>JAYEPQ010000007.1:50071234-50441313 GCA_036321105.1 Dracaena cambodiana
TGCAATCTTATTAGATAGAATATGTATGCAACGTTTGTGTGCTTTAGTGTAAGAGGCAAACACTTTTGGAATGTTTTAATGTTTGTGTTTTGCAGTCTTTTGATCATATGTGATTTGTGATGTTCTGATCATGTATTTTTGAAGTAATTTAGTTTTACATGGAATTTTATAGATTTTACAAACATATCAAATATAATTATACCCAATATGGAAAAAAAAAAAAAAAAAGGATGTGCGAGAGGATATATACGATATTTGTATATAAAGAAATAAAATCTAAACAGTCCAAAACACTCCAATTTGGATGTCTTATGAAAAACACTCTAAAGTACCTATCCAGGTATTTTGTGTTGAATTCATTCACTAATTTGAACCTTAAATTGAGCCAATTCACTAGTTCAAATTAAATGAATTAAGTGAATTGAAATTGGCTTCAAAAGTTGAGTACATAGCAAAAGAACAAAAGGGGAAGATGAAAAGATAGTCCCACATGGGATAGGGGAATGTAAGGATGTGGGTTTAAATATGATAGCTTGCTCCTTTACTTTGCTTATGTAAAAAGAGGAAAAACCTTGAGCACCACGGGTGGTGCTACGCACCGCCCGCACCCGCACGCGCACGCGCGAGGGCGAATGGGCGTTTACTTTAGAGGCGCACTTTGCACTTCGCACGTACGCGTCACAACTGTTGAAACGGCCAACTGTTGCGACTGTTGAAATCTCAACCGTTGCGACTGTTGAAAGCCTATAAATAGGGTCTGGGTCAGTGTTTCAAACAACACGTTTTTCTTTTCTCTTCTCTTTCTTCTTCTGCAGACAGAAGTTCCAGAATTTCTGTCTACAGAAGAACTCTGTTCATCATTTTCAATAAAGTCCAGTCCTGCATAACATAAACCAGAGAGAACCTTTATCAGATTCGCCAGAGCAGAGGGATTGCGGCTTCCTTCCCTCTGCAGATCGATCGTTGTATACTGGGAGATCGACGTCCAAGAAATTCAGAAGCGAACAGTGGAGGACGAATCGATTTTAAGGAGATAGTGTCCAACACTAGCCTCGATCTTCATCCAATCTACTTCCTGTCAGTAAAGTCTTCTTCCAGTCTTCCTGCAACCAGGTTTTTCTTAATCCAGTTTCTTATTTTTCTGATTAGGATAGTATACTAGATAAAGAAGAACAGTTTGATGGTTTTTCTTTAAACAGTCTTCTTCTACTTCAAAACTGGAAATATATAGACATAAACCTAATTACAGAATTAATTTCCTGCAAGATAACAGTAACAATTCTGTCATTTTGTGTTAATCTAAAACAATTCTGTATGCTTCATTCTGCAACCACAAAATTAGAAACCTCCACTTTACATATACTGTCATAATATATATTAAAAGACATACGGTAAAAAACTTATACCAACAATCTTAAAATCGATTATTACATGTTTTAGATTAACTTTTTAAGAATACAGTTTAAACATTTTTAGTTTGAACCTACATTCTTAAAATCGATCTTCGTACTTGTTTTAGATTAATTTTTAAGAATACAGTTTAAACATTTTTGTTTAGAACCTACATTCTTAAAACTGATGCTTTGAATTCTGTCACAATACCATCAATTAAGAATACTGTTATTAATTAGAACTATGTTATAATAGTATTTAATCTTTAAACTGATATTTTGTTTTAGATTAAAATACTGTCATAATAGTAATCAATCACTAGTAATCTTAATTGCTTCTAGAGAAGACTAATTAATTCTGTTTTGTGTTTGGAGTTAGAATTATTTTTCAGTTTTAGTTAAAATTTATTACAAGACATTAAGATAGATAAATTTTAATATTTGTAGATGGCTACTACATCTGATATGTCCACTGTGATAACTCCTGTCATGGTTACTCCAACTGTGCCTTCAAGCCAGTACGAGAAACCAGAGAAGTTCAGTGGCTCAGATTTTAAGAGATGGCAACAGAAAATGTTGTTCTATCTCACTACAATGAATCTGGCCAAGTACTTGAAGGAGACTGTGCCTACTCTTGTTGAAGATGATCAACAATCAGTGAAGGCGGTTGAAGTATGGAAACATGCGGACTTCTTGAGTAAGAACTATATCCTCAATGGTTTGGACAATATACTGTATAATGTATATAGTTCAGTTGCTACTGCTAAGGAACTCTGGGAGTCCTTAGACAAGAAATATAATACAGAAGATGCCGGCTCTAAGAAATATGTAGTCGGTAAGTTTCTGGATTATAAAATGGTTGATTCTAAAAATGTAATCAACCAAGTACAGGATCTTCAAGTGATCATTCATGAAATTCATGCTGAAGGTATGACTATCAGTGAATCTTTTCAAGTGGCTGCAATAATTGAAAAATTGCCACCATCTTGGAAAAAATTTAGATATTACCTAAAGCATAAACGAAAAGAAATGACACTTGAAGATCTAATTGTACGATTGAGGATTGAAGAAGATAACCGCCTTTCTGAAAAGAAAATTGGAAATCCATACAATTGTACGCCCGAAAATTGCATCTTTGATTCCATTGCAAAAATTATTTGATTACAACGAAGATTTGAGATTACAAAAATTCCGAAGAATTACAAGAACGGGAATATTAGTTTATTCCCTTTTTTATGTGGGTTCGGGTGGCGGTGGAGTCTCGTTGCTGCCTCCGTTGACCGTCCGACCAGGAGAAGATGACTCTGCTCTTTTTTTTGATCTCACGAGCTCGCCCGAAATCTTCCCAAAGTCCAAGAATCCAAAAATCAAAAGTCCCTTCTCCCGTTAAATTTCTGCATTTTATAGACCGAAGAGACTTGAAATCCGGCTTGATTCCAACTGAAAAAGCGGATCACGGGATGTCAGGAAAATAAAATAGGAAATAAAACAACGGAAAACAACGAAAAACAACCCGCGGGTGGCAACCCGCGGGATCGCCCCCGCGGGTTGCCACCCGCGGGAATCCTCCCGCGGGTGGCAACCCGCGGGGGCTCCCGCGGGTTGCAACCCGCGGGAGTTCTCCCGCGGGTTGCAACCCGCGGGTGCTCCCGCGGGTTGCAACCCGCGGGTGCTCCCGCGGGTTGCTTCCCGCGGGTTGCAACCCGCGGGTGCACCCGCGGGTTGCATCCCGCGGGTGCTCCCGCGGGATGCTTCCCGCGGGTGCCCCCGCGGGTTGCAACCCGCGGGTGCTCCGGCGGGCGGGTGCAACCCGCGGGTGTGCCCACTTAGCAAAATTAGGGTTTTTTTTTTTAAATTTTTTTATTTATTTAATTATTTTTAGTGTCTACATAACCCCCTCCAAAGTTTTTGAAGTTCTGTATTGAACCGTACTAAATTTCGAAATACTTTGGATTTTTTAATTTTGGTTATAGACTTTTTAAAAGATTTGGTCGATAGGGATAACTGTTAATATATTTATTTATTCCATAACAAGCAGATGTATGATTTTAACGTACTCATTAGAGGACAAGCAGAGGTATAATGTTAACGTGCTTATTTTAGGTCAAGCAGAGGTATAATATTAACGTGCTTATTTTAATCCTAACCGTTCAGTGACATCTAGTATGACGAATCAGGAAAATACAGAGGTGACATTAAACGTGTCTTGGAGCTTAACCTATTCAGAGGATCTGGTCGTGATAGGGTCAAGCTGACTAAACAGAGGTGACGGTTAACGTATTTAGTTTTGGAATCGGACTATCAGAGTTAACTGTTAACTTGATAGGGAGATGATTTTCGTCAGAGGTAATTTTCAACTTAACGATATCAAAAGCACGTTCATCAGAGGTTGTAATGTTGGACTTGATGAAGTGTGAATTTTCTTTTCTGTCAGAGGTGAAATCTTAACGTGACAGGGGATTTAATCGGATCTTATCTCATTTGATTTTGAATTATGATGTCAGAGGTATGATTTTAACTTGACTAATATTTTGGAGTGTTGCTTGCTCTGTTAGAGCAAAATGACAAGAAAAGTTTTGCTGTTAGAGGTGAAATCTTAACGTGACAGGAGATTTATCTGATTAGGACTTTTAGCAAACCACCAGCTATCAACGGGTTTGATTTGCCTTTACCAACTACCGTTTGAGTTGGGCTAGCCATGCTATTCCCCTCAGCATGGTGAGTTGTCAAGAATTTCGTTTGGGCTTAAATGCCAAACTTTTCCTCTTCCCTTTGCCTTAGCAGCTTAGGGCAGTGATGTATTCTTATATTCGGATAAGAATACTGCTGTGACAGATTTGTCGTGGGATTTTTAGCAAACCCCCAGCTATCAACGGGTTTGATTTTGCCTTTACCAACTACCGTTTGAGTTGGACTAGCCATGCTATTATCCTCAGCATAGTGAGTTGTCGAGGGTTTCGTTTGGATTTAAATACCAAACTTTTCCTCTTCCCTTTGCCTAACGGCTTTAGGCAATTCATACTTTTACCCCCAGTATGGTGGGGTTGACGAGAAATTTATTCTCTTCCCGTAGCCTTGTCGGCGTTGGGTGATTCATGCTTTTTACCCCCAGCATGGTGGGGTTGGCGAGAAATTTATTCTCTTCCCGTAGCCTTATTGGCATTGGGTAGTTCATACTTTTACCCCCAGTATGGTGGGGTTGGCGAGAAATTTATTCTCTTCCCGTAACTTTAGCGGCGTTGGGCAATTCATACTTATTACCCTCAGTATGGTGGGGTTGACGAGAAATTTATTCTCTTCCCATAGCCTTATCGGCGTTGGGCGATTCATACTTTTTACCCCCAGTATGGTAGGGTTGGCGAGAAATTTATTCTCTTCCCGTAGCCTTATCGGCGTTGGGCGGTTCATACTTCTTACCCCCAGTATGGTGGGGTTGGCGAGAAATTTATTCTCTTCCCGTAGCTTTGTTGGCATTGGGTAGTTCATACTTTTACCCCCAGTATGGTGGGGTTGGCGAGAAATTTATTCTCTTCCCGTAGCTTTAGCGGCGTTGGGCAATTCATACTTATTACCCCCAGTATGGTGGGGTTGACGAGAAATTTATTCTCTTCCCGTAACCTTAGCGGCGTTGGGCAAATTTTTTTTTTTTTTTTTTTTTTATGGGGGTTTAAATTAACCGTCCTGAGCTCGTCTTGGAAATTGTTGTGAGCCCAAGTAGTACCTTTAGACCACGCACATTAAATGTGTCGGAGTTAGCTCTAACTCTTTTTTTGTTCAGCTTTGAGCTGAACTGCTCCAGCGTCAATCAACGCTTGAATTTTATCTTTTAAGATAAAATATTTTTTTGTGGGGTGACCTACAATCCGATGGTACAGGCAGTAGTTCGGATCGTTAGTTTTCCCTACTTCTTCAGGTCTCTTGCTCTCCGGCAATTTAAGCATCTTGCGTTTGGTGAGCAAATTGAACATAGTAGCAGCATGTTCATCCTTGAACGAATACTGCTTTTGAAGTCTGGGCGACTTTGCTGTGTTGCTTGTAGTTGGCCATAGTTTCTGCTTCAGTATACTTTCTATCGCCATTGCCGTTATGTCTTTCCCTTTTGAACGGGAAAAATGGAATGAAGATTCGTTTGCACCGTCTCCGGTTGCAGACTGTTGCATTTCGAGACGTCGAAGTATTTCTTCGGCCTGTTCGCCCTGCTTAAGCAGATCCTTCCATGACTTGGATTCGACCGAACCCATCTTGTCTAAAATATCGGTCAACAAGTTATGTCTGCAGGTTTCCACAAGCGTATCCTGCGTCATGCCATGTGGGCATCGAACGGAAAGTTCTCGGAACCGCTCGACATAAGTTTTGACCGTTTCGCCTTCTTCTTACTTCGCTGCTAGCAAAGATAATATGGAGACTTCTGTATCATCTTCAAAGAATCGGGCTAGGAACTCACGTTCTACATCAGCCCAAGATTTAATTGTTCCCTGGGGAAGTTGCATAAACCAGGTAAATGCGGGCCCCCGTAAAGTGCTCACAAATATCCTAGTTATAGTTGGATCATTCCCCATGAGATGTCCTGTCTGTGAGAGGAAATAGAAGATGTGTTGCTGCGGCGAACTTTTACCGTCGAATGATTGAAGATTCAACGGTTTATATTTTGCAGGATAGGGTACGGTCTCCCATTCTACGGGATATGAACGGACTACCCCCACCTCTTGTAGCTTTTTGCGATGAAGAAGAGCTTGTAATTGGTTCTCCATCTTCTCTATTTTCTCTGCATGAGGATTGAGGATAACTTTCACTTCCTCTTCCTCTCTTGAATGAGGAGGCACTTCTTCATCTTCGTCTTCGCTGTCTTCATTTATTTGGACAGGCCGTTTTCCTTTCTGCCGACTAGAAATGGACGGCGATGATTGGTTCTTTCTAGTTTGAGCCAGCAACTCAATCAAAAGTTGTTTCATTTCTTCTATGGTCTCCTCGTGCTGTTCGAGACGTTTTTCTTGTCTCTCAAGCCTTTCAGAAACTTCTTCTAGAAGCGCGCCCTCTGGTTCGATAGAAACTCCTTTTGACCCTGGAGTAATTTCCTTATCCGAAAGGTTGTTTCCGACTACTTTTTGCCTTTATTAACCATATTTGATGAGGCAGCAGGTAGATCGGTCCCAGAGTATGCCTTTTTCACCGTCCGTATTCTTTTAGGTTCGGTGATCCGCTCAAAAACGGATTGTCTCGGATGGCACTCGCAGTTTGATAGAACAGCTGAGATTAACTGTTCGCATTGGCATTGAGGAGTATTTTGTGCAGAGTTCTTCTTCCAATTGAGGTATTCTCTCAAGTCTTGAGATATCTTCTCCTCTCTATTTGCATCTTGACGTATTTTGCGTCTCAAATTTGGTTCATAATACTGGAGAGTTTGTAATATTTCAGGGCTGAGCTCTTTTCCAGCATTAGATTGTTCTCCAACCCTTCTGCGGATTCTTCTGGAGTGTGTGCTGGCCTGCGCAGTTGTGCGGGCCTCGCACGCATCTGACTTGTTCTTCGGGATCTGGAGGATTCTATCATGAATATGTTCATCCGAAGAGAAATTTGAAGATCTATCCTCAGGTGAGTTCATGAGCACATCCTTATATTTATTTGTAGAGGAACGGGATGGTACATCTGAGAGAGTAACCAAATAGTTAGATGTGCGCTGTGTGCTCACTGCGCGTGTGCCCGAATAGACACCAGAACCAACCCTTGATTTTTCCTGCGGAGTGCAACCCACGGGTTGCAACTTGCGGTGTGCAACCCGCGGTTGGAACCGCGGGTTTGCACCCGCGGTTGCAACCGCGGGGTTGCACCCGCGGGGTGCAACCCGCGGTTGGAACCGCGGGTTTCTACCCGCAGTTGCAACCCGCGGTTGGAACCGCGGGTTTCCACCCGCGGTTGCAACCGCGGGGTTGTCCCCGCGGGGTGCAACCCGCGGTTGGAACCGCGGGTTTCCACCCGCGGTTGCAACCTCGGGGTTGCCCCCGTGCGGTGCAACCCGCACTTCTGCCTGCGGATTTTTATTTTTGGAATTTTTATTTTTGGAATTTTTTCTTTCCGATGTTTCCTGATCTGGATTTTCTGAGCGCAATTTTTCAGAGGCACTGTTGAGGCGGGCCCGATGTGCCTTACGCCTCAGGTTTCTCTTCTGAGAGCGGGTCAGGGACTGGTTTGACTTTTGGCTTGACTTTGGAACGGGCGATAACGCCTCGTAAATTTCAACGGGCGATGACGCCTCGTAAATTTTCATAGGCGATGACGCCTTTTGATTTCCAGTGGGCGATGACGCCTCACCTTTTTTCATCGTCACCCGGCGATGACGCCTAGGCTCCGAATCAGAGGAGGAAAGAAATTCCTCATATTTTTGCTGGTCAACTTCTATGACCAGCATCTCAACCATTGAGCCAATCGGCACCCGGTCGGACTGCGCCACCAAATTCTCTGTGGTAAACAGAGGAGCTCCCACTGTGGTCGCCAGTTCTTGTACGCCCGAAAATTGCATCTTTGATTCCATTGCAAAAATTATTTGATTACAACGAAGATTTGAGATTACAAAAATTCCGAAGAATTACAAGAACGGGAATATTAGTTTATTCCCTTTTTTATGTGGGTTCGGGTGACGGTGGAGTCTCGTTGCTGCCTCCGTTGACCGTCCGACCAGGAGAAGATGGCTCTGCTCTTTTTTTTGATCTCACGAGCTCGCCCGAAATCTTCCCAAAGACCAAGAATCCAAAAATCAAAAGTCCCTTCTCCCGTTAAATTTCTGCATTTTATAGACCGAAGAGACTTGAAATCCGGCTTGATTCCTCCTGAAAAAGCGGATCACGGGATGTCAGGAAAATAAAATAGGAAATAAAACAACGAAAAACAATCCGCGGGTGGCAACCCGCGGGATCGCCCCCGCGGGTTGCCACCCGCTGGAATCCTCCCGCGGGTGGCAACCCGCGGGGGCTCCCGCGGGTTGCAACCCGCGGGAGTTCTCCCGCGGGTTGCTTCCCGCGGGGGGTTCCCGCGGGTTGCAACCCGCGGGTGCTCCCGCGGGTTGCTTCCCGCGGGTGCCCCCGCGGGTTGCAACCCGCGGGTGCCCCCGCGGGTGCACCCGCGGGTTGCATCCCGCGGGTGCGGGTGTGCCCACTTAGCAAAATTAGGGTTTTTTTTTATAATTTTTTTATTTATTTAATTATTTTTAGTGTCTACAACAATATTTCTAAAGCTAATGTTATGGAAAATTCCAATAAGTCTAATGACAGGAAGAGAAAGCACAATGGTGAAGACTCTAAGAGTGGTAACTCGAAGAGATTCAATGGCAAGTGCTACAACTGTGACAAGTCTGGACATCGTGCAAAGGACTGCCGTGTGCGAAAGGCACCAGATTCTTCGAAGAAGAAGAAGAAGCATCCTAATGCATATTTGGCCGAAGAAGAAAATCTTTGTGCAAATGTAGATGTAAATTATACATCTGTTGTCTCAGAGGTAAACCTAGTTGGTGGCAATTCTAAGGAATGGTGGGTGGATACTGGGGCCACTCGCCACATTTGCGCCAACAAGTGGATGTTCTCCACATATGATTCTGTGGAAGGAGAACTACTCTACATGGGTAACTCTGCAACCTCCAAGGTTGAAGGACGAGGCAACATTGTACTGAAGATGACTTCAGGGAAAGAACTTACTCTTACTGATGTACTTCATGTACCAGATGTCCGCAAGAATCTGGTCTCTGGTTCAGTCTTGAGTAAGAAAGGCTTTAGGCTTATGTTTGAGTCTGATAAATTTATACTCACAAAAAATGGTGTATATGTAGGTAAGGGGTATATGACCAATGGTCTGTTTAAATTAAATGTAATGACCATTGCCCCTAAGGTTATCAATAAAATTGATTCTTCTGTTTATATGACTGAGTCACCTTTTATTTGGCATGGTAGATTAGGACATGCTAATTATTATACTTTACAAAGATTAATAAATTTGAATATGTTGCCTAATTTCAATATAAACTTTGAAAATAAATGTGACATGTGTTGAATTAAAAATGACTAAGCTTCCATTTCACTTTATAGAACGTAGTACTGAACCTTTAGAATTAATTCATACAGATGTATGTGATTTAAAATCTATTCAAACTAGAGGTAGAAAGAAGTACTTTATTACGTTTATAGATGATTGTACTAGATATTGTTATGTATATCTACTTAGAACAAAAGATGAGGCAATTGAAATGTTTATACAATACAAAAATGAAGTTGAGAATCAACTTAGCAAAAAGATAAAAATGCTAAGAAGTGATAGAGGTGGTGAATATGAGTCACCATTTGCACAAATTTGTGCAGAACATGGTATTATACATCAAACAACCGCTCCTTACACTCCACAGCAAAATGGAATTGCTGAGCGTAAGAACAGAACTTTAAAAGAAATGATGAATGTCATGTTAATAAGTTCTGGTTTACCCCAGAACATGTGGGGGGAAGCTCTGCTTTCTGCCAATTATATTCTCAACAAGATACCCCAAAAGAAACTTGAGAAAACACCTTATGAATTATGGACAGGTCGAGTACCTAGTTATAAATTCTTAAGAGTGTGGGGGTGTCTAGCTAAGGTTGCAATTCCTACTCCTAAAAGGACTAAAATTGGACCTAGAACTATTGATTGTATATTCATTGGATATGCGCATAATAGCAGTGCTTATCATTTCTTTGTCTTTAACTCTGATCATCCAGAGATACATAAGTATTCTATTATTGAATCTAGGAATGCTGTATTCTTTGATAATGTATTTCCTAGTAAAGAACATGAATCAAGTTCCTCTAAAAGGACTTGTGATGATATAATAAGAGAAACAGAGTCTGATTCTGGAAATAAAACCAATGAGGATGAATGTAGACGGAGCAAAAGGGCCAGGATTAATAAATCGTTTGGTCCGGATTTTCTAACATATATATTAGAAAAAGAACCTCAAACTTATAAAGAGGCTATGTCTACTCCAGAAGCTCCTTTTTGGAAAGAAACTGTAAATAGTGAAATTGAATCAATTATTCAAAATCACACCTGGGAACTTGTGGATCTTCCTCCAGGAAGTAAACCATTAGGATATAAATGGATCTTTAAAAGAAAGATAAAACCTGATGGGTCTATAGATAAATACAAAGCTAGACTTGTAATAAAAGGCTATAGACAAAAGGAAGGTATTGACTATTTTGATACATATTCACCTGTAACAAGAATAACATCCATAAGATTAATAATTGCTTTTGCTGCATTATATAATCTTGAACTTTATCAAATGGATGTAAAAACAGCATTTTTAAATGGTGAATTAGATGAAGAAATCTACATGGAACAACCTGAAGGGTTTGTAGTTCCAGGTAAAGAAAAGAAGGTGTGTAGACTTGTTAAGTCTCTTTATGGACTTAAACAAGCACCTAAACAATGGCATGAGAAGTTTGACCAAGTTATGTTGTCAAATGGATTTCGCTATAATGAATGCGATAAATGTGTATATGTAAAAGGGGATATGCACAACTATGTCATTGTATGTTTATATGTGGATGACATGATTATCACCGGTAGCACGGTGGCTCTAATTAAGGAAGTAAAAATCATGTTAATACGGAAATTTGATATGAAAGACTTAGGTATTGCAGATATTATTCTTGGAGTTAAAATCTCCAAGACATCTGATGGATATACCTTATCCCAGTCACATTATATCGAGAAGATACTCGAAAAATTTGACAAGAGAAATACTGATATAGCTAAGACACCTGTAGATATGAGTCTACATCTTACAAAGAATATAGGTGCTAGTATATCACAGTTAGAATATTCTCAGATCATTGACAGTCTTATGTATTTAATGAACTACACAAGACCTGATATTGCATACTCAATAAGCAAACTGAGTAGGTTTACAAGTAATCCAGGGGAGAACCACTGGAAAGCAATAGTTAGAGTACTCAAATATTTGAGGTACACTACTAACTATGGGTTGCACTATACTAGATATCCAGCAGTGATTGAAGGATACACTGATGCTAACTGGATTACTGATTCAAAAGATATCAAATCCACAAGTGGATATATCTTTACTATTGGAGGAGCAGCCATCTCTTGGAAATCTTCTAAACAAACATGTATAGCCAGATCCACTATGGAATCTGAGTTTATAGTTTTAGATAAAGCTGGAGAAGAAGCAGAATGGCTTCGAAACTTTTTAGAAGATATTCCAATGTGGCCTAAACCTGTGTCAGCAATATGCATCCATTGCGATAATCAATCAGCAATTGGAAGGGCACAAAATGTATTATATAATGGAAAGTCACGACATATACGTCGTAGGCATGAAACTGTAAGACAGCTGCTTACAAACGGAATAATATCTCTTGATTATATAAAATCAAAAGATAATATTGCAGATCCATTAACTAAAGGCTTGACTAGAGATCAAGTATATAAGTTGTCGAGGGGAATGGGATTACAGCCTACTAAAGAGTAACTCCATAATGGCAACCCAACCTAGCTGACTGAAGATCCCAAGATCTAGGTTCAAAGGGACAA
The DNA here is from genome assembly GCA_036321105.1 of Dracaena cambodiana. Lineage (NCBI taxonomy): Eukaryota > Viridiplantae > Streptophyta > Magnoliopsida > Asparagales > Asparagaceae > Dracaena > Dracaena cambodiana. The sequence continues at coordinate 50,083,195 of JAYEPQ010000007.1, forward strand.
CCGAATTGTGGGGGAACTCGAAAGAATCACTGAGGAAAATATTTCCTATCTCAAAATAGTGATTACCTGCAATGTGTTAGGATAAGCCAAGCTTTTAATGATCCTTATATCTTAGAAATCTAAGTGGAGTATGGCAGGATACTCTTGATAAGAGATCACCTATGTGAGTGAGAAGGGGCCGCTTCTATGAGAATGAGAAAGGCTAAGTTCTCTAAGAGCACTCACAGAATTATCAGGTTGTCAAAGGCCAAAATGGACACAACATAGAATCTGATAAAGTTGAAAGAAATCGTGTGAATATTATTGTCTTAGTTTACATCAAAAGCTGAACAGTTCAAAAACATCGTGTTCACTGGTTAGCAAGTAAACTCGATAATATTTCACTAGGGAAGGTTCAAAACCAAAAGTCACCTCTCCCGATGCGGTAACTTTCTATCACACTCTCTGGTTATTTGCATTAGAGTCTAAGTCATTTCATTCATGTGGGGGATTGTTGAATTCATTCACTAATTTGAACCTTAAATTGAGCCAATTCACTAGTTCAAATTAAATGAATTAAGTGAATTGAAATTGGCTTCAAAAGTTGAGTACATAGTAAAGGAACAAAAAGGGAAGATGAAAAGATAGTCCCACATGGGATAGGGGAATGTAAGGATGTGGGTTTAAATATGATAGCTTGCTCCTTTACTTTGCTTATGTAAGAAGAGGAAAACCTTGAGCACCACGGGTGGTGCTACGCACCGCCCGCACCCGCACCCGCACCCGCACGCGCACGCGCGTGTGCGAGGGCGAGGGCACATTGGGCGCTTTAGAGGCGCACTTTGCACTTCGCACGCCTCTATTGGGTTCAGAACTGAATGAATTCGACCTGCACCCGCCCCGTCAGTCAAGAGTCGTTGAAGCCCAACGATCGGCGGTCCAACAGTCACCGGCCGCCGTCAACGGTTGCCGTTAAACGGTCACAACTGTTGAAACGGTCAACTGTTGTGACTGTTGAAATCTCAACCGTTGCGACTGTTGAAAGCCTATAAATAGGGTCTGGGTCAGTGTTTCAAACAACACGTTTTTCTTTTCTTTTCTCTTTCTTCTTCTGTAGACAGAAGTTCCAGAATTTCTGTCTACAGAAGAACTCTGTTCATCATTTTCAATAAAGTCCAGTCCTGCATAACATAAACCAGAGAGAACCTTTATCAGATTCGCCAGAGCAGAGGGATTGCGGCTTCCTTCCCTCTGCAGATCGATCGTTGTATCCTGGGAGATCGACGTCCAAGAAATCCAGAAGCGAACAGTGGAGGACGAATCGATTTTAAGGAGATAGTGTCCAACACTAGCCTCGATCTTCATCCAATCTACTTCCTGTCAGTAAAGTCTTCTTCCAGTCTTCCTGCAACCAGGTTTTTCTTAATCCAGTTTCTTATTTTTCTGATTAGGATAGTATACTAGATAAAGAAGAACAGTTTGATGGTTTTTCTTTAAACAGTCTTCTTCTACTTCAAAACTGGAAATATATAGACATAAACCTAATTACAGAATTAATTTCCTGCAAGATAACAGTAACAATTCTGTCATTTTGTGTTAATCTAAAATAATTCTGTATGCTTCATTCTGCAACCACAGAATTAGAAACTTCTACTTTACATATACTGTCATAATATATATTAAAAGACATACGGTAAAAAATTTATACCAACATTTTGTATCTCTAAGAAGAGCACAAAAAAATTATATAGAAACTCACAAGTTTTCTATAAACAATTCGAAACTAATCTCCCAAGCATACGATATAAATCCTTAGTGGATCCTATAAATTTCTAATGGATCACAGTTGGATTTTATAGGATTTGATCCAAACTCGACACAGCCATTCAAAACGGGAGTTTCTAAAGGAGCACACCATTTTTCCTAGTGAGCCCACTTAATAACTGTTCCGCAAATAAAAAAATATCCTGTAAAGTAGGCTCACTAAGAAAAATGGTGTGCCCCTTAATAAACTCCCTTCAAAACCCAACAATTTATATAAGTGATTGGTAGGGATGAGAATGGGTTCCAATTTGGTAGCTCTTAGATCTGTTCTGTAGCTCTATCGCTTTCGGTCTTCTGGACTAAGGTTTTCCGGTATTCGATTGATTTTCATACAACCCTTACAATAATATCTAATATTGAAAACAAGTAATATTATTTATATAAAAAATAGATAAGATAAGAGATATAAATATGCAAAATATTGAATTTATCACAATCCGTTAAACTTAGTGGGTATAACAATTCGTTAAACTAGTAGATTACCCTAATGAATGAAGGAGTTTTAAATTAGAAAATTTTAAAAATTTTAAATTAGGAAAAAAAATCAGTTTTAATTAAAAATTTTGAACAGATGGATGCCCGTTATCATTCCCATTTGTTGGGCTCCCCTCACAAAGAAATCGAAACATTTCGATCCAAGGCTGCTCGGTTCAGAAAAAACAGAAACCCATGGCCCTGCGAGCACATGCAATGCTGCTTCAAACTACCCTCATCAAAGCCCCGCCGCCGCCGCCAAAGCCTTCTCCATGGCGGCCGGCCAAAACCCAAACCAACCGCCCCAAGCTCCAATCTCCGCCGCTCCAGCGGCGACCTCAACCCAAAATCCAACCACCCAACGAACCAAACGCCAGAGGCAGCAAGGCCACGGCGGCCGACGTGCTGCGCCTCCTGGACAGCCTGCAGCTGCCCGTGGACGCCGACACGTACGACTCCCTCCTGAAGGAGTGCATTTCGTCGAAGGATGCAGTTCAGGGAGCTGCTGTGCACGTGCACATTGGGAAGCCCAAGGCGAAGAAGAGCGGCAGCAGCACGCGCCGCCTTGTGAACCTCGCCAATCGTGTGCTCCTCATGTATGCTGCGTGCGACCGACCCGACATTGCCCGCAAGCTGTTTGATCAAATGTCCAAAAGAAATGCCGGGTCGTGGGCCACCGTGATTTCTGCTGCTGCGGATGGCGGTGGACATAGAGAGGCGCTGGGGTTGTTTGTAGACATGGTGTGCGCTCAATCTTTTGCTGTGGAGCCCACTGACACGCTTGTGCTTGTGGTTGGGGTTGTCATCGGGTCGTGCGTGGAGGCCGGGGAGATGGAATTGGGGAAGCAGATTCATGGGCTCGCTGTCAAGATGGCAGTGGATTCTAAATTGGCTATGCCTCTGCTTCGATTCTATGCTGCGTTCGGTTTGCTTGAGAGTGCACAGAAGCTTTTTGATGTTATGGTGCCGAGTTCTTGTGATGAAGCGACGAAAGCTTGCACGTTGCTTGCGTGTGCATACTGTAGAGAAGGGAGGTTTTGGGAGGGTTTTCATGTTTTTGGTAGCATGTTTAATGCGACAATATTGCCTAACGATGAGAAGAAAAGGAAGGATGCTTCTGTTGCATTTGCAAGAATGCTCTCTGCATGTGCAAGGATGGAGGTGGGGAAGGTGCGAATCGGGTGTGGCAGACAACTCCATGCACGTGCTGTAAAAATAGGATTGGATCGTGATTTGTATGTGGGTACGAGCCTCGTGAACATGTATGGGCGATTTGGGTTGCTGGAAGAGGCGAAGAAAGTGTTTGAGGTTGTTTGTAGGAGCAGCGATGAAACAAAGGACGCTGTCTGCTGGAATGCGATGGTTAGAAGCTATTTGCGCAATGGGTGCTCTGCTGAGGCCATTAAGCTTCTGTATGAGATGAGGTCTGCGGGTATTGAACCCCTGGAATCAATTGTGTCTCAGGTTAAGATAGCTTCTGGAAGCTAATGATTTGTGCGATGTCAAATGGAAGAATATCTGATAAATACTCCGCTCACGTACATTAACAATCGGTGCATATTCACTAATCTTGAGAAACATTTCCTTAGGGAGTTGGCTTAGAAGGAAGATCGAGATACTTCTTGTAATTACATAGGAGTGGACGGAAGCAATCTCTTGAGCCTTGCAAGAGCACAAGTTCATTTTATTCAAGATAAATGGGGTCAAGTAGTTGGAACATTCTCTCAATGCTAATGGCAATCATTTGAACAAACGCCCGGAAGCTACTGTTGCCTTTGCACAGGATAATGTGAAGGCCATAGGTGAGCCTGATCAATGTATGTCAAGTATGATGCAGGTATTTTAGTGCTAACTAGCTATAGGCTATAGGCTTTAGTTCGTTCTGGAGTAAAGTATGTTGATTATAAATGGGTCTGTTTGTCTTGCTGCAGATCTTTGAGGTCTACCATTGTTGTCAGTTGTCACCACCTTAAAGTACAGCTACTGGAGTGCGACTCTGTAGAGATCTGTTCTACCACTAATTATTGCTGACGTACATGTTCGCACCCATTATCAGGACGCCAATAAGGTTCTCCTTTCTTCTCGTCTTTGCTGCCTTTTCCCTCTTTTTTATGTTAATATGTAAGGCAAATGTGCTGTATTTTTTTGTCCAGCGAACAATCAGTATCATTACAACGATGACACTAAATTCATCCGGTGATAAATATTTCAGTATCTTTGTTTCATTCAGACAGAATTGTGCATCAATTCGAGTTAGATCTTAGCCACCTCCTTGATGCTGCTAGACCTCCTAATCAAGTCAGACTTCTCACTTCATATCTAAATGCTTCTTGAATATGGTGATATTTGAAGAAGAAGAGCTAGAATAGTCCATAGTGAGTGTTTTAGATAATCATTAATTTGGTCGTTGAAGCTTTTCTATTAGAATTTATTTGCTATAGAGAAACATTTGATGGTATCATAGCTTCATGAATGCACTTCACTTTCCCATCTTATCTTTTCTACATAATCAATTCTCAATGCCAAATACTAGTTTTGTGCTTATGATAGTTCAAGAATTGCCCTGGGTGGGTGTTATATCTCTTGAATTTTAGAAATCAATCAATGTATTTTGATTCTTGCCAACTGTTTAAGGTGGTCCACTCCCTACCCCTCCCTAAATAGCCAAAATTTCCTCCAATTGTTTTGGTTGGAAGCATTATGATATTCTCTCTCTTGTGAGAACCTTTGAGTATGTTTGTGCCTATGTGCATGCGTAGGTTCGTTCAAGTGTGCGTGCGGAAATATTTCCTCTCTAATTCAGGATATATAATTGTTAATGAGCTAATATTCATTATTATAACCAGGACCATAAGATAAAGAGCTCTATAAAGAACATCAGAAGCTTTTTTTTTTCCCCTGGAAGCAAGCCAGATATTCTTTCTGGATAGTCAAAAGCGCAACCTGACAGGATTTTATAGTGCTAAAGTTTTAACTGTACACATTACATATACATCATTGGTGTTCAATAGGGGACCAAGAAAATTTACGCTGTTGAGGCTTGTAATCTAATGGCATTTCCTTAGACAAAAGTAGCCCCTAAAGTTAAACTGATCAAAGCAAGCTTTGATTTGATCTTGTATGTAAAAAACACCTCCAACTGCAGTATCAATCACGGGAAACCTTCTTCTCACCCGTGCTACCATGTATTAGTTCCTATTTGAGCTGCCCTCCCCACATCAATTGTAATTTTTGAAATCTTTAGGCCAACACTTCTCGCAATTTAGCATTGTTCTTCTTGTGAATGTATTACTTGTTATAGGCTTCTCTTTCATTTAAGTAGCACTGTCGTGTTAGTTCTGCATGTTAGGTTTCCCAAACAATAAGACAACATGCCCACCTAATGTTGCTATTATATTATTTATATAGTAGAAAAGTATACAATTTTACATAAAACACTCTCTAATACTATAAAATATAAATCAAGGTTAAAAATCTCAGAATTGGTATCAGTATCGGCGGATCATTTATGGTGTCAAATTAGCAATTATGGATGTAAGATATCAGGAATGTTGAAATTATCTAGAAATATTAGTAATATTAGCAATATCAAAATTGATATTATAGGGCATATATTGTCGGCTATTTCAAAATCTGATACAATACTCATAATATATATTGGTATTATTGATATTTAAAACTTTAACTTTAAATACTCTAATACTCTTTCTCAAGCTAGAGCACTAACGTCAGTCATGCCCATCATGTCACCAAGAAGAGAGAACACTAAAAAAACTATTCCTTCATAAATCTTTAGTGTAAACGATAACATCAGTGTATCTCATCGTCAGGAGAAGTAGTGTGTGCGGTCAACAGTCACAAAAATCAAACAGAAGCAATAGTTGTTTTTTGATAGCATCAGTGGTTGGTGTTTGACGAACAATAATAGCGAACTTTTGACAAGCAGTTTGCTTTTTAACAAACAATAGTTACAGTTCACTTTTGACAAGTAGCAACAGCAGTAGGTGACCATCTTCAGGGTACCTTTTTCATCGAAGCTAAGAATGTGAGCTGATAACAAAGAAAACGAACACGAATTCTTAATCTTTCTTAACTTTTTTACAATTAGAAACTTTCGTTGGCAAAAAACGAGCGGGATTTTAATGAGAGAAAAATAGTTTTTTAACATTAGATCAAGAGAATAAAATAAAATGTTGAATTAAATATGAGAACAAAATCCGTGATCTTGGTTTTCTAAAAACAATGAATAAGGCTTGGAAAGAAAAGAATTAGAAGTAATAAATTAAAGAAGAAAGAAGGAGAATACTCATATATGCTCATCGAAGACGAAGTCTAAGTAGGCAGAGAACTAAATAAGGATGGTGAAGCCTCGGCTAGATCTGTTGAACTACGAGGAGAAGTATGAGGAAGTTGGCCTAAGATAAGGCCTCAAGTATTTGATAAAAGTTGGCCTAAGATAAGGCCTCAAGTATTTGATAATGACACAATCAATGTGATCAAATGTCAAAACTGGAGTTAGATATGGGAAGTTGACATTGAAGCAGTTGTTACAGTACCTTTTTCAATTTTCTTTAGCCATTTTCCCCCTTCAATTTGTTCCTCATGTTATTTATAGAGTAGAGAAAACACAATTGTACATAGTCTAAAACTTTAAATATCACGTTATTTTATCTGTTGACTGATACACATTGCATTGTCGCTCTGCATCCATGTTCCACAGGTGCTTCTTTCTAGTTGGTGTGGTTCTCCAAAATTACGGGGGCATCTTTGTCATAATTGGTCCAGAATGGGGATCCCCTGGTGATGGTGACTCAATAAAGATTGAGTTCTAATCTGGCTTAAAAGCTAGAGCTAACAGGTAGAAGTCCACCTTTCAATTTAAATCCATCATTTTCTGCTGATTTGTCCGATAGGACTATCCCATCACCCATGACCCGCCCTGACAGTCATCATGGGTACAAATAGCATAAATACAAGTCTCAAGGTTGGTTGTGGTCCTTTTGGTAAGAGGCAAAGTTTAAAATATCGGAATTTGTATTGATATCCAGCTGATTAGTTATCAAAATTGGCAACTTAGGACCATTATCATACAACATATTGTATATCATGTACCTCAAAATCTAATGTGATATATGTGATATATGTCGTTATTAGCTGATATTTAAACCTTTGTAAGAGGGCAGCTACACGTGAATATCAAAGCTCATCCATAGTTGTTGTAAATGTATAAGTAACGATTATATGGACCTGAATCTTGAAGCCTTAATGCAATAATGTAGTATGTTATCCAAACAAAGGATTCCTCGCATCCTATCACAGCACAGGAATTATCCAGTTCACTTGACAATGCAAGTGAGAAGACTTTTTAGTTTCTGGCACGGCCTTGCCTGTCAACGTTAGCTTTTGATGGCGAAGCTTGGTGGTGATCTGATGATAAATAGTGTTGTGTGCATCAGTTTTTGCCCGTGTCGAAACAAGCAGAGCAGAGCGATCTAGTTCTCCATATGGATGTGCATCATAGTTTTCTACTCACGATATGAGTCAAAGCATGGCTAACTGTTATGAATGTAGAGGCCTATGCATATTAGCAAAAGTGTTTTCTTCTTATGAACCATATTTCTCTTTCGTGGTTCCTGACCAGAACCGGATTTTTTGGTACTCATGGATTCTCTACGTGAGTTGTATTATACCATTTACTCGCAGCTTTCATGTTTTGTAAAGTTCATATCTGTTGAAAGGTGATCCTATCTTTCCCATGAACTTTCATATCAACCGAATCGACATACCCCATGCATCTGCAGCAGCATTTCGAAAGATTCACTTGTGCACTGTATCTTCACTGAGTTATGGAACTGTATATAGAACAATTTTCATGTGTGAATCTGCTGTATCTGCTAATTGCTTTCTTTTGCTACTGTTTGAGTATTCTACGCGATCGCTAAAATCTGAATTAGGTTTTTTTTTTTTTTTGGAGACTGACCTACATGAATTCTGTATGCCACAGGAAATAAGAAGCTTTTGGAACAGAAAAAGTTGAAGAATTTGAAGCAGAAAGAACAAGAAGCTCATAGTAGAGCTACCTGATCAGGAGAAAGTCTATTCGAGGTCAGAATAGCTTACTAGATGCTGCTGAAGGTGGGAGCTGATTGGTGCAGGTAGATTTCCGATTTTCTGTACTTTGGTGCCGGATGCTGAAATTCGAGAATTATAATAGGTGCTTATATGATGGTAGAGAGAATTCCTGGACACTGAGTTGTGTTAGAAGGTAATGCTTCGGGTGTTCTGAATTGTCGAAAATCCTATCAAAACTCCGAAGTTATGGCGTGGGAGAAAGCCCATTTTGGGCAGAAACCACTGCGTGCTCGGCAAAGGCCCATTTTAGGCAGAAATCTGGGCTTTATGCAGCGGTATAATTTTTTTTCCGACAAGAATTGAATCTAGATTGCTCTGATACTATGTTGAAAGTACCTTCCACTGCACCAAAACTCTAAAATTGTAGTGAGAATTGAGAAAACTTATTTTATATTTTAACATGAATATATTTAAACTCTCTGTTCCTTATAGTTGTTACCCACTGCTTTAAGATGGTTTGTTAGGTAACTACTTTCCTGAAGTTAATGTCCATCATATGTAGAGGGAAGATAATATGTATGCTGATTTTGTAGGGAGTGAGGGAACTAGGTTGGTTGCGAAGTTTGCCTGATGGGAGAAATTTTTTTTCTATATCTATTGGAACTCTTCTAGAGGTTTAAATAAGTAGATATTACTTGATAGAAATGAATGAAGAAGTACTATCAAAGTGATCGATCCGGTGTGATTCTTTCTTGGGATAAAATGCTTAGTTGTTGTTGTTCTTGTTGTATCTATTAGAACTTGCAGTGGAGGATGTTTCTGGATTCCATTACAAGAGACTGTAGTCGCTGAGGTTGTGTTCTAGCCAAAAAAAAAAAAAAATGCTGCCCAAGGTTATTTTGGTTCTAAAGACAAATTAAGTCAGAAGAATGCACGTGAGTCTAAGTTGATCCCTTCAGAAGCATCACAAGTCAAGATTCAAATTCCACACTGTAAACTGTGATCAAGTTATGTATACAGTGTTGGTAAAAAGAAATTCTTGCCATGATGCTAGCAGTAAAAAGAAACTAGTGGCCTTATGAAATGCTATAATTCTTGTATCTTATATGTTTTTATACATAATAATATGAATTTTTTACAAATACAGGTAAAATTATTTCTACACCCAGTTTTTTGAAGTGAATTATTTTTATACAGCACAATTCAAGAAACGCGAATTTTTTTTTTTAATTCAAAAATATCCTCCCATAGATGGTGATAAGAATACTCGAACTTGAGACCTCATACAAGAGAGATGTGATTATCATATGCTCGAGCTGATACAGATGAAATGGACGGATCTAAGAATCAACCATTAACCTGTTTTATTCACAATTTTAAATTAGAACAATAAAAATTTTCTTTTTAAATTTAAAAATTAGGTTAATTGCAGTCAGACCCCCTGTAGTATTAGGAATGTATAACTTAACACCCCTGAAGTTTGAAACTCTCAAAAAATCCTCTAGAGTTAGTTATTTTCACTCTTTTTTTTTACTAAAGTGCACTTTTGTCTCTTAAATTCCTATTCTACTCTTTAATAAAAATGAGAGGTAGTGTGCTGGTTAAAGTGAAGAATGAGGGTAAAATAGAAATTTGAGAGATAAGAGTGCACTTTAATAAAAAAGGAGAGTGAAAATAACTAAGTTTAGGGTTTTTTTTTTAGAGTTTCAAGCTTCATGGGTGTTAAGTTATATACCTCCAATACTACACTATAAGAGGTCTGATTGTAATTAATCTTTAAAAATTTGAATAGGACTAACATATACTGACCCTTCAAGCCATTTCACTAGTCAAGCTTTGAAACAGGAATTAGAGGGACAAAGTGGAGCCAATAAAGCCATGGCACATGATTCCAATTTAAAAAGGCAACTACATAATAAAAAACAAATAATTGGATCTTCATCACGCAATCTTAGACTATGAATGACATTAAATTGTCTAACAAGCTAAATTATGTTATTAATATTTATAGTCTCCTCCAGGGTTGCATTGACCGTTCATTCTTCTGCAAATTTCTATTAAATTTTCTTTCTGAATAAAAAATTATAATGTTTGCCGTGGGGATTAAGTTCTCGAGATTAAAAATAGTCATTAGTATCAGATAAGACTTGGTTTATTATTGATTAATGAGCATGATTAATTATAAGAGGTCTCATATTTAAAAATAAGATGTTTAAAAAAACATTTACAAATTTTGATAAAACCAATCAAATTTCATATATATAATGCTCTCTATTATATATATTTGTTAAAATATTTCACGATATAATGACTACCAACTATTTGGACGGTCGAGGTCCTTTTTTTTTTTTTTTTTAATGTGTAAGCGTGCAAAATTTTTTGGTCTCAATGTTTAATTATTGGGTTTTTAGAATATAGATATATGAGAAATTACTATTTAAATATTAGTCATTAACAAACAATTATTTGGATATTAATTTCAATATTGTTGTGAATATTTTTTAATAGTTCCTAAGCCTATCATGTAACAATCGTACATAATCATTGTAAAAAATTTAAAACCAAACTTAGCCTCTTGTATATAAAAATCAGTAGTTTTCACGACCCATTAGGAATTTTTTTCATCAGGATGTTGTTGTGATAGAGATCGTTATGATATTTTTTTCTTTATCCAAAATGTTTTTACTAGTTGTAACCAAAAATGAAATGCATCTCGATCTCTGTGATTAAGATAATTGAAGAGAGAGAAAATGAAGCAAAAGAAATGGGAGATCGGATGATAATCAATACCTTTATTTGATTAGTGAAGTTAGCGATAATTAAGTAAATTTATTATCATGGTTAATTCACAAATTTTAGATGATATATTTAATAGAGAGAATATTATAAGATTAGTCTAACATTATTGGGGACTAATAATTAATAATAAGTAAGGAGCCAATATAAATTTATTAAGGACAACCCTTAATTATTTTCTTTCTAATGTTATTTCGACCTTTTCCAAAAAAAAAAAAAAAAAAAAAAAACACAACAAACATGCAAAATGGAAATTACATTTAACCCCATCGCATTTCATGAAACAGGGAAATTCTGTTTGCGCATGGTATTTTACTGTTGACGCACTGGTTACTCTTTACACTAAACTCCTATTTTGAAATAACATTATTTCTCTCTGCATCCAAATTTTTTTCCAACTTTATCCCCTCCTTTTCTCTAACTCATCACCTCGTCTGATCCCAAATCTTTTCATTTTCCCAATCGCGCCTCTCGACCCACAACAAACGTCGTCATTTTCAGATCTCCCCGCGCTCTGATTGTCACACCCAAATCCATGGCATCCCGGCCTCCTCATCCATCGCTTTGGACTCCATCAACCCATGACTCTGTGACCCCATCGACGCCTTTCTTGCCAAAAAACATGTTGGTCAGGTATTAATACCCAATAAAAAAAATTCTGGTCGGGTATTAATACCCAACCAAAAAATATTCTGGTTGGGTATTAATAAGTTACCAGCAAGAGAAGTCTCTCTCGCAAAAGAAAACTAATTAATGATAATTTTCAAATATGCATAAAACCTAAAAAAAATTTTAATCATACTTTAAATTTGTCCTCTGATACCAATTGCACGTTGAAATTCTCTATTTGCATAAGAAAACTCAAACTCAAATTTCAAATCCAAATTTTATTTGTCACAGTAAAAACGAAAAATTTAAAATCCTTCTAATTTTTTCAGAAATATTAACATAAAAAATTTTAGAAGATCAAGAAATCAAATCGATAATTTTATAAAAAATATGTTTTTATTAAATACTAAAAAAATTTATTTTGGATTTTAGAGAAACAACATAAGAAGAAAACGATGAGTCGTAATTTTAAATTTTAAGAAATTTTAGTTTGGAATTTATAAGAGTAAGTTAGTGTGAAAAAATAATTACAAACTTGTAATTATTTACGAGTTTCAAAACTACATACGAAGAGTAAAGTTGCGTGTGCAAATAGAATTTCTCCCTGAAACACCCAACCGACCTCTAATTTGTATATATTTACATTATAAACCCATTCCCTGCTCCTTTCTTTCTCTGTGACTGCGATCTCTCGTCTCGCTGTCTCTCTCTCTCTCCTCTCTCTCTCTCTCGCTCTACCTCCTTGAGAATTTGCATCCGATAGCTTTGAAACCCTAGCTTTCGGATCCGATCTCCTCTCGATCTCGTAGAAGGAAACCCTAGCAATTTCCAAACTACTAATCTTATCGGAGACCAAGTAAGCCTTCGATCCATTGATTATTGTGGAATTATTTCTATGATTTATTTGTTATTATAACTCCGATCCAGGTAGTTATTAGGGGATTTCGGCTAGATCTCTGTGATCTCTAAGGTCATTTACTTTTCTGCTATAAATCCCTTGTTTAATTGATTCTGTTTATTTGATTGGTGATATTGCGCATGAAAATATGATTTTGAGTCAAAAATCGAAGGAATCTGCATATGAGTATGTCGGCGTTTGATTCGGTTCATTTTGTCCCCGAATTTGAACGTAGTATTGAGAGGATGTTACTCTCTATAGTCAGTTGTTGAACATCATGTAACCTATAAGATTTTGGTGTTATATACATCAACATTGAAGGAGATATAGAACTATTTTGAGGAGCTATATTCAGGTAAAAACAACCTTAATTGAGCATTCGATGTCATTCTGGATATGTTTCAGAGAAAGAAGGGCAATAAAACCTTGTACCGGTATTATGCATACTTTATTAAGGTTTGTGAGGAGCTAAAGATGTTATTCCCTATTTCAATACAGAAGCAATTGGACCAGGTAGCAACTGTAACCTTCCTGGGGAGTTTTCCTAAGAGTATATCTCCGCATACACACAGAGGATAGATAGTTTTACAATTAAGCGCTGCTAGAGGCATCGATTTCTTCACAATGTCTTCTCGGAGGAGTTACGGAATCCTGCTAAGAATGAGCTCCAGGAACAATCAACTCTAGCCATTTAACAGGGGCAATGTACAACTCTTGATGGTGGTCGAGGAGTAAGCTGCTTTGGTGTTGACTGAGGAGATTTCAATTGACGGGGCTATTTTGGTTGTGGCAATGGGCTAGGTTTTAAATATCGGCTATAATGGATATATCGAATTGGAAAATTTTGTAGTGGTTATCGTTATCGGGGATATTTTTCAAATATTGAATGTCAATATCGGAATGTAAATATACATTCATATATCATAGAAAATAAATATTAAGGTAATTCATGCATACATCATAAAAGTTACATAAAATATCATATATATATATCAATGTTTAAAATAACGATAGCGTTAACGTAGCGTTTTTTTTGTTAGGTTATGTAGCAAATAACGTAACGCTTAACGTATGTTACGCAATTTTCTATTTATTTAATTAAAATAAATATAAAACTGTATTTAATAATTTCCATAAATGAGTAAATAAATCTAAAAAATCATATAAAATATTGCAAAATCAATATAAAGGCATAGAAAATTAAAAACTATATTAACAGTCATTAATTCATCAATTTTTTCCAATTTTTCAGCCAACTCCCAAATTAACAAATTAACTGTCATTATACTAATTATCAAATATACTAATTAACAGTCAGTATACTAATTATCACCAGTCATTAATAGTCAGTATACTAATTATCCCAAATTAACAAATTAACAGTCATTAATTCAGCCAAATCCCAAATTAACAGTCAGTATACTAATTTTTCCAGTATACAAATTATCAAATATCAATCTGTATTAATTATCAGTCAGTATACAAGTAAGATCATTATCAGTCAAATTATCACCCAAATTAATTCATTTCACCCAAATTAACAGTCAGTAAAAGTGTAAAACAAATCAGTCAAATTAGTCTTAGTAAAACAAATCAGTCAAATTTAAAATGGGAATGACATTAATTACCTGCTGAATGGTTGAGCCGGAGAAGACAGTTAAGCCGGGGAAGGAGGGAAGAACAGTTGAGTCGGAGAAGAGTCGACCGGCGGTGTCGAAGGGCTGCGTCGACGGTGGCGGACGAGGGAAGAGCAGGAGAGAGCGGATTTGGGGCTAAGGGAGAGAGGGATTGGAGATTTGGGCAGAGGGGAAGAACGGGAGAGAGCGGCGGAGAAACAACTGCGGCGACAGCGTCACGACGACGGAGGAGAGAGGGATCGGGAATTTGGACAGAGGGGAAGAACGGGAGAGAGGGCGAGAGAGATCGGAAAGTGAATTAGGGCAGGGAGAGATTGATCGGGAGAGGGCGAGAGAGATCGGCGCAGAGGGGAGAGAAGGATCGAGAGAGGGCGAGAGAGACCGGGAGGTTAATTACGGAGAGAGCGATCGGGAGAGGGCGAGAGAGATCGGGGCGTCGGCAGAGGGGAGAGAGCGATCGAGAGAGGGCGAGAGCGATCGAGAGAAGAATTAGGGCAGAGGGGAGAGAGAATTGGGATATTTAGGAAAGAATTAATGGGTTTCGGGTTGAATAAATCAGGTTTCGGGTCGTGGGTGCGATTCGAAAAGGAGTTGTATATAACGCACGTTATAACGCGTTATGAAATAACGCGCTATAATAAATAACGCACGCTACGCTGCAGTGCGTTATTTAAGCCTGTTACGGAGCGATTCCTCCTCGCTCCGTTACGTAACGCGTTATAACGCGTTACGTAACGCGTTTTTTTCAACATTGATATATATATATATATATATATATATATATATATATATATAAGTTTATGATATAATTATTTCGACAACTTGCATTAATCTGATGAAGTCATAACTACTAGCCTATTGTAAAATCTTGATAAATGATAACTTAGATAATATAAAGATAAAAAAGATCAACAAGAAGAATAAATAATTAAATATTACATATTAATATTATGTCCACAAGTTCATATTAAAATCATAAATTGATAGTCCAAACAAGTTGCAAGTAAAACTATGACTTTAGAATTTGCAAATTAAACTTGGACGATTTTGGGTAATTTCGGCCACTATTTTGCATCTGATATTGTGGCCGCAATATCGGTTTGGACCCGATATTGCGTGCTATTTTTCTAAAAACGCTCGCGCTATGAAATTGATTATATCGTTGCGTTTTGTATTTAAAAACGCAATATCAGCCGCAATATCGATATTGCGGCCGATATTTAGAACAATGGCGATGGGGGATTTTGGCCGAGGAGGCCGTTCAGGTGGTAGTAGAGAAGATCTTGGTCATGGAGGCAGAATTGGTGGCAAGGGGGGGAGATTTTGGTCGTAAAGGAAATAAAGTAGATAATTCACTAGATATGAGGACTTTCTATATTTGTAGGGATGTTGAATACATGAGAAATAAGTGCCCCAAATTGTACTGCAAGACCTCCCAGTTTGGTTATACAGTAGAGAAGTAGGTTCGTTTTCAGAAGTATACTTATGTCAGATAAAGAGTGCAGAAAATACGAGACGTCCAACAGTTTTAAGCTGCACAGGTCACACTATCTTTATCCATTGTTATCTTTGTATAGTCTAAGTAATCCTACTGTGTGTTTCACTTTCGGAACTTCTAATCCTTCTATGTGTTTCACTTTCGGAGCTACTAAAATGGATCATTAACACTAGTATATCTAATCAAATAACAAAAAACAAAGGTATGTTGCATGATTTACCTTCACCTTCATCCCTTCCTATAGTGACTTAACAAATGGTACTACATCTCAACAGTGGAGGCACTACTAAGATTATTGCATCTTTACCATTGTCATTGTCTTTTGGTTACCTAAGTTTTAATTTGATTGGTTATCTATGTTCCTTATTTAGTGACATATTCTCCTGATTGTGTATTCTAGGAGATTGGAAGTAGAGGATGATTGACACACAACGTGAATATGGATGTCCGTATATGTAAAGACTGGTGTCAGTCTGGGGTTGCATTTGCTGGCTTCATTTCGCCCTTGCAAGTTCTAAAGCAGTTAGTTCATGAGTTAGGTCGAGTGTCATGTCTTGAATGTTAATCATTTCGATTGGGTAAACACCTACATGTCTTATCATTGAGAGTCAATAAGAGGGTTTGTCACCTATTTAAACTTATTCATTTTGATATTTTCGGACTTTGTTTTGTTAGTTAGATACTTGGTTCTAAATATTTCATTATTTTTTGGATGATTTTTTTTGTTTGACATTATATTTAAAGAAAAGTTGTTCAGAGGTTCTTTATATTCTTAACTTTTTCTAATGAAATCAAGAATCTGTTTGGTATTTCTGATTGTAGTTTGGGAACTGATAATATAAAAGAATTTCTTAAGTCATCTTTTATGCTTTTCATATTTGAATATGTAACTATTCATAAACCTTTTGTCCTTACACTTAACAACAAAATGGGAAACTAAACATAAGAATTGCCACGAACTTGAGGTGACACTTATTAAGTGACATGAATGTTTATAAGCACTTCCGATTGTGTATCTTTTCTTCATGATAGTACTGATCACGCTAAATGGATCTTAAAGTTTTCAAATGTGTATGTTCAGAGTATTTTAGAGGTAAAAAAGGATATGCTATTCTCTCACTTTGCATAAGTGGGTGATCTCTGTAAATGTTACATTTTTTAGTCCATGCCGTACTTTGTTAAAGAGTCTTCATTGTTAGATCAGAAGACAATTTTAATATTCTTTCTAAAAAAACTCATCATCTTTATTTATCAATGGATAATGTGCCTCAAAGACATGGACATGTGTATACAAGATATGCTAGATCTAACTGATATGTCAACTTTCCCCATATCTTTTATGAATGATATGGTATTAGGTGAGTGCTGATAGTCCTCCACATGCTGTTAGTGATTCTCAAGATCAATATTTCTGCCCTTCATCATAAAAGAAAAAGGAGTTGCATCTTACATCATTGCATAACTTCTTGTCTTATGCACATCTTTCCACATAATATCGTGTTTTTGTCTTCTGTTGATTCTTATCCTAGTCCTGAATCTATGTTAGATGCCTTGTCAATTCCAGGATTTTAGGAAGCCATGGAAGATGAGATGTTTGTTTTAGTGCAAAATGAGATACGGGAACTAGTTTCACTTTTAGCTGGAAAGAAAGCAGCCGGATGTCGATGGGTATATAGTGTCAAATTAAACCTTGATGAAACTTTAGCTCATCCCGAGGCTTGTTTGTTGGTGAAAGGATACTCCCACATTTATGGTATTAATTATTAGGACATTTTCTCCGGTGGTAAAGATGATTTCATTTATTTTGCTCATAAAGATGATTTCATTTATTTTGCTCATAAAGATGATTTCAGTTATTTTGCTCATATCACTTGTTGCTACACATAATTAGAATCTATAGTTAGATATTAAGAATACATTCCTCTATGGCATTCTTGAGAAGGAGGTTTATACGGAGCAACTACTTAGGTTTGTTGCACATGAGAGTATGGCAAAGTCCGTCGTCTGCAAAACTCACTTTTTGGCTTGAAGTAGTTCCTTTGAGCCTGATTTGGAAGGTTTGATTCAGTTAGTCAAGAGTCCGGTCTTCGTCATTCTTATAAAGATCACTCGATTTTTTTCGTATCTATTAAAAAATTTTCTTTTGAGTTTGTAGATGTTATTGTGATTATAGGGGATGATGTCCGAGAGATAAGTGATTAGTCGAACTTATAGTAGAAATTTCACACTAAAAATCGGGGTCATTATGATATTTTCTTAGAATTAAGGTGGCTAAATCTAAGTTGGGAATCTTACTCTGATACTATCAGAAGCAGGTATAGTTAGATGTAAAGCTGCGAATTAGCCAATTGATCCAAACTTGAGGCTATTATCTGATCGAGGAAACTTTTGGAAGACCAATGAAGGTATAGGAACTTGTTGGTTTCATGATGATTCGACCACATATTGTATATCTGGTTAGTTATGAGTCAGTTCATATTAGCTTCACAAATAGGTCGTTCTATGTTTAGGATATTGCAATATATTAAAGGTATACCCAACAAAGGACTT
Source organism: Dracaena cambodiana (assembly GCA_036321105.1). Classification (NCBI taxonomy): domain Eukaryota; kingdom Viridiplantae; phylum Streptophyta; class Magnoliopsida; order Asparagales; family Asparagaceae; genus Dracaena; species Dracaena cambodiana. The sequence continues at coordinate 50,101,532 of JAYEPQ010000007.1, forward strand.
TTGTATTTAGATTGCGGATATAATTGCGTGGCTGGTTTCTTCGATACAGATTGGGCAGGTTGTTCAATTGATAAGAGATCCACTACTGGGTATTATGTCAAGAAACATATTGTTGTATCTATATCAAGCTCAAAGTCAGAACACATGGCTATTGTTTTATCTTACATGTGAGCATGGATGGCCTTAGTATATTCTGATTGAGATGGGTTTTCTTCCCATGATATGAGATTTTATTTTGTTAACCAATATGCTATTTACATTCTACAAAATTTTGTAATTCATGAGAGGGCAAGGCATATTAAAGTAGACTGTCATGTGGTGTGAGGAAAGTATGATGCATGTATCATTGAGCCAAAACATGTATCTTCGATTTGTTGTTGAAGCCACTTTGGAGATCTCGAGTGCATTGCACTTGGAAGATCTCAACATATAGTTCATTTGTGATAAGCTACGCATGTGCGATGTAGTTGCTCCAGTTTGAGAGGTAATATTACGTAACTAATGTATAAATAAGGACCTTTATGTAAAAGTAATATATGTGTGTTGTATGTCTACATATATAGATACATACATACATACATATATATGTTTGTACACGCACACTTATTAAAAGACAGATGAAATGCCTTGGATATCATATATAAAAAGGTTGGGTGGTTTGGTAAGGGGAAAAAGGGAAAGGTTGCATGACCTGGATTATCTAAGAAAGCTTGATTGGATTGGTAAGCCAGAGAAGTCCAAACACCTACATTTTGACTCCACTAGGCTTAATTATTAACAGCAGTTAAGTGGGAACTATCCCTTGATACCTATAGAAAGTGAAATGATGAAATCAATAACTTATTTAAGTAAATATCAGTTAGTAACTTTATTTATAGTTTGTATCCTCAATACTTTTTATGGACATTTTAAAATGTTTTGAACTTTCAGGATTTTGGTTTATTTACCATGGAGGCCTATTATGAGTTGTGGGGGTGGGGTACAGGAGTACATGCATAGTACAGCATAAATTAACTTTGGCCCCCACCCATGAGAAGTTTCTTGTTAGTGTTGCTTTTTCCATGTCTTATTCAGCCGTGGTGAAACAGCAGATTGCCTCCTATTTCAATTCGATCTATTATTTTTAATATCATGACAGTTTTCTATTTACTTGCAACGAAGGACACGCCTTATGGTCTAACCATGACAAGTGATCTTAGTTATCTATGATGTGTTTCATCTTCTTCATCGAAGTATTAAATTTGACCTCACACATTTTAACCGCCTATCTCTAGTCCTTAATCACCTTTTTCTTTCTTTCTTTCTTTGCTTCTCTGTGATCTATAGCCAATAAATCATATTTCCCAGCATTGGCTTATTGATTATAATCATATTTTCCAGCATTGGCTTATTGATTATAATCTATTTTCCCCCTGTTGACTTATCAGGTACGAAATATAAATCCCTGCCTTTGTAGATGTCAGCAGCAAATTTAAGAGATTACGGCTCCCCTGATACAATGAAATCTGAGGGTAAACTTGTGAAGCCAGAGAAGGAAGGTCAAGATACTCTTGACAGTATCATCCGACAAGCGATTGGAAAAGATCCATTTCTTTCTTTCTCGAGAGCTGGTGATAACCCTGTCCAATGGATTCAACTTCTTCATGCTTTAGACCAGCAGGGAAGCAGCAAGGTCCCTAGAAGTTCAGAGGTGGAGAACTGCACTGAAGGAATTGAGCAATCTCTTGAACCTTCCAATGGTACAAGTTCACATTTACCTGAGATGAATGGGGTCAAAGAGAATCCTCTCCAGGCTAATGGCAATTCTGTAAAAGGGTCAACGCGCACATCTGAACAGTTGCAATCTCTCAAAATCCCCGAAGCTGTTGTTGCCTTTGCACAGGCTGCTGCAAAGGCCAATGGTGAGCCTGAAAAATGTATGTCAAGTGTCACAAGCAGGTATTTTTGATGCAACTAGTTATAGGCTTTACTTCTTGCTGAGGTCAGGGGTGTTGATTATAAATGGATCTGTGTTTTGATGCAGATCTTCCAGGTTGGCCCCTGTTGTCGCCACCTAAGGTGCAGTTACAGAAGTGCGAAAAATGTTCTCTAGAGTTCTGTTCTACCATTAATTATCGCCGACATACTCGTGTCCACCGTCGGTCTTTAAACATCGTTAAGGTACCCCTTCTCTTATTGTTTTTTCTTCCTTTATCTTCTGTTCCTTTGCATATGTGAAAGGAAAATGCACCATATACTTTACTTTTTCCGGTAAACTATCAGAATTGTTACAATGGTACAACAAATCCTCTATCTTCAGTTCAAACAGAATAGCACATTAGGTTGATCCTAGTTTTGGTTAAAACAATTCAACATGAATGGTATGTGAACTGCATATTTTATGCTCAGATTTTGTTAATTCCACACCAATATTATGCCCCTGCTCATAGTAAATGAAATGCCTCCATGACAGCTTCATGGTTAACTATTTTAATCCTACGAGTCTAGCCACTTCCTGGTTGAGGCACTTTTTACTTAAAACGAACAAGAAATAATGCGTAGATTCCCCTGGAGTATGGTAATTTTCGAGAAGATCTGTTTTAGTCCATTTGAAGGGGTGTCAATTGTTGTAGTTAAGAATCATTAGGGGTCATGGATTAGGGATCATGGAAGTTTTTCCATTTTTTGGAATCAGCTTTACATAAAAGCTTAAGCTAATGGGTTCTTGGCTAAACAATGTATATCAAACAAATTCAGTATTATTTGCTTGCTACTATGTAAATATCTGGTGGTAACATATCATCTTGTATGAAATTCACCTTACCAATCTTTTAGCTACACATGCCAGTTAATCTAGTGTTGAGTTTAGAATAGTTAAAGAATAGTTCATCAAACTGTAACTTCAGAAATTAATTAGTGGATTATGATATTTTGACATTTTGTACTGAATGATTAAGGTGGATAGCTCCCACAGTCCCACTCCCTCCTTGAATAGGGGAAGAAGTTCCTTTAAATGTGCCAGGTGCAGGCATGTGACCTCCTTGTGCCTTCATCAGATCTTGTCAAGTTGCTGTTAATTCGTTTTGATGGCAGAGCAAACTCTTGTTGCCTTCATTCTTACTTACCTTTGTTTTCAACCACTTGCGATGTTCTGTTTTTAGTATGCTGATCCACTGTTTACATTTTGTAGGACTCTCCAAAGACGAGGGAATTCTTGGGGGCATTCTGGGATAAGGTAATGTGTTATCTAAAAAACCACATGTTTTATCAAATTTGGATGTTAAACCCCATTTACATAAATTGGCAAGTCTAAATTGAAAGTCAACCTCATATTACGGGAAACTGTGTTAGCGCAGACTGATTCCAGTTTGGGATCATGCCTGAACTTGCCTGTTATGTAATTGCAAGAATATCATCTCCATATAGTATTAACAATTTTTTCATCTTAAAATTTCAGCTTTCAGTGGACGAGGCGAAAGAACTTGTATCATTCCAGAATGTGTCTGTCGAGGTGATGATCTAGTCAACCTAATCATTGTTGCTTTCAGTTCTGTGTCGTTTGCAAATATATTTCTGCAGTAGAGTTGACAATTCTGATGATTAAAGTTAAAAGGGTCCACATCTTTAATGCTAAAGTCTTGGAAGCACGGAGACACTTATGATGAAGTTGATGCTAAACACGTATATCCTGTGTATTTACCTCGTGTCGGCGTATGTCGTGTTTCTATCTACATTACCTTGTCTGTGGTCACAGGCTGCCACGTTCTAGTATAATCTTGTAAGTTGGGTTGATAAGCATAGTCTCTTCTTACAATACGGTTCTAGTTGATTGTTAATCGAATTTAACTGGATCTTACTCTTTTTTTTTTTAATTGAGCATTGTATACAATCTTGAAGTAACTTGGTCATAGTATATATATATATATATATATATATAGAGAGAGAGAGAGAGAGAGAGAGAGAGAGAGAGAGAGAGAGAGAGGCACACACATATGTTAAAATACAAAATAATTTCCTTCAACCCTCACTACAATTTCGGAGTTTTGGTTCAGTGCAAGGGACCTTCAACATAATATCAAGGCAACCCAGGTTCTGCCGGGCGCGCCACTTAATTGCGGGTTTTAAAAAAAAATTATATCGCTGTGTAAAGTCCAGGTTTTTGCCCAAAATGGACCTTCAACTTGCGGGGCATGTTAAAATACAAAATAATTTTTTTTAACTCTCACTACAACTTCGGAGTTTTTGTGCAGTGGAAGGGACCTTCAACAATATATATATGTGTGTGTGTGTGTTTCCTAGATATTATGAGAGTCCAAATATATCTAGGTTATTGCTGCCAGCCTGTCATTGATCGTAAATAGTGCATTACTATTCCAAGTGACAGTAGATGAGTTTCGCCATGGGTACAATGTGGGTATGTTTTTCCAGGTAGCATCAAGAAGTCTCACAAAAACCAGTAACCAAAGCCATCCCAGGAGTTACCATGCTGAGATGGGATTCACTCCATCTGATCGCGGCCCAGGCTTATCCAGGCAGGTTAGGTTTAGCCTGGAGGGTGAAGGAGATAGTGGAAGGATATGGCTGTGGAACTCTAGTGTTGACATTGAGGTGCATCAGCAAGGTGAAAAAGTTGAGAGAGGAGAGGTAGGGAAGAAGTTAAGGCAGCAACTGCAAGGTATTGGTAGGGAGGAGGAGAGTGGGGAAAGAAGCGGAGAATGTAGCAACTAACAGTGATAGCATGGTAGCAGGAGGGAGATTGTAAGGTTGTCTTTTCTACTTTATCCTTTTAATTGATGGGATTGTAAGGTTGTTTTTTCTACTTCATCCTTTTAATTGATGGACTGCACAACATAGTTATTTAAATAATCAACTAGTTCCTTTTTTATTTATATGAGAACGTCGACTAGTAGGAAAAAAAAATCAATTAGTTCTAGTAATTCATTGAACCGTTAACACAATTACCAGTTTTTTTATTTTTTCTGAGAGAAAAAGGTTTTGGGGTTCCGGGTTAATATTCCCTTTGGGGTGTCTCCTGCCTCTACTTTCTTGTGTGGTATGTATGTGCTCTAATATTCCCCTTCTGGATTAGATCAGGCAGTTGTTTTACCTTCTTTTGGGATCCGATGTCAGCCAACTTGCAACCTTGAACTTTATGAGCCAATGAGAGAATCTACCTTATTAATGAGTGGGGCCATGAGCTCAAAGGTTCTGTTTAGCATAGTAGAAGCAAATATTCGCAGCAGGGATAATATGCTTCCTGCCTTCCTGGTCCTTGGATAGTCAAAATCACAACTTGATGGATCGTCTAATGTTAAGACCGTTAACTATGCACCTTTTGTTGACATCATCAAAATTTAATTAGGGAACTTTCAAATTCATTCAGTCGAGGATTCTAATATATGGCATTTCTTGTGGAAGTATGCCAATATTATAATGATCAAGAGAAAATTTGGTTTGATCTTGTCAGTTATAAAAGCTTCATCAAGTGCAGTACCTGTCATGATTTTTGCTTTTTCTTGCCCGATTCCCTTGTTGATGTTTATGCTTCCAACCTATTACTTCCCACTTGGGCATAACAACTTTCCTCCTACCGACCTTGTAATGCTCTGTGAAAATGGCTTTCTATAAATTATGCGCACACATTGTTTTTAGTGACATGGGCTTGGAGTCTCAAAAAATGAGCACAGCAGTCCTATTCATTGAAAATTGTCATTTATTACCCCTTTTAAAAGACATAGTAGAATTATACCAGTGGACAAGAAAAGGATCTAGATAAAGGGAGTTACTTTTCACTTGGGTTCTATCGACGGACAAGTTGCGTGGGACTAAGAATATTTGTTATGTTTCTCTTTGATTGACAATGTTTATTTTAAAATTGTATTGTCTTCCTGCAAACATGTTTCTTACAAGTGCTTCATTTTAGGAAGTGAATGGTTCTTCAATAATAAGGGCGTTGTCATCATGGGTACGGAAGCCGGGATTTTCTTCATTACCACAAACATACATCAGGGCTGGTATGACCCTTTTGGTAAGTAGATACCCAACACACGTGCGTATTCTCACACACGAGCCACACACATTAAGATTTTATTTATTAAGCGCTTTAAGTGCACATATAACCATTATCTGGACCTAAATCCTACAATCTTCTTGCAATTCTGTAGGGTGTTGTCCAAATAAGACCTTCCAGGCTTCCTATAACATCACAGGAACTATTCAGTGCACTTGATGATGCAAGTGAGAAGACTTTTTTATGTTCTGGCACAGCTTTGTCCGTGCAAAAGTATGTTTTAGATGGGGAAGCTGCAAAGAATGCTCTGGAGATGAAAAATCTAGTTGCATGCACTAGTCTTTTGCTTGAGCAGATACTGGTATAGCCAAAGCAATATATGTTTTTGTATTGGATGTTTATCAGGTAGCTTCCTCTTAATTTAAACTCATCCGTGTTCTTATTCATGAAATTGTAGGTAAAAGCATGGCTAGCCGATAAAGATGCAGAGGCTTTAAGATGCCAGAAGTTGCTGGTGGAGGAAGAGGAAGCAGCTCAGAAGAGGTACTCTTAGGAACTGCTGTACACGTAAAGAAATCTTCTGGCTTCTTAAGGATCACATTTTTCTTTTTATGGTTCTTCTAAATGTGACCGTATGAGGATAATTTTAAACTTGTTGATTCCCTTTATAAGTTATCTTGGTCTTCCATTTTACATGGTTAATACCAGTAAATAACGCTCATCTTGGAATTCTCCCTCCCCCCCTCCCCCTATCCCTTCCTTCCCCCGCTTTCTATATGCATTTTTATCCTATGTGAAATTTTGAAAATGAATCTTTTGTGCATATCAAGTTTCCATAGGTAAGATCAATGCTTGCATTATCTCATGACCACATCTCATGATAGCTTCTGCCAACCTTTTTCCTTTTTTGGATTGTTTTTGCTGATTTTTTTTTTGGCTGTCTTTTATTTTATATGTGTTTTGCCTGCTTCTGTCTGTTAATTCAAGAATGCATGCAGCTGTCAAACACCTGAATAATTTTTCTTTTCTCAATTATTTTCTTCTTTTGTCGAGAAACTAACTAAATTTCCAATTCTGAATGCCGTAGGCAAGCTGACCTTTTGGAAAGGAAAAGGCTGAAAAAGCTGAGGCAGAAGGAACAAAGAGCCAAGGAGCTCTCTGATGGGGAGAAGGTTGATTCTAAGATCAGTATGCTTGATACTGCTGAAGGGTCTTCTGGTTCCACAGATACACCTAGTCCTAGGAGTCCATCTGAGTCAGTGTTGAACACTACAGAAGCATCCCTCAATCAAGATCCATTGTCATTGGGACCCATACGTCCAAGGGATCTGGGTTTGGATGAAAACTTTAGGCAACCTCTGCATGCTGAAGGTGCTGATCAGATTTCTGGACACCAAACGCAGACAGTCAATGTGCGCTGGAAGCCTATTACTTCACAACGCCTACTTTCAAAACAGATCAGGAAGTCTCTTAATGGTTCCCACACTGGTCAGGCTCCAACAGCTAAGTCTTCTGGTTTTATTTGGCATGGTAACTACAAGGATTCAAAGTCTATTCCGTCAGCTAATGGTCATAAGATTTGGACACCAAAATCCAAGCCAGATTCTGAGTCTGAGGGTGCAAATGAAAGGGACATAGTTGTCAGAGAACAAACCGAAGAACAACCCGAAGAGGTGGCTTTATCTGACAAAACAAAAGTCCTGATAGGTTCCATTAGTGTTGCACTTGGAGAAGGTAATGTTCATACCCAAAATGGAACCATGAGACTGGACAACTTTCCAGAGAAACTAGCAAAGACTGATTCTAGTCGAGCAGCAGTGAAGCTGTGGAGGCCAGTGAGTCACCATGGCAGTGGGGGTTCTTCAACAACTCAAAGTGATCAGACAAATGCTAAAATGGATGGAGTTCCTGCTGTAGTTGCTGATCAGATGTCATCCGGCACAGACTGCACGGTTCCATCTGAAATGGAAGATGCTGCTTCCGAGAGTTGCAAAAATTCTTTGGTTGTGCACACTAGTAGAGATTTCTTAGAGCCCAGGTTGTTCTCAAGAGAAGTTGCTGAAGCTTTCCTTGCTCAAAGTTAGTTTTCTTTCCCTCAATGTTTGTATTTGGGTTGCACAAATATTAAAAGATGTTAGTTCTACGATATTTATAGTATTGGAAACTCACCTGCCCGTTGCATATAATTATTATTATGACTAGAAAACAAGTAGTATTCGTAGGCTATAACAGCGCTCATGTATGAACCCATGTGAGCTGTATAATAATTAAATTATGTTTAATGTGTGGTAATATAATTAAGAGAAACGTACCTAATTCCTATACATTTTACTTTAGTTTAAACAAGGGTAAATTTGATGAAAATAAATTACTGTGTAATTAAACTTGGTATATTGAACAATTATTAGCCATGCAGAACTACTTTTTAACTTCTGATTTCGTTATCGTACAGGATGGAAGGCGGCGATGGCAGCTGATCATGTAAAGCTAGTTTTATCCCCTGAAACCGATCCCTCGGATGGTCCTGAGACCCTCGAAGGCAACCAACCAGGTCCCAGACCACAATCATCAGTTTGTTGTACAAGAAGCATACTCGGCAGTGCAGAGAACCGGATGACGGGGGTGGGTTTGATTGAGCCTGCCTCTGCCGGGGCTTCAAAGCCAAAATTCAGAACAAAGGTCGAAAAAAGCTTCAAGTTGAAGTATGTTCCCAAACAACGTAACAACCTTGTTGAGGAATGATCGTTTGTGGATAGCAGTGTGCAGTTCACCCTCATTTTCGGCAGAGGTTCCAGTTTTAGCAAAGGTCTTCTGTGTTCATTAAAGGGTTTACATTGTTTTTAGTAGTATGATGCTCCAGATTCTCTCTTCATCTCCAAGGTTGTAGCTAGGTCCGCGGACCCTGTTTTTGTTGCTTGTGTAATAATCTGTTCTTTACTGTCATTGTTCGGTTTTTTTTTTTTTTTTTTTGTCTAGACAGGCATCATATATGCTTCTCCTTTGTTGGAAATTTTGTTATTTTTTAGGGCAGTATAACAAACAGGCCTTAGTTTATGTATCTGAGTGTCGATTCTTCAATATATAGGTTTCAAAAATGAAAGGTTTTTGTTATGCTTGGTGGTATCCGGTTATTAGTTATATCTATGCATAAAAAGTCTGGGCTGATACGAACTTGGACCTTGTTTCTGTTGCTCTACATTTTGTTTTTCATCTTCTTGTGTACCATGTACTATCGTTTATTAACGTCTTATCAAATGGAAGTGGTGGATTATCAAATGGAAGTGGTGGACTCCATCCATCTTTTACTCTCCAAAAACCTTTCTTGAGTTTACGCATTAGGAGTGTCTAATCTATTTGTTTTCTTAAAAATTTGCCCGTAGGCGGGCGAGTCTTGTTGCAGGATTCTTCGTTGAAGCTCCTAGTGATTCTGAGGGCTGGTTGCAGGATTCTTCGTTGAAGCTCCTAGTGATTCTGAGGGCTGAAAAGGCACCGCTGAGGAGATATATTTGCCGAAGCTACACCAGCTGGGAGATATATTGACATAAAGTAGAGATTTACACCTGCTGGGAGATATATTGACATAAAGTAGAGATTTTATGGAGACAGTAAGCCTTATGTTTTTTTTGCTAATTAAAGTTACGCATATATATTTTTTACAATATTATCCAAATTAACTATCCATTAGGAATCTACTAGTGAGTTGTCAAGACAAGCAGTTCATGATGATTTGTTATGTGATTCAGAAGAGTCAACGGGCTTTTTTCTTCTAGAGTTGGTCAATGGGCTTATTTTCTTCCTGACAATCTTTCGCTCGCTATGGGAGAAAAGAGTGTTGCTGGTTCATGATTAACTTCATAGTTACCATTTATCTGCTTGAGAGAGAGAGAGAGAGAGAGAGAGAGCTATTCCTTGTTAACGTGTATGGGCCAAAAAGAAAAACTTCACTAACTGTTCCCCATTGATTTGCATGGGTCCAATCCATGGTGGCCTGTTCTTCTGGAGCAGCAAGTGGTCAAAAATGTGGCTTAACAATTTCCAGGTCTTTTCAAGAGGGAAAAAAAACAATAATAAAGTTTCCAGGTTAACCGTTCCGTTAAATCTGCATAAAAAAAACAAAAAAAACAAAAAAAAAAAAGATAAATGAAAGCGATTTTGCATAAAGCCAACATCTTTTTTGTTGCTGCGGTGGCAATGGTTCCATTTCACGATCAAATTTTTTGGAGATATTAATCCATCATTCTCTTCAAATTTCTATATTTTTTAATTTAATTTTTTTATTTAATTAGCATAGAAATAAGTTGGAAGAACAGTTTTGATTTTGCAACCGTTCAGAGTATAAGAAAACACATATTCGGGACTATAAATTCGGATAAAAAATAATATATCCGGGACTCCGGACTAAATAAGAGATACAATTCGAAAGAACTGTTCAGAATGGACTGGCTCCAATCAAATGTTGGTGAACTTTCATAAAGATCAAACATTAGTATCATGTAAGATTTTCTTTAAATAGAACTTTATAGGCGAACTTAATTTTATTCTCTGCTACGCAACGACTTGTTTTAATTAGTCTTCTAACTTGGTTATCTATGCATAAAAATCTAGACTGATGTGAACTCGCAGTCATACTTCAAGGTTTCTATCCTTCATTGTACCCCTACATTTTGTTTCTCATTTTTAATTTCGAAATTGTACTAATACTACCCTACTATATTTTATTATTATTATTATCATCTTATTAATGAAAACTCTTTTATTTAAATGTATAATCTAACTTGTTTTTTAAGGAGATTTTGGACTGCAGAATTTGAATTTGGATAATTCTTTCGTTGAAACTCCTTTTGCAACTTGCTGAAGGAGGCCCACCAGACAAGACAGATAATGTAGTGGCTTGTTCCTATCAGAGGAATGGCATTTGGCTTGTTCCTATCAGAGGAATGGCATTGGCATTTAAATTGTGGACCTAATGCTCCCAACATGGGGGAATTTATAAAGGAGAGCAAACCTTACTTGTTGAGCACACTTTCTCTTTCGAAGATAGAAGGTTTTTTTTTTTTTTTTCCCTTCTGAGCAAGTTAAAAATTTCCAAATGTCTTCCTCTTTCTTTCATGTGAGCCATGAACCTCTTTCTTTCTTTTATGTGACCCGCGATAGTAAAAAAATATTGTTTATGCTCTATGACCTCCACCTCTCTCGATCTACCCCTCTTTCATGCAGCCTACAGCAGCTCGCCCTCTTTTTTGCTCCCGCAACTCTCCCCTCAGCAATCCGAGAAAAAGTAATATCGTCTGGAATGTAATCCTCCTAACGAGAAATAATACTGTTCGAAATCTAACCCGGAACATAAATGTTCTTTTGGAGGAATGGAGGTTGAAAATAAAGATAATATTGTCCAAATTTTCAATGACAAACTTATAATATAAGGGTTTTAGTGAATTGCGCTCACTAAGACCAGTAGTAGTGTGCTCATTTAGAAATTTCCGAACTCGGTTAGGTTTTGCAATGATGAGAATGGGTAAGTCTAAAGGTTAATTTTTAGTCTGTTCTGTTTATTTTAAGCAATGATGAGAATGAGTAAGTTTAAAGGGTAATCTTTAGTATGTTTTGTTTATTAAAATATAAATTTTTTATTTTTTTAATTCAAATTTTTTAACAGAGTCAATCATTTGACATGTCTATTCCCATCTCAATCTAATAAAGTACGAGATAATAAACAAGCATGATATGTTTTAGCTTAAATTAAATTACTAAGAAGTTTTGATCATTAAAACTATCATGAACTAAAAGTCTTGACAATAAAATACCTGCATGAGTCTGGTTACAATATTTCGTGGTAGTTTTTTGCTACTTTGAAACTTTGTAGCAATTTATTGTAAAACTATATAAAGTTCAAGACATGATTTCTTATTCTTCTCAAAAACTAGCAATTAGATTAGCAAAAAGAGAAGTCAAGTTTTTTTAATTGTAACTTACTAAATTGCACAGTGATTCCTATTTTTGATTTATAATGAAAATTGGTAGATCCTAGGGTTAGTTCCTATCCAACTATTAGCTAAGTATTAGCTTTTGGTTCCTATCCACCATTTTCTTGAGGTGGTATAAAATAGTAATATGTTTTACTAAAATTTAAATATAATATTAATATATCAAATTTGAGTCCTCACATCTTTTTAGTTGTAGTCATTCATTATTTTTAGAATACAAGTATACAACTATCAATGAGAATAAATAATCAAAGATATAATGTTACCTTTTATTTTTTTTTCTTCTAGTCAAAGAATAATGTTACCTACCCTCAATTTGAGTAAATTATCAAATATATAAATGAGAGTAAAAATCCTTCTTTTTCTAGAGTTGCTTGTTGCAAATACAGTATCAAAGTAGTACTTTAGTGTAAAGTGGAGAGGACAAGAGTTTTCGGAGTTTCCAAAGGAGCACACCATATTTCGTAGTGAGCCCACTTAATATCAAACCGGGGATTTGAGCCCGAACAAAAAATGCATTGAGAAGTGGGCTCACTAGGAACATTGGAGTGCTCCTTTAGAAATTCCCAGGGGTCTAGGTTGTTGAACGCAGGGAAGTGAGAGAGAGAGAGAGAGAGACAGCTCCACTCTGTTTTCAGCCAAATCTACCCCCACTCCTTTTTTTTCTTGAGTTACAGTTTCCTCTCTCTCTCTCTCTCTACTTTCTCTCTCTCTCTCCTCTCTCCTCTCCTCTACTTTCTCTTCTCTTCATGTGAAAAAGTATCCTATTGTTCTTCTCACTCTTCCCCCAATTCCAGTAGAGAGCTGGGTTCTCTATAAAGCTTTTGGATCATGGGTTCTCTTGGGCACTTGCGTGCTCTGCTGCTTCTTCTTCTTCCCATTTTGGTGCTTGGGGGTGACATAGTTCATGAGGATGATGAGGCCCCCAAGCAGCCTGGATGCTCCAACAACTTTGTTTTGGTGAGATTTCTCTCTGAACCATTAACTAATTCTAGCAAAAGTTTAGTTTTTGGTAACTGGGCAGGTTTTCTTTTTCGATTACTTGATGAAAGATCTCAGCTTTTTTGAGGGTTATGGTGAAATTTGTTAATTTTATGAAGTGTGCTGAGAATCTTGTTATATAGAATAATTTTTATGGTGAATGATGAATGCACATTCTACTTCAACCCATTATTTGGTGAAAGTTCTCAGTTTTTGGGGTTTGTTGATGGCTAGAGGTTATAAAGAGTGAGGGATTTTTACTTCTATTGATAATGATGAAAGCAAATACTTAAAACCATTTTGCTCCTTTTATTGTTTTTTTCCCCCTAATATTTTAAGTTTTTGCTAACTGGGTCTATCATCGTATTTGGTTTTCTTATTAAAAGATTTCATCTTTATGGTGATCATTTTTAGATTTTTTTTTTTTTTGGAGGCTCTAAAACTTGTAGGTTACGTAAACTTGTGAAGAGTGTAGAAATGTGGATGAAGGGTTTGGAGAATTATCCTGTTATTCTAGTTCAACAAATGACCAGAGTATCTCTAGATGTTAGTTTCTAGCTCTATCACTTAGAAGTTAGCAATTTGGGACATCCACTGGCAACGAAATTTGGAAACGCACCCTTGATTGGTGGCATAAGCAATTTAGAACTCTTTGGTGAGCATAGCATTGGATTCCATGTGTAGTATCTTTACAAAAATACTTTGCTCATCCTTGATTTACTCATGTTCTTATTATAATTATTTTTGGGCTAAGATCAGATTCTTATTAGTTTTTGAATGATTGGCTTCATCAGACTCTAACTATTTGTCATTTTTTAGGTTAAAGTGCAAACTTGGATTGACAACAGCGAAGGCAGTGAGTTCGTGGGTGTTGGTGCCCGATTTGGCCCTCCGATTGTGTCAAAAGAGAAATATGCCAACCGTAGTCACCTTGCCATATCTGACCCTCCTGATTGTTGTACGACACCAAAAAATAAGGTTCTCTGCATGCTTTCGATTACATTCAAACAGAATGCAAACTTTCTTCCTTTTTCTTATAACATGTTCATAATTTAAAACATTCATAATATCTTTCAGCTTGTTGGAGAGGTCCTCTTAGTGCACCGGGGTAAATGCAAGTTTACAACAAAGGCTAAAGTTGCGGAGGCTGCTGGTGCTTCTGCTATACTTATTATAAATAACCGGAAAGGTATGTGAATTCTGTTTGATAGCACGGTCACGTTATGCTCCACCATAAGAATGTCAGGCTTTTATTTCTTTGATGGAACTAAGAAAAAAGTTTGATTTCTTACATGTAAAAAATGAGGCTCGAATACATCCGAGAAAAATCCAATTGGCTAAAATATGTATGGCCAACGTGCCTAGCTGCAAGATATTTTGGCGGAAGTTTTATTATTTTGGCAGAAGACATAGGGGTAAATGCAAGTTTATTAAGTTTATGTCCATATGTTTTCTTTCATCCCTGCAAATAGCTTGTTCTACATTGTAGAAATCTTTGAACCTGTATCTCCATTTCATCCTTAATTTCTTCACCAATTAGGTTGTTGTAATATTAACATGTATAATTGAGAACCAATTTCCATATGCTTGGACATTTCGGACGGATTCTTTGTATTATTACTCACATAGATTGGTCCGTCATCGACTTGCTTCTTCAGTCTGCATGTGAAGTTTGTTCACATGTAGGCAATTGATTGACGCACATTGCTACTACTGAGATAATGGACGTCCTAGCACGGTAATATGCTATTTGTCTAATTTGTTTAATTATTATTTTTTTCCCCTCCCGCAGAGCTATACAAGATGGTTTGTGACGGTAACGAAACAGAATTGAATATACATATACCTGCGGTAATGCTGCCACAAGATGCAGGAGCTAGCTTAGAGAACAATCTCAAGAATGGTGATTCAGGTGACTTTTCGGTTGATGCAAATTAAACAGTGAACTGAGATTTCTTAATGTGTATAAAGTTTTGTGTAAGGACTCTTACGTTCTTAAATATCATAGTAGATAAAGTGTTCCCATGATTATCTTTATATTATCTTTATATTACTTCTGCTTTTGAATGTTTGACTTCTTACATTGAGGTTGAAAGTAAATTCGAAACAGGAATGGGTCCAAGGTGATCTTAACTGACCCTGAACTGATGCTTTGAACTGTTGAAATTTCAATTTCCTAACATTCTTGCATCGGGCGCCCAACCTGGATTTGGTGCTGAATTGGTAGGTTAGGGTCCTCTATGAAACAAGTCCAACATGTTCTTAAACTGAACACAACAAATGATAGTAACCACTAAACAATGTTACTGTGCCCAGATATTATATAGGGGGGTTATTTGTTTGGACTTGTAGTAACCACTAAACTTTTTTGGGACTTGGACTGGAATATGTACTAGCTGGTTGGACTCACTAGGATTATAAAATAACTTGTACTAAAATGCGGATAAAATTTGTTGGCCTTTTGATCATATGGGACTTTTTTTTTAACTTTTAAATGTGCAATAATATTTTATTATATTAATTAATGTAGATTCTACTAATAAGCCCTAATTCTTAATGTAAATGATATTCTTATATATAATATTAAATAATTATAATTGATAACCAGTCCACTTACTAATCTACTATACAATAAATGTAACTTTTTGAACTTTTGATATATAGAACAATTTATTATGATATCTTTAAAATAAGTCAAGAAAAGCAAAACTAATTTGTTATTGTTTGATTAGCCCTAATTAAGTAGTACTACAACTTTATTATTATTGTTATTATTATTATTATTATTATTATTATTTAATATATTCATTTATCATTTATTATTAATTAGTTATAATACGACAATGTCGTAAATATTTTGTAATAACTAGTAACTTATTATTTTATTCATAGTAATTACTTAGTTGAGTGAGTCCAAAATTTTTCTCTTGGACTACCAAAAATATATATATTATACTTAGACTAGGAGTCTAGGATTCTAGAATCCAGGTCCGAATAGAAGTCGTGCAATCAATCGCGCTAGTTTTTAAAATCTAAATTCAAGCCTAAAACGAATAATACTAGATTTCAAAATCTGAATCCGAGTTCTGAATTAATAACACTAAACTCTAAAGTCCAAGAAGAAGTCTTAGTCCAGTTAGAATTCCAATCGAATAACACTATGGCTTTAACTTAGTGGTACTTGATTTGGATCCTATAGTAGGACTATGTAGGTCTTTTTTTGGATTTTGTATTGGAGAGTGGTTGAAGCCCTATTTGGTTTAGGTGGGATATTAACTTTTGATAAGTAAGGATTAATTGGTTAGTATGAAGGAAAGGGAACAATCTAATAACACCCAACTTGAGAAACCATGATTCCCTCTTTCCTTAATACTTCTTCAAGTGCTGCAAAGGGCATTAAAAAGTATTCTTCCCAAGATAATTCAGCTTTGCAAACTCAATATTTAATGTTTGTTGCAGTTCAAGGATTCAACCTGAAACTGCATAAATATAAAGAGAGGAAGAGAATTATGAAGATGATTCTAAGGAAAATGGGTATATTTAGAACCTATGAAGGTATATAGTTGTTTGATTCCATCTTTTATGATTCTAATCATTTTAACGGTTGATACTAACATATTTTTCAAACGATGCAAGTATTTTGCTCAAATGTCAAGGTAACAACAAGGAAAGGAATAAGAATAATGAGTGAATGATCTAAAGGAAGATGGGTATGTTTATAACATGTGAAGAGATATAGTTGCTTGACTCCTACGTTTATGATTCTAAGTGTTATAACTATTGATGTTAATGATCATATTTGTTGCGTTTTGGCTCGTTTAGAGTCCATGTGATATAAAACTCATGATTGGAATTAGGATTAGTTAGTGATTCTTAATGGGATTCACATTAGCTTAGTTTAATTAGAACCCATGATGAATCCAATCATATTTGGATTAAGATAACAACATGAGTTTAATTAGATTTCCAATTGGATTTTTTTCGAAACTTGTATTCGGATCTGGGGCTGTAAATATATGTTGTTCGTAACCCTGAGGGGTGACAAGTGGCATAGCATTGGCATGATATCAACAGTGCTTTTGAATTAGAAACACAAGAGGATAATTTTGGGAAGATTTGTATAATGATATACAAGTTACTGCTTCATAACTTGTCATGTGAGCTTAAATGGGGAGTTTAGATTGGTTGACAGAAGAAATTCGCAGTTATCTGCTGAGCCATTGGCTTGCATGGACTGGTTTTTATCCATAGCTTTCTTCCACGTTAAACTTAGTATTTAAGGGTGTGTTCAACTGGAATTCTTTGTTGTTTGGCTATAAAGCAATGTCAAAGACCAATTGGAAATAGTTCAGTCGTGGCTCAAAGAGATCATTTGTTGCTGTGATAAGAATATAGCAAGTGACCATCCAATCCTTCAATTGACTTTGCTGGTAACAGTTAGGCTGACAACGGAGAATCTGTGATTTATGTATGTCTCAAGTTCTAATAATCTATACCAACGTTGGATTGCAGTCGGATCGTAGTTTGGCCATTAAATTCCTATGTTTTTTAAAAAGATAAATAAATGTCATTCCAAGACTAGGGTTTTAACTCTTATAGTTTGTCCGAGGGTATATGGCCTCCTAGGTCCACTGCCATAGGACATAAGATGCTTCCACTAGATTGTCTAACCTATGTTGGTCGGATCACCTCACAATGTTAAGGGAAAAAAAAAATGCGTCGGGCTTGAGAAACTTGCTTTATCCTTGTCTATCTATTTATTAAGCTCTTGTAGTCTTACAGACTCAACCAAAGTGTTTGTGCACGCTGTTTTAAATTATACAAGCTATCATCCAAAAAAGATATCATTAGGATCACTATAGAATTAGGGTTAACAAAGCATGCAAGTTTGGAGAAGCAATAGGATCATAGCTGACGGAGTTGCTATGACTAGGGTCAAAATGAGCAATAACCGAAGCTGTAAGAAATGTGATTTAGTGATCTCTAATTAAGCAGAGAAAGTGGCCCCTTAATTTTACTTAAAATCAGAAAAGGGATTCGTGTAGTAAACTGCAAAATCAGGTACTATGACTTTTTTATTGTTACTGCTGTTGCTATTTTTTTTTCAATGCTTGGGCATCTCATGTGCAGGTGAATAATTACATAATTGAAAACTGTCATATGCTTCGCTGAGTAACATTTATATGGCCATTATTATACGTGGGAAAGGGCTTTATGCCACTTGCAATTAGATTGAGAAACTTTAGCTAACATGAATTGTTCATAGCTGTTATCTTGAATCCGAGTGAATTCCAAATCGACATATGCATTTTGTTTTTCCTCCCTGCTCCTGCAGTGGCTACCTAAAAGCTTCCCCTTCTAATTTGTTATGTTTGATGGAAAGACCGAGATCTTTTGGAGACGTTCTATCTATCATCCATGTATCAGATTTGTTCATTTAGTTATTATGTCTGCTGTATATTGTATCATATATTGATATTTGATGTTTTAAAGCATTAATGGATCAGAATTTTCCCAGTCTCTGTGCAGTTGTACTCTCCTGACCGCCCTCTCGTGGATACTGCCGAGGTGTTCTTATGGCTCATGGCTGTTGGTACCATCTTGTGTGCATCCTATTGGTCGGCATGGAGTGCTAGAGAAGCATCTATTGAACATGAAAAGTTATTGAAGGTTTTTATAAGAAGTTGACAAGTTTTTTCATTTCCCGAAGTAGATATTCTTGTAACTAATTATGGCCTACTCTCAGGATGCACCGGATAATTTGCTCAATGAAGAAGCTATTGGTGTCAGTGGTGTCGTGGACATCAACACAACGTCGGCTGTTCTGTTTGTTGTTATTGCGTCATGCTTCTTAATCCTTCTGTACAAACTCATGTCCTTCTGGTTCGTGGAGCTGTTGGTGGTGTTATTTTGCATTGGAGGAGTAGAGGTGCACTTCATGTCTTAAAATTGATTTCAATAATTCGAAACTTCTCGATATGATCGAGTGATTCTATGGGACTTATGCGAGTCTTTACCTAGGTATTTTTCACTAAGAACAGCATTTGTCATTGTGCCTGGACTTGATTGAGCCTATTATGCTGAGGTCACTTACTAGAGTTGCATTCAGTAGTTAGAGACTGAGGAAAGTCTTGACATCATGGGACATTAAATTGTTCTTCCTTTTAAACCCCTTTTGTAGGATAGCCTCTTGCTGATCCCTGTCCCAGAACTCAAATATCATGTTTGTCCTCCGATTTAAGCCATTCTCT
Source organism: Dracaena cambodiana (assembly GCA_036321105.1). Classification (NCBI taxonomy): domain Eukaryota; kingdom Viridiplantae; phylum Streptophyta; class Magnoliopsida; order Asparagales; family Asparagaceae; genus Dracaena; species Dracaena cambodiana. Next base: position 50,120,737 of record JAYEPQ010000007.1, read on the forward strand.
TGCTTCAATATGCAGTACACAGAAACTTCATACAGCTTCCGATTTGGTTCGGTGTAGTGGAAAGGATTTCAATAGATGGCATGCTTGCATGTTCTTGTCATGCATGCACTTATAAATTATTTAAACATGAAACTGTATTTGGCTGCTTTCGTTAACCGTGGGAAGCGTACCCTCTCATTTCCTATCAGCCTTGAGTGTACATAAATTAAATAATTCTTCTTGCAAAACTGGACAACCTTTATGAAGAATAATACGTAGAGATAGGAAACAATCTAGGCAAGTGCAGTACAGTTTAGGCTTCAAAAGGTTTGCAACTGGTGAATAATTTCGTAGAAGATTTAGTTCATGCTGCTTACTTTCTTAATAACTAATTCTATTTCCTTTTTCTGCCACAGGGCCTACTAACATGCTTGGTGGCTTTGCTGTCTCGGTATGTTAATCACATCTATATTCTACCATTTGCATGCTTTGTCAATTGCATTACTTCGAGTTGACACACTGTCATGCTTCATGGATAATGCATTGATCATGTATAATTTGTAATTGAGATGTTTTTACCGAATTCTTGAAAGTTTGAACGCAACATGACCTTCTAAGAATTCCTTTGTTGGCCTTTCGCCCCGTTTTTGTTACAGTATGATTTTAGCTGGCAAGACGGGCCCCAGCAAGCATTCTCTTTTCATGGAATTTCTTATGATAAATTATTTATGGAAATCTTCTGTATAAATTGTGTTAAAGAACATATCAAATACGTTAGATCTTGTGGAACTTGATAGCTTAGTGTGGATTAACAAAGTCAAATACCCTGCATGTTAGTGATCAGTGAGTGGTCCCTCTGAGGGTACCCAAGTTTGTGGATTCCAGCAAGTAGAAGGTTTTATGGTGGGGGTAATTTTCAAGATGGGATTTGTCTTTCTGGTGGCTTCGATTCTATTTCTTTATCTTCGCCTATGATATGTAAACAGACACGGGTGTTGGATACAACAACCATCCAATATATATCTAGACGTGTATTTAACTAATACATATTTCACGACAAGGCAAAGCCGGCATGGACACAATGTGCCAACACGCCACAAATTCTAAAAGTGCACGGGACGTGTCTGACATGATTCATTGTTACGATAGAAGTGTCTGAGCTATATAGTATTTGGTTTTTATTCACATGTGGAGAAAACTAAAATAAAATGAACTATAAAATATTATTTTGTCAAAGGGTGACCTAATGTATTACATATTTGTGGAGGTTAATAATAATAGGGCATTTGTTGGTACTGATATGAATTGGCACGGGCATCATATTCGACGCAACTGGGTGCGCCAATTTCTTATTGGAGGGAAATGTCCATCATGTAACAGTTTTCACAAATTATTGAGCATGTTCAATTTAGAGATGGCAAGGAAATTTTAAAAGTCACAATCAAATGAAGCAGCTGATGTTTGGCACCAAAGTATTTATAGTAGCGTTTGCGCATATTGCTTATATAACCTTCGTCACATGATGGGCCGGCTGGTTGCAGGGTCCATTTGTGCAATAGGGATACCGTGGTTCCATTGTAAGCTTGCCATTTTTTATTTCCTTATAATATGTCTTTTATAATTATTTCCTTTAACATCTAGCCATCAAGTGGCATGTTATTCATTGGAAAGATCATCTCTTCTCTGGTGTCCATTTCTCTTGTGCTTTTAGCCTTTTCAGAGTTATCTGACATTTCACGAGCCTTAAGATCACCTAATGAGAGTTGAATGAATTACATTTCATTTCATATATGAAACAGTTATAGTTGCACTATCATATACAATATGCTCTGGATTCTATCACTGATAATTTTCTTTCTATGTTTGTGTACATCACCTGCAACTGTTGCTCATGTTTTTATTTCATTTTATATGGTAAAAGATGGCTATCACTATTTTCACTTGCTGCTTCAGGTGGTTTAAGCGTGCCGGAGAATCATATATTAAAGTTCCATTCTTCGGAGCTGTTTCATACCTTACACTGGCTGTTTCTCCATTCTGCATAGTGTTTGCTGTTGTATGGGCTGTTTATCGTCGCATATCCTTTGCCTGGATAGGCCAAGATATTCTAGTAAGTGCACGATATGCATCCACTTTAGTTGTTATAGGAGTAATTATGTCCTGTATTGATTCAGGCACCTTGACTTTGAACAAATTTCACCAATCATATGTTGAAAAGTTCTATGCTAAGTAACTGCACACATAGATGTTGTAGTTTGACTATTATTTGGTATTATCGCCAGAAACCCATTTGATGAAATATTTGAAAGCTAGAAACTAGTAACTAAATACAAATATATGCATTCGTTATTTTGGGGAAAGATGCTTCTCAAAGAATTTATCTCGTGTTTCTTTAAAGTTGTCGGTTACAATGGGCAAAAGATTTGCATTATTTTTTTGTTGCCTAATTACTACATTATTGGCTCGAAGTAAAATAGTTCAGTACAAAAATCAACGTAATATATTGGATGGATACTTTATTTTATCTTTCATTATCTTCCTTGGACCATTATACCACTGCCTTTACAAAATGCTTTATTTTATTTTTCATTATCTTCCTTGGACCATTATACCACTGCCTTTACAAAATGCTCTCTTTCCTGTTAAGATCGAAAATATGCCCAAAAAAAAAAAAACCTTGTATCTTGTTAGAGAGCTAGATGTTCTTTGTACTATAAATGTGTATTCATCATGTTTCATTTTTTTATTTTTCTTTCTGCTCAACTAATTTGTGTTTCTTTTACCAGGGTATTGCATTGATTATTACTGTTCTTCAGATCGTCCGGGTACCTAACCTCAAGGTAAAAGTTCTAACGATTCGTTTCATGTGCATAATACATAGAAGTGGTTTCTTGATAGACTTTGAACAAATTCACTTTGTTGTTCTTGTTTCTTAAAATTGTTTAATTGTTTATCTAGGTTTCAGTTGCCCATTTTCCTTTTTTTTTTTTTTCTGTGCTTTATGGAGAAGAGAGATAAGTTTTAATTAATAGTATGACTTTTTATGTTTTAATTAGGTTTAAACTTGTTTTAGAAAATTTATGGGGGTTGTATTCACTGCAAGCTTCTAGTAGAAAATGATGTATGAATTTGACCTAATCAACTGGTTATTGAGTTACTTTTTTTGTGTAATATTCATATCGAAATCTTAAAACAAAGAATAATGAAATTAATAACCAAAATTTACGAAAAGCTTATTCCTTAACAAGTTTTAATAGACAATGCAAAGAATCCAATTCACAGTATTTTCTAGTTTTAACCTATTGAATATTGTGGAGCCTGGAGTACTAAACACCAACCCCAACCTTGCGAATCAAACTATGTATGTATGTATGCATGCATGCATGCATGCATGCATGTATGTTTTCATCATGTACTTGTAATCCTAGTCTCAAATAGTAACGAAAATCTCTAGCGGCCATGGACATAGTCCAATTTGAGACGAACCATGTAAATCTTTGTGTTTATATGATTTCTTGTTTTTTATTCTCATGCTATTGCTACTCTGATATGTGATATTCCCAACATAACCATGAAGGAATACCTGGTGTCTATGGTTATTCATTACGGAAACATTTATCACTAAATCCTAATAGCTTCCTTTTTCTGGATGTAATCAGGTTGGTACAGTGCTCCTCAGTTGTGCCTTCTCATATGACATCTTTTGGGTCTTTGTGTCGAAGAGGTGGTTCCATGAAAGTGTTATGATTGTTGTAAGTCTCCCGGAAAGTTTTATTTGATGACAATCACTACTACTTCTTTCTTCATATCCTACTTATTTAGGTTATCTGATTGACTTATGCATGGTCCATATAATTATAGGTTGCAAGAGGTGACAGGACTGGGGAGGATGGTGTGCCCATGTTACTTAAGATCCCAAGAATGTTTGATCCGTGGGGTGGGTACAGCATTATTGGATTTGGAGACATCCTTTTACCGGGGCTGCTAATTGCTTTTGCATTAAGGTTAAAATTTCAAGCTTGCTTATGGTCTTTTTCTACTTTTTTTTTTTGGTTACTCCTCGAATATCCTAGTTTTTAGTGTGATGCCTGATGTTTTAAAGAGAATTATGGCTTTGATCTAAATTAAAGGTTTGACAATAGATGATCCAGCCTGAAACTAATGACTGATGGAGCTGTGCCAACAGCTGTAGCAACATTGTTGTTCTCATCTATGAAGCATTGTCACAAGAAAGGTAGCGCCATATCCGTATCGAACAAGTATCGAAAACCGATATTTGCACGACACTTGTCCGACCTGTAATGGACACTTTGAAGTCATATCGGATTTTAAAAACCTGAAACTTGCGTGTCGGAGTTGTGTATGCTTTCAAAAGGTCCTAAAGATTACATGTCAGGCACCATGGATCTGTGTGTGTGTGTGTGTATAATAGTTCTTTGTACATAAGAAATTACAATGCAAATAGACTATAGGTGCTCTCCAAACATATAAGAGATGTCACACGTGTATTACATGAGGTATTAGATTTAATGTTCACATTCTTTTCTTTAATATAAACATGGATGGAGGTGATACGAAAAGATACGGAGAGGTTTAAACGAGGAGATATTACTTGATAGAAATGAATGGAGAAGGACTATCAAAGTGATCGATCCGGCGTGATTCTTTTTTGGTTCATATAGCTTACCCTAAATACTTGGGATGAAAGGCTTAGTTGTTGTTGTATTCTTTTCTTTAATATATTTAGATTATTAGATTTTCTTTTCTTTTTTACTTCTAATAAAACATTCGTAACGACTATTGATATTGATGTTTATTATCTATAAGCACTTGCACAAAAACACGCATAGATATATCACCGTGTTCTCCACATCCTACTTATTTAGGATTTCCGTGTCCTCATATTTGTGTCTGTGTCCTAGGTTCTCTTCATTTACGCTCAATGTGTCTATGTTTTATTCTAGCACACACTCTAGCTCATAGTCGTGTTGGCTAGGAGTTTGGCAGCAGTCATAAAGGTTGGTTTGATGCATGGGATGAAACTTGGATAGTTCATTTGGATTTTCTGAATTCTGGAGTCAAGCTAAATAGACGGCCCTATTTTGTTGGAGAACCGCTCACATGAGTACTTGTAGAAGTGTTGGGGTCTAACTCAACATAAGCTAGCACTAATAGAAAACTAATAGAAAACCTGGGCTTTGATCCTATTTGTGGGGTTAAACACAAAACCGAGAACTAATATAATCCTAAAGCTTAAGCTATTAGGTAGATGTCTCAATTTTTATATTTAAACCGATAGACTCCTCTTGTTCTATCCATTATAAGACCATACTCACATATGAACTTCTAACGGAAACAATGCATAATTAGGTTTTGATCACATCTTTTGTGTGCACTCATGCTAACTTCAATCCTTTCCCGATGTATTTTTCTTGCAGATATGATTGGGCTGCAAAAAAGAGCCTCCGAGCTGGTTACTTCTTGTGGTCGATGATGGCCTATGGTTCTGGTACGCTTAAAAATATCTCAGTTTCAATTACATTACCAAGCTAGAATCTACATTAAAATAAATATGTATGATAATGGATTATGCTCCATTCATATATACTGTTTCTCAGTAATATGAACCCTTTCCTATTTTGATACAAAGAAATCTCTCTGAATAATGGAAGATGGAGATTTCATAACGGTTGCATTTTTCATAGTTTTATGTATCTTCATGGGTATGATTCATGTTTCAAACTATTTTTCTTCACATCTCAAAATTGAAGAGATTTTAAGGGGAAAACTATTCAACAGTCATTATAATTTACCTCCTTGTACCATATGTTTTTAAAAAATAAATATACCTAGACCATACAATGGATAAACCTGCACCTGTCCAAACAGGCGGCCCCGGCCTGGACTGGGCTTTACCATTTGCCCGTAACCGGAGGGGGTGGTCCAGACACCAGGCCGGCACGGATATTTAGACATGGCTTTGTTATTTAAATTTTTTTTTTTAAAACACTGAATTTTTTTTTAAATATATATGAGAAATAGCAAAAAATATAACAAAACACATAGTATTCTAAAATAAAATAAAATAAAGCTTTATTGATCACTTAATTGATAACATTATAAATTTACACAATATATATTATTCGATTCAAAAAATATTAAGAAACTATTGCATTACAGTAATATGAGTGCATCCTACCTCCTACTTATCTATTTTCGTTTTCTAAAAAATGCAATTCAGAATTCTGCTTTGTCATTTCTAATTCTAAGTCTTCGAGTGTTTGTTGTGCGATATTAGCAACATCCAAGCTTTGTCGTCTCTTCTCTGCAGCCACCATTCCCTTAGACACGTGAGTGCTTGCATCTTGTTTACATTTAAATCTGTCCTGTGGTCGTCGATCAACTGACATTCTGAACACGTTCGTAGAAGCTACAGTAAAAACTTGCATTGATAGTAAATCTCAATGTATGATGGAAATTGAATACGTTGTTGATTAAATTTGCTTTCGCTACTGTAAAATATCAAAGTCAGGACCATCGGGTAGACAATCAATTAATATAGTAGTTAAATATCTATCAAGTTCAGAAACTTTCCTTATAGATGATCCAGAGGAGCTATCACCTCTACCAATTATAAAATTTATTAGGGAGATTTTTAACATAAAACCCTCATCTTTGGATGGGTTGGATCTTTGTAGGGTTGGAGTTGTCGAGTCTCAAATCTAGAATGTTAGTCATCAAATACTTCTTTAAAATATTGCTTAATATTAGCCTTGCATTATATTTTTTTCTTGACATGGTTCATGATATTAATGATCAAACAAATTATTAAGACCTATTTCTTTCATGTAACACTGAAACCATAAATAAGAAGAATTGTCAAATAATACTAATCAAATTTCCTCTACATTTTGGCTACCATGGTTCCAAAATAAAGATTTTCCGTAAGCTTAGCAATACATAATGGAATTAAATGAACTTGCAAGGCTGCTTGAGTAATAGTAGGATAATAGCAATTAGACAAAAAAACAAAGTGATATCATAAAAAATTTAAAGCAAGTTTTATAAAGCTGTAACAATTCTCATTCATATTCTTCAATTTTCTTTAATTGACTATGAGGATTAAGTGCATTAAATGCAGTAATATATGCATCAAGAGTTGTTCTATAACAAATAACAACATTCAACAATAAATATATATAATTCTATCTATTATTAATATCTTGCGGTATTATTTTCACCCTTATATTAAATCTTTAAATATTTTGCAAGTTTGTTTGTAAAGCTAATTTTTTTTTTTTGTTAACTTCCAATAAAAGTACAGGCATCTCTAATATTCGAAATAATCACTCTAATATCAGAAAAAACAGATTGCAAAATTAAAATAATAATAATGACATTACACGTACACCTATTATGAAAAAAAATCTACCTACACAAAAAATTGATGACTGTAAACAACCACGCCAAAATCTTACAACTATGTTGTTATTGCTAGTGTTATCAAGAATAATAGGAAAAATTATATTAGAAATTTCATATTATAGTAATTATTGATAAATCAATTCAGTAAAATTTACCTACATGTGAGCATTAACGAAAGAAATAACTCTTTTTTACATTTGTCAATTTTCATTAATCCAATGGGCAGTAAAACATAATAAACTTTGCTTTTGTTAGTTCCTATCACTGGTAAGTCCTCACTTTATCTTGCATCAATTTCATGTATTATAATTTGCAGGTCTCCTCATTACTTACGTGGCCTTGAACTTGATGGATGGGCATGGTCAGCCAGCACTTCTTTACATTGTTCCTTTCACCCTGGGTAAGTAATTGCATAAGAAATAAATTCAGTGTTGTATGAAACAAGTGGTGTATCTCTTGAGAAATATTTCTGAATATGTTTGCATTAAGCGAGGCTGACCGTACGCTATAAATTTGTCACAGGCACATTTCTGGCTTTGGGGATGAAGCGAGGTGATCTCCGCAATCTGTGGACAAGAGGGTACCCAGAAATAGCATGCCCGCATATTCACCTTCAACCAGAATCTCAATAAGAAACAAAAGCTATATATGAACATGTACCTGTATTCTACATGGGATGATGGCAAAGCAAGCTTCCATTTCATCCTTAGCTTGTATTGTAATCTTGTGGAATAACCTGTACCTGTGTATTCCTGTGTAATTGCATGGTTCAGTGCATTGACATGAAACCTGGATGATTAACAAGTAATGCAAATGAACCGGGATATTATTGTACGATAGAGAACCTCCTGGCATTGAGCAAATATTATATCCTTCAAGAATGTAAAGATAAATCTCTCAGCATATATTATTTTTCTGCAGAACAAGCAGCAAAAATTGGAAAGAATGGAACTGTATGAGGAGATCAACTTGCGATACAAAGCAAACAAGTATATTTCAGGTTCTTTTTTAGCATAAAACTCCTCTGTGGAACCTCCTTTCAATAGAGCATGATAAAATTAATCAGATACAGAATGAGGGGTAAAGATTAAAATAAATGACAAATAGAGCAAAAAATAATGCAGCTCTTCAGCAGTGCTTGCGGGCAACAGGGGCCCTAGCTGCCCCTAACAGCTCCTTCAAACCTGCATGTGTCGTGACATTTCACCGGTTTGGCTTGAAACAATTGCATGACGGAGTTGGTGCAGCGGGAAGCAGATTAATATGCAACATGACACTCTTCCTCACTCCATCAAAGTCGCATCAAAACAATTTTGCTGCTGGCTTCGGTCATTTTGTACAAGAGCTTCTTCATTTACCTCCGGTTGAATCCTGAAGAGACATGCATAAATTTAGAATGGGAATGCATAGAATGAACATGATAAGCTTAAGCCCCTGATCCTTATTTCAGATCACACACAGTAGAAGTTTCTGTTGAAATGACTCGGAAGAAACCAAATATCATTAAAATTGCCACTTGAAAACTAAGTAATAAGCAGAGACAATCATGGAGAACTAGGCATAGAGAAGTAGAACCCATGGCACTAAAATCTCAACTCGAGGCTAAAGTACTTATTACTGAAAGGAAAGACTTGGGCTGGACCTTTATGGAGACCATTTGCACAAGAGTAAGATGCCTGCTCGACAAAGCAATAACTATTAAACAGGATACAGAAACAATTCTTTTTATAGCTTGCCAAGAAAACAGTTGCAGCAATGATGGTATATTGCTCCCACAGTAACTCCACAAACCATAAGCCAGCTACAAACAGATTTAAATCGTTACAAATTTCAGACGTTTTGAAATACAAGGTTTCTTAGAAAAATACCATCCCAAAGGGAACGGAGAAATGCATGCAAGAAAAGAAGACGAGAGGTCATGTTATCTAACACTGGAAAACAAGAGCCAATCATGAAACATGGTTCTCAATCCTCGCCTGGTTACTTTTAGTACCTCTGGGTATAACAGAGGGAATGAGGGCATGGTTAATAAGATTAAAGGGGGATCAAAATCAGATACTGTCAAATTTCTTAACCATCTTCAATTAAGAAAAGAAGAAGAAGAAGAAGAAGAAGTTGAAGAGAGAACGGCAGCTAGTACAAGTAAGAAGTAAGCCAGATTAATCCACTTATCCACTTTATGTTAAGGTCAGTTGTATCCCAGAAATACTGGTATTGTGAAGGGGGAAATATACCAAAAAAAAAAAAAAAGCATGATATCTGAGCATAAAATAGATTTCTACATAGATATTCTCCGGCAATTTGAGCTAAAATGCCTTTCCGAGTAAAATGGCAGAACGGTGTCAAACAGTTGAAAAATAATATTAAAGAAAATACATAAATCATAAAATTTGAATCTTACATGCAAATATGTGTAGTTGTACACTTGTGACTAAAAAAAACGGAGAGGGATAAGAATAAACCTGTATATCTTTGGGGGGAACCATTCCCATTCACAATATTTGGGACGAGCCTTCGTTGCTGGCCTAAAGATAGCCAATCAGAATCCAATCTCTTGGCAAATTCTTCCACTTCCCTGGATTCATAAATGAAGATAGAATGAAGCATGTTGAATTGCCGAACACAAAATGGAAATGACATACACACGCACACACAACCAACTGAGCTTTGGCAAGGATAAGCAAGATGAAATGGAACACATAGCATGCTCATTGATAACAATCAACAGATTAGACTACAAGTTAAAATTTAGACATATAAATTAAACACAATGGCATGAGGAGTTGGGCCCACCTTTCATATTGGTCCCTTAAATCTTCCATATTTAGACAACGTCCCTTAAATCATAATATTGTCCCATTAATACTTTGAATCATATAAGTTACCGTCCCACAGTTAATTTTTCCATTCAGTTGGCTAACCAGAGTTTATATGGGTTCAGGATTAGCAAGTGAATAACTGGAATAACTGGAATAATACGCCAAAAAGTTGAAGAAGAAATATTCCTATCTATTTGGATGGTAGCTGATTGGGGACTGGCTTGGGATTACAAGTATGATTTGAGGTACTGATGAGCAAACACTAAGGTTTGAAGGACTAATGTCAAAATATGAAAGACCTAGGGGAACAATGAAAATAAATTCATTATAAAAATATCACTACGAAAAATGAAGCTATTCATTTCTGGGCTTCCTACCTTGGCTTGTTTAACTTAAACTTGATTCGATACGCATTTGTATAACCAACATAATTTTACAATTACAAGTCCATATCAGCTACAGAGCTTTAAGATCGCAATGACTTCGCACTTGCTGATAATATACAACTTTTAAGGAATTGCCTCATATAAAATACACCCACACTAAAGTTTCGAAACAATGCCAAAATGTCCACAGGAAAGAAGTGTTGCAAGCTTATAACGTTGTCATTTGCTTCAATTGGAGTTGCGCCTACCTTAGCACGAATATTATCCTTTCTTACTTTATCTCTCTTAGTGTTACTGTACAAAACATATACATCTCTACTACCCTTATCTTATATGGATGGCGTCTCTTTATAGCCCCGCACCCCGTGCCATATAACAAAACTGGCCATAGCAGTCATGAAAATTTTTTCCCTCAGTCTTAATAGAATGTTACAGTCACATAAAACTCTCTTTGCGCTCATCCATTTTAACCAACTAGCTTGGATCTTACAGTTAAAATCATTATCGATATCTCCATCGTTTTGAATAATAGAAGACCAGTAACTAAACTGATTGCTCATTTTTATTCCTCGCTCGTCCAGTGTTACAGCATTCCTTTACTAAATCTGCACCCAATGTACTCTATTTTGAAGCTATTCAATCTAAAACCTTGAGATTCTAATATTTGCCTCAATGACTCCAACTTATTATTTACTGCTGCTCTCATCCCATCGACTAAAATAATATCATTAGCAAATAATATACACCATGGAATCTCATCATGAATAACTGTAGTAAGTTCATCCATCACCATAGCATATAAGAATAGACTCAATATAGATTCTTGATGCAATCCAATTGTGATTGAAAAAATCACTTGTTAGATCACTGCAAATTCTGACATTTACGACAAAGCACACATGTCCTTGATTACGTCAATATATTTGATAGGGACTCTTCTTTAATGTCTATCATAACACTTATCTCGATACCTTATCATACACTTTCTTTAAACCAATAAAAATCATATGCAAATATCTACTTCTAGCTAGAAATCCCTCTATAAGTTGACGAAACAAATGAATAGATTATGCCATTGATCGCCTTGGCATGAATCCAAACTGATTATCTGATATCTTAATAATCTGCCTTAACTTATATTTAATTACCCTTTTCCAAAACTTCATACTGTGACAAATGAGTTTTATTCTATAGTAGTCACCCTTGATTTTATATAAAAGCACTAGGGTCTCTTCTTCCATCCATTTGGCATCTTTTTAGCTTGCTAAATCTTATAAAAGAGATTTGCCAGCCACCTCACACTCATCTCTTCAAGTATTTACATACCTCAATATGAATCTCATTTAGACCAACAATTTTTTTTTATTTCATCCTTTTCAATGTCTCTTTACTCAGATTCTTTAATTATGCATATAAAATTATGATTTATATCCACACATAGAATGGAAAGGTTCAAAAAATCTTTAGTAAAAGTACTATTTTACAACCTATCATAATAATCTCTCCTTTCTTTAATATTTTTGTCTCGAACTCGAACTTTCTAACCCTCATTGTTAACATATTTTATAATACATAAGTTTCTAAACTTTCTCTCTTATTCAAATAAATTTATATATATCCGTCTCAGCCTCTTTAGCATCCAACTTCTCATTTACTTCTTTATATAATTTAATTCTGCATCCTGAACAGTTTTCTTAGCCTGCTTAGCTAGGTTATACCTCTCAAATCTCACTCTATTATTGTTATTCTTCAAATCCCTATAAAGATCCCCTTAATTTTAATAGCATTTTCTTCTCTTCATTCCATCGTGATGTGTCTTTATATAGTGGAGCATCACCATTCGACACACCAAGTATATCTTCATATATCCTCTTAATCCAGCTAACCATTTTGTTTCATATTGCATTAGGATCATCATGAACCTTCCAATCTGCTTTATATAACACTCTATCTACAAAGACCCATTAGTAGTTTCTAGCCGTCACCATTTAATTTTAGAATTTATTTATACTTAATCTTTCTAAGTTTCCTTCGAATCTGAACATCTAAAACTAAGAGCCTATGTAGGGTTACTACACTCTCACCCTACACTACTTTACATTCTATGTAACTAGCTCTATCTACCCTCCTAATTAAAAAAAATCTATTAAGCTTGCACTCGATCCACATCTAAAAGTAATCAAGTGAGAAATTCTCATTTTAAACCAAGTATTTGCTAAAATCAAATCATAAGACAATAAAAATCTAGAATCAAAGTTATCAGCTTCATTTCTTTCTCAAAAATTAAATCCTCCATGTACGCAATCAAACACATTACAATTAATTCCTACATATCTATTGAGATCGCCACTAATAAAGAGTTTTCTCTATTGGATATTCCGTACACTATCTTATCTAGATGCTCCAAAAATTGATATTTACTAAATTCAAGTCCTACTTATGGTGTGTAGGCACTAATAACATTACGAATCTCTCTATCTTAAATAAACTTAACTAATGAAATCCTATCACCCTTTCTTCTAACCTCCACTACATCTCCAATTAAATGTTTATATATGATCACATCTACCCTTTACTATTTCTATCTTTACCAATATACCAAAATTTATAACTCCAAACCTCTATGACTCCAACTTTCTCAACTACCCACTTAGTCTTTTAAGTGCACAAATCATTAACCCTATTTCTAATCATAACCTGTAAATGAACCTATGTTCAATGAGGTTAACTGAATCCTATGTTCATAAACTAATTTTTTTATCCTCACCCGCTAGTTAAGGTCATTTGACACCACATCCGGACACCGACATGGCGCATCGCTTTTGAATGACGATGTAATAACCCTCACACACTTTTCACTATACATAAACTCCGATATAGCGCGTCATTCACTAGGACATGTCCCAACGAAATTCAATTTTTGGCCCATTTCATATGTGAAAGTTTTACATTGGTTGTCACAGACCTACCACAACCCTCCTATTTTATCCTGACTTGGAACAGATAGTGAAAAGATAAAAACATTAAGCACAATACTGGCGGAGTTTAGAACTAGTTGCATATTTAAGTAAAAATATATTGATTTACTTTTCAGATTCTTAGAATTTGATGATACGGTCTAGTGAAAATGCAAAGGCAAGGACCAACCAAAATTCAGTTTCTTCCCATGCATTCAAGTCTCTAGAAGAATTAAAGAAATCTAATATAAGACAAAAGCAGCATGAAATAACAGCCATCTTTCAATCAAGTGCCAATGGAACAGCTTATCCTCGTGGATTAATGTCATGAAGAAAGGAGTAACTAATTCTCCAGTAATAAATTGAATGAATATGAACCAATCAGTCAAGTGATGCAATGACCGAGAACCATATACTAAGCGGCTAGACCCCTAACTAGCCATGAATCTGCTAAAGAAACAAATTGCTTCAAGCAACACAGCAGATATATAACATATCAGCATTGAAAGCCCCAGTTAAACTTTTCACACCTTCCACTCTTCACATGCTAGATGGATTTGGTCCTGGTAACTACAATACTCATCTTAATCTAAATGAAAAGTGGCATATAAGAGGTTAAAAGTAGGACTGGGAAAGACTATGGATACACATGAGGCTACTTGAGCTTATTGTAATAAATACCCTAATTCTCCAAATAACAGAAGCCTGATGCTTGGCAAATGATAGGATACAAGCAAAATTTAAACACAAGGATGAATAGTCCTCTCATGGTGTGTTATGTGCATATTGTGTGCATGTATGCACAGTGCATGGTGTGTGTGCATGTGCGTGTTTTTTGCTGCTGCTCCAATCCTAGTATTGTTTTTCACGTGTATGGCACTGTTGTTTTGCTCTATTGAAGCACTGCTAAAAAAAAAATCAATCTTTCAGTTGCAAGATAATGATCGGCATAATTATTGACAATTAAACCCTTCCCTTGTATATCTGCCCATGTATGCAAATTTTTAAGTTATAAAAGTTAATAACAGAGATAAAACAACTAAAAAAAAGATTCTATATGATTTCTATCATGCTGTCGCTATTATACCAGATTGTTGATCCCGAAAAAAAATAAATCAGCTAATAGTCTTTACAAACCCAAGAAGATAACCCATGTCCCAGAACTACAGTTCTACCCCATTTGACTGGTTTTACATAGCATGGTTATTATACTTTGCATCAGAGAAAACAAGAGTAATAAAAATGTTTCTAATTCTAGGACTCTTTTAGCGTGAACCTGGAGCAATTTCCAGCTAAAGAAAAGATACGGTTACGAAATATTTAACAGGCAGCAACTATGACGAGGGTACAAGCACAAGTGAATAATGCACCTCAGGTCCTCTGCTAAGCAAAGACAATAAAAAAAAAAAACAGTGGGTCATGATGTTATCAGTTCAATATTATAATTGTCATATTGCATGGTTTGCATGATCTACATGTCCCTTAAAGGTTCAGATTTGCAACCTCATTACTATACATGGCTCCCCTACAGATGCACCAATATTGTGCTGATATACAACATGTAGTTGTAACTACCATTTGCATTAAATTTGCATGTGACTGAACGCATATATTCCAACTTTATAAGGAGGGCAACTGTCAAACCAATAACACTATCAAGACATCAACTTATCCAACAGACCAACCACCATAGTGATAGTGCAGCACGTCTGCATGTGTCATGCCAACATGACAGTGCAAAAACAACACTATGCCAGAACCAAGGGCATGATACAGCTTCCACGCTTCATAAGAACCCAAACTGATCTTATTTAAAACCAGAGAGGGGCCTACCCTATGGAAGGAAAGACAAAAAGCTTAATCACTTGGTCTACAAGATATAGCATCAACAGTTATGTACCATCTAGAAGTGAATAGATGAATATTGGTAATAATTTAAATTAAGATGGTAAGTTCATCAGAAGACTGCCACCTTTTTCCCCTTCTTAATGAAAATGACTTACCCAAAAAAGAAAAGGCAAATATATATCCCGCATTGAAAACACTCAATACATTTTTGATGAGCACTTCCCCAATTACTCCAAGAAGACGTATATAATTGTGTCTAAAACTAATGTCTAATCCGCATTAAAAAAAGGTTATATCACCTAAAGAATCTTTGGTGGTTCCCAGAGTACTATTTTTCTCGACTTTCAAAACCGTACCAATTCTTAACCTGAAATCACTTCAAACAAGAAGATCTGGAAAAGTTACCTTCAAGATAATACATGTTATATTGCATCGAAGAAACGGTAATGAAATCATGGCAGGTCAAAGGGAGATAATATTATTGATTCTGATTGGATCTTATTCTAATTGGATCTTTCATACAGTATTAGTTGATCCATCATGGTTTTATCATTTAAGAGTAGTTGGACAAGCTATCTCTTCCCTCTTATCTGGTTCTCTTTCATTGCATATGAGGGTACCAGCAGGAAATGAGTTCGCTGGACTCACTCCTTCGACATAAATTCATCATCTTAGATGCAGCCAATCATGTTGCTTTTAGCTCTATGCAGTAAAGATATAGATGGCAATAGCTGCAGTAGCACGAAAGAATGAAGCAAAAACTAGCTCGTTCGCAGCACTGAAGTGCCAACACTGCAGCCTGATTTAGCATATCAACAAAATATCTTCTCATCATTGTCAGACCACTTTCTGACACCTGTCATTGTAACTACAAGACCAAGTTCCATCAGTATATAAACACCAAATAAGATAAACCATACTCCATGTAACTTGCATTATTGTTTAGCCAGAGTTCAGCATTGGTTCATTATTATTACATGAGATTAATAGTAATTATAGTCGCTAAAACTACATTACGTGTTTAGACTACTTTAAACTTTACATTGTAATGCTGACAACTTGACAAGTTACATGGCCCTCAGATAAGAAAGTTCCTCAAGTCAATTTTGACAAGTGACTGTAGGTAAGCACACAAAGTTAGTATTCCTCCTGACCAGTCTCTGCATGACAACATGAAGCCATCAAGGATTTAAGTACTATGCACACGACATCTGTAGACAGTTACTAGTTGCTAGGATTAGGCACTGCATTCCATTAAAACTAATCCATTTTACATACAGAAATACAATTTAATTTGAGTTAATATCATGTTCTCACAAGTGGCATTTATTCTGCCTTTTATCACTGGGTGCCTAAGCCGTATCACTTGAATGTCTGTAAGTCTATAATACAGAAAAGGAATCGAAGGCTACCTCAAATTTCGGTGCATAAAGTTATAGCTTCAAAGATTGAAAGCACGAAAAAATTGATTGTGGCTAAACAAATTTTAAATGAGAATATGTAAGATTATTTGCATGGAATAGTGGATGGACCTGCTACTTGTTTAGTAGGCAGAGCAAAAGGAAAAACTAGGACGATGCACTAAACACAAGGGCATTGTTCTTGATGTAAAACAAAGAGATGGCCATCAACAGAATGAATGGCTAAAAAAGGATGATGCGGCCTGACCCACTGTCATAAGATAAAGGCCTCCATGCTCTTGCCTTTCCTGACATACTTTGAGTTCCATGACTAAAAGCTGCACCCTGTCATTGGAAAATGCAGCCAAATGACCTATATAGCACAGATACTTCTATCATGCAGCCCAGCCCCTGTCAAATGTATCGGACACCAACAATACATGAACAAACCTCGGAGACATTTTATACATTTACCAACTGTGTCCTCAATTTTATACAACTCTTTGCACGTTTCCCAGACTCTTTGTAGACACATACACATTCTAACACACTTGTTCACTTTCCAAGGCTAACACACTTGAGGGCACTCGCGGGAATTTCCCGCGGGTGCAACCCGCGGGAGCTCCTGCTGGTTGCACCCCGCGGGAAGCTCCTGCGGGTTGCAACCCCGAGAGCTCCTGCGGGTTGCAACCTGCGGGATGCCTTCCGCTTCCGTTCCGTATTTCGGTTGCATGATCCAGATTTTTAGGAATTAATTATGTAGATTTAACCGGATTCGGAGGAAGAATTTGAGCCAGATTGAAAGTGCTCCTCAATCTATATAATTGGGAGCGGAGTTCAGAAAAGGGAGATTCTTTGGAGAGGCAATTTTTCAGAAATAGGAGTCCAAAAATCGATCGGAGTCTAAAAATCCAGAAGTTCCAGAGAGATCAATTTTCATCCCAATCCAGATCGGACCGTCAACTGAGTGCAGAATCAAGACTCCACCGTTGCCAGAATCCACAAAAATAAAGGGAATCGAAATCAATCAATCCCCATTCTTGTAATCTATTTTTTCTATTTGTAATTTTTCTTTTATTGTTGTAATTTCAAAGTAAATTGGCAATATAAAGAAATATTCAATTTTTCGGGCATACAAGAATTGGTGATCACAGTGGGAGTTACGGCGGTGCAATCCGATTATTAAATTTTTTGATTCGGAGCCTAGGCGTCACCGCCGGGTAACGATAAAAAAAAAATTATGAGGCGTCATCGCCTATAAAAAAAAAAGGAAAAAAAAAGACAAGACGTTATCGTATGTCAAAAAAAAGGGGGGGGTGAGGCATTATCGACCCTGGATACAATCGCGGGATGCAACCCGCGGATGCAATCACGGAATGCAACCCGCAGATGCAATCGCGGGATGCAACCCGCGGGATACCGAATCGGTAAAAAAAATAAAATAATAAAATAATAACTAGTAATAAATATAATAAAATAAAAATAAAAATAAAAAATAATAATTAAAATAAAATAAAAAAAAATAGAAAAGGCCTCATCTACGAAAAAAAATGATGATAAATTAAAAAAAAAGTGAGGCGTCATCGCCCAAAAATAATAATAATAATAATAAAATAAAAAAATAAAAAAAAATAAAAAAAAAAGTTAACAACATGTCATCACCAATAAAAAAAAAGAGAGAGAAAAGTAAGGTGTTATCTCCCACAAAAAATTGACAAAACTGTAAAAAATAATAATAAAATAAAAAATAAAATAAAATAAAAATAAACAAAAAATAATAAATAAAAATAAATTTATAAGGCCTCATCGCCTATCAAAATAAAAAAAAATAAAAAAAATAAAAAGCTAGGCATCATCACCTTAAAAAATAAAAAAACAAATAATTTTTTTTTCAAAAGACGTTATCGTTTATAGAAAAAAAAAAAAAAAAAAGTCAGACGTCATCGCAAAAAAAAAAGATATAAAAAATAATAATAAAAGAATCAAATCTCTAAAAAAAAAACAGAGAAAGCCGTGCGATGCGTGGGATTCAACCGCGGGATGTAACCCGCAAGAGGTCCACTTACGGGATGCAACCCGCTTGCGAGAAGTATACTCGAGCGATACTCCCGTTGGATGCAACCCCCAAGTGTTAACCACGGGTTGCCAAAAAAAAAAAAATAATAATAAAAATAAAAAAATAAAAAATAATAATAAATAATAATAAATGATAAAAATGATAATAAAAACAATAAAAAAATAAATAAAAAACAACAAAAATAAAAATAAATAAATAAAATAAATCACATTAAAAAAATGGTTAAAAAATAATAATAACAAATAAATAAATAAACAAATATATGTACATATGTAATAAATAAAAAAATAAACATAATAATAATAAATAAAAATAATAATTCAAAAAAATTAAAAAATTAAAAAATACTAAAAAAAATAATAATAAATAAATAAAAGAGAGAGAAACAGGTTACACCCGCAGATGCACTACGCACAGACCCTGCGCAAGGAGGCCAAAAAAATGAAAATAAAACAGAGAAAATTCCTTTGTTTATCTATTAACAAGGCAAATAAGAATAAAATATCTCTCTTTCTGCCTGAAGATCAAATCTCGAGATCTAGATGAAGGCAAAGGAGGGAGATGTGATGTACTTTCCAAAGCATGCCTTGAGGCAGATTAGAATAGTTTTGGTTATTTGCCTAAACTGTTGACTAAGCCCATATATTGTACAGAGATTTTTAAGAGGAGAATTGAGAAAAAGAAATTATTCACCTTCCAAAAAAAAAGTGATGTTCTTGAGCTTTGGGTTTCACCAAATCCCCGTCTCAATCGCTTCGTCTTCTTCTTCTTCAAAGATAGCGGTGACGAACAGCTGCAGCCTCCGAACAGGGTCGTTGGCGTCGCCTCCACTACCGCCAATGAACCCTAAGATCCCGTTCCTGTCAAAGCTCGCCTCCATCACCTACCATAGGGGGAGCAACTGATTACCGACGGGTCCAAGATCCTCTCAATCATCCATAACATCCTCCACCTTTACTCCAACTCTGAGGCTGTAACGGCGAAGTCTGGGATCCCGATCAACTCCCAATTTAGGCCGCAGCGACGTGGCCATCCCGGAGGGCGTCTCTGAGGAGGAGGCTCGCGTCTGTGCCATCATCAAGATCATCTCCGCCAAGTTAAACCAACCCTGCTATTGACCTCAACGCCCTCAAGTCAGCGGCCTACCCAAATGAATATCATTGTCTCTTAGATGACCGTGATGCCCTCCCTATCTCTTCTTAATAGATACTTCACACAAAAGTAGCAACAAGGCTAGCGTACCCTCTTCAACGACCAACGAGGAAAATATAAGCCTTGGTGGATTTGATAGTCTAAGAGCTATGAATCAAGTGCTGCTCCTGCTCTTCAATTCAATCTGCACGATTTTGTCGAGATTTTGTTTCGGACACTGAGAACACCCTGCAGTCCGGGCCATCTAGAAGCCGCAAGGCAGTTGGACTCTTACTAGCACCACGCCATCCGCTTCTCCGACCTCGCCCTCAATATTGATATCCTCAACCTTAAGATGGTCGGGTTGGCAATAGTAGTGAAGGCGGGGCCGATCGGTCCGATCTCGATTAGAATACTGCGGTGGCTACAAAATTGTCTTATTGAAGTCGAAGGACTTGTACTGGAACTCCGGAAGCACGAGGTGGAGTTGCTCTCCATATTGTGAAAGGTTGACAGAAGATACAAGAGATACAGTGGACAAATGCTGGTAGCAGTTTTACCATGACAGGTTAGAGCTCAGCGACTATGTCTTAGCATTGGCGTCCAAGGCCATGTTGAGTCATTTCTATTGCCTGAGAAACGATATCATGAGACAGATTCAGCAGGTAAAAAAATTGAAAAAAAAAATTAAAAAAAAAAGAAGAGATTTTGCCAAGCTAGAGAGGTTCCCTCTAGTATACCAAACTGTCCATCCAGGCTGCTTCAAGATCAGGGCACAAATTTCCTTGAACAAGATCCCATGCATCGGGCCTTCACAAGTCAGCATAAAGCCAGTCAGACGTAAGGCTATGCTCACGACTGAAACACGAGGCCAAGTCCAGAACCAGAATATGAGGTTATGTATCAGTCTTGAGCAAAAGAACCAAAATGCGAGGTTATACCCGCATACAATACGAGGCCAAGTCAGCGTAAAGTTATTTTAGACGCAAAACTGATTCAAGACCAAGCTAGCATAAAGTTATCTATATGTGAGGCTAAGTCAAAACCAAACCAGTGTAAATTGATCCAGAATGCAAGTTTATGCCCATGCCTGAAGAGTAAAGCTAAGTTTCAGCCATGTGCGAGCCAAATGGGATCCACACAGGGGGGGTAGGACTCACATCCAAAGCGTGAAGCTAAACCATACATAAAACGTGGGGCCTAGCTGGGCTTAAAGTCAGCCAGACGCAAGGTTATGTCTGCAAGTGAAGCAAGAGACTTATTCAGTGTGCGAGGCTAAACCAGTGCGCGAGGCTAAGCAAGCGCACAAGTCTAAACCGACGTATAGGCGAGGTTCAATTATAATCCAAAGTCAAGCCTAAGCTCCCTAAAGTCAATCGGAATGCAAGGTCAAGTTCTAGTCCAGCACAATGCAGAAATGTCAAAATACGAAGCCAAGACTCATACCCATCTAGAAGTATCAGAACGCAAGGCTCACCCTATGATGGACTCCCTGATCAGCCAAATGAGGTCTACATAGGGGGTGAGACCCACAACCAGAGAACCTCGCGTGTAAAGCGAGCTAAGCCCAAAACAAGAATATGAGGCTATGCCTACGTACATGTGTGGCTAAACAAATATAAAATTATCTAGTGCATGAAGTTAATTCGAGACTGCCAGCGTAAAGTCATCAGACGCGAGGCTAATTCAAAACTAAATCAGCGTGCATGGTTATACTACTAGTGCGCGATGCTAAGTTAGTACACAGAACTCATCCAGAGTACAAAAGTGAACAGAAATGCAAGGCTAAGGTTCAACCCTGCATAGCCCACTACAAAAAAAATAATAATCTATTACTGCATAACGAACTCAATGGACAGTCAAACAAGTCATATACACGGGGTGGGATCCACATCCAACCAAACATAGATACATATGAAGCCAGAGCGTCAAGTTATGCTTGCATACATTACAAGGTCAAGCTAGCGTAAAGGCATTTAAACTCGAGGCTATAGTCACGGCCAAAATGTAAAACTAACTCTCAGCCTCGCATAGACTTTAAAAAGAGGAAGGGCAAGATCTGCGTCAGAAACTTAAGGTGTCAAGCCAACCAGGAGCCTTGCGTAATATTTGATGAAAAAGAAGGTGGCCCGTCGACTTACAATGGGATCATAACCAGTCACATATGGCCCACGCAGGAGATGAGATCCACGTCCGGTAAACATTACAAACAAAACTAAACTCTGCATATAATGCGGCGCTAAACCAGCGTAAAATCATTTAAACGCGAGGTTATGTCCGCACAGAGTGAAAAGTTATGCCCGCAATTAAAATGCGAACAAAACTAAACTCTTCATACAATGCGACGCTACGCCGGCATAAAGTCATCTAAACGCAAGGCTTGGTCCACGCGGAGTACAAAGTTATGCCCGCAACTAAAATGCGAAACTAACTCAGTGTGTAAGGCTAAAACCTGCACACAAGTCCAATCCAGCGTATAACGCAAAGTTATACTAGCCCAGCTGCGAGGCTCTACCAGCTTAAAATACGAGGCTGAGCCCGCGGATATAGGGCTAAAGTTGCATCTTGAACGCGCAATAACAAATCGAATTGTGTCAAGCGCAAATCACAATAGCACCTTCAGCAAAAAAGTAAAAGAAAGAACTTTCAAAATGAACGACTTGGTAGTAGCCATGACACACAAGGCTAAGGGCAAATTTCATCCAAAGTCGGAGCAGTGTTTTAAATACCGGCCGATATACCGGTATATCGGTAATTATGAAGAAACGAGACGATATGGGCATTTTTTACCGTTTATCGTTTTGGACCGGTATGGGCCGATATATCGGCCACGTGGCGATATATCGGCCACGTGGCGATATATCGGCCGGTATCGAGATGTCTAATACCGGGCGGTATTAGATAATATCGGTTATTGGGTTTTGGGTTTTGGTCATGGGTTAAACCCGTTAACCCGTTAAGATCCGACCCGTTAAGAAATAAAACGGGTCGGAAGGGAAAAAAAATCATTTTTTTCACGTTTTCTCCCTCTCTTTCTCTCCCGGCGATCCGAACTTTCCCTTCCCGCGACGAAAAAACCCAACCCCAAATTTTCCCAAATCAGCCCTAAATCTCTCTCCGATTCTTCTTCTTCCACTCTCTGGCTCTCTCTCTCGTTCTCTCCCCGCGTTCGTCGGCCGATCGAGCCGAACGGCCCGAACCCTAACCTTAATTTCCCAATCCATCCAAAAATCTCTCTCGTGTTCTCTCTATCTTTGTTCTTCGCTCTCCGGTAGCTCTTCTACTACTCTGGGAGTCTTCGAAGGGTGCTCGCCGTTCTCCAGTGAGGCAGTCGCCGCCGACCAGGTAAGTTTAGTTTGTTTTTTTAATGTTAATTTGATTTAGAGCTACAAAGTTCGTCAATTTCTTTTATAATTGTGCTATTTAGGTTTAATTGATTGCGATTTATGTTAGATTTTTTTTTTTTGGTGCAATTTGAGGGGAATTGCTAAGTTGGGAGGGTAGTATATCGGCGGATAGTCTACAGTGATTTCTTTAATCACTGATTCACACTGAATCAGTGATTTGGTTTACTGATTCAGTGTGAATCAGTAATTCGGTTCACTCAGTGAATCGAAGTGTGAATCAGTGATTCAAGAAATGATTTTGTGTGTATGAGTTTCATGCTAGATAAAATTTATAAATTTGAGTATTTACTATTTATATGTATTCACTGTTGTTGCGGATTCACTATTTCATGCTATAGATTCACTGTTGCAGATTATAATTTCTCTAATTATGTCTTAAACATGGTGGGTACAGTGAATGTAGTAGCATATTCAATTTAATACAATTTTCATAGTATAGATGCAAATTGATGTGAAATAATATAAGTTTAGTTTTGTTTACTATTTATACAATTTTCACTAGTGTTGTTGTAGATTATTTAATTATAGATTCACTGCTTCTTAGGTTTGGTTATGTAAAAAAATATAAGTTTAGTTTTGTTCATTAAAGTGAAGGGAGATTGCAACTGTATATGACACAAATTGATGCGAAATACACGGGACGAGTATGAGACATCACATAGCATGTATTGTAAACATTGACATGTATTTACAGTGTTTTAAAACAGTAAACACACATAAATACACATGTAGAAATACTTTTCTTTTATCTTAAAAACATATTTTTCTTAATTTTATGATTGTATGTCGCTCTGTGCATATGCAAACGCTCTAAACGGTATCTGCAAATTCGTAAGTTGAATGTAAATAAACCAATGTAAGTACTATAAACTTATTTTATGTATTTTATTATGTTCTATATAACCAATTATATGATTATTCTTTAACTGGTATGACACCGATATGACACTCCGGTATTTAGGGTCATATCGCGATATCCCGCCCGGTATCCGGTAATCGGTATGTAATTTGTTGACCGGTACAAAACGGGTATCCGATATTTAGAATACTGAGTGGGAGGGCCTGTTTGTGTAGATACGGTCTATCCAAAGGGAGCATACCGATTGATCAATCAATACGGTGACCGGGTGATGATACAGATCAACGAAAAATTCCTGATGAAATATTATTTCTAAGGGAATGAAGTCATTCGACCTCTTTTCAACAAAGCAAATAAGGAAATGCTGGCCGCTACTCAGGTGTAGCTTCGCACCCTAACTTGGGTCATAAAATGAAAATGGATCCGACTCTACGAGTATGGATAGAGAAAATGTTTGGCCTGTAAGTCCAAACGAAATTCTCGCTAACCCATCATGCTGGGGTAAAAGTATAGATTGCCCAACACCGTCAAGATAACTGGAAGAGAACCAGTTTCTCGCCAAACCATTATGCTGGGCCCAACGCCATCAAGGAAACGGGAAGAGAATAAATTTTTCGCCAACCACATCATGCTGGGGTAAAAATATGAACTATCCAAAACTGCTAAAATAAGGGAAAGAAGAAAAGTTTGGCATTTAAGTCCAAACGAAATCTTCGACAACTCACCATGCTGAGGGGTATGGCTAGCTCAACTCAAACGGTAGTTGGTAAAGGCAAATAAAACTCGTTGATAGCTGGGGGCTTGCTAAAAATCCCATGACAAATCTGTCACAACAGTATCCTTATCCGAATATAAGGATACATCACTGTCCTAAGCTGCTAAGGCAAAGGAAAGAGGAAAAATTTGGCATTTAAGTCCAAACGAAATTCTCGACAACTCACCATGCTGAGGGGAATAGCATGGCTAGCCCAACTCAAACGGTAGTTGGTAAAGGCAAATCAAATCTGTTGATAGATAGGGATTCGCTAAAAATTCCATGACAAATCTGTCACAACAGTATTCTTATCTGAATATAAAGATACATCATTACCCTAAGATGTTAAGGCAAAGGGAAGAGGAAAAGTTTGGTATTTAAGTCCAAACAAAACTCTCGACAACTCCCCATGCTGAGGGGAATAGCATGGCTAGCCTAACTCAAACGGTAGTTGGTAAAGGCAAATCAAATTCGTTGATAGCTGAGAATTTGCTAAAAATCCCATGACAAATCTGTCACAACAGTATTCTTATCTGAATATAAGGACACATCATTGACCTAAACTGCTAAGGTAAAGGGAAGAGGAAAAGTTTGGTATTTAAGCCCAAACAAAACTCTCGACAACTCTCCATGCTGAGGGGAATAGCATGGCTAGCCCAATTCTAACGGTAATTGGTAAAAACTAATTAAATCCGTTGATAGCTGGGGGTTTGCTAAAAACCCTAATCATATCGATCCCCTGTCAAGTTAAGATTTTACCTCTGACAGCAAGATTTTTCTTGTCACTTTTCTCTAGCCAAACCGGTAACTCTACAAAATATTTATCACGTTAAAATCATACCTCTGACATCTGAATACAAAATCGAGTCGATTTTCTTTATGAGATCAAACCTATCAAATCCTTATCACATTAAAATCATACATCTGACACCCGAATACAAAATTAAATCATTTTTTCCATGAGATCAAGCCCAATGAAATCTCTTGTCACATTAAAATTTCACCTCTGACAACAAAACTTTTCTCGTTATTTTTTTCCAGCAGAGCAAGTGACACTCCAAAATATTTGTCAAGTTAAAATCATACCTTTGATATCATAATTCAAAATCAAATGAGATAAAATCCGATTAAATCTCCTGTCATGTAAAGCTTTCACCTCTGACAGAAAATAAAACTCCCACTTCATCAAGTCCAATATTACAGCATCTGATGAACTTGTTTTTTATATTATTGAGTTAAAAATTATCTTTGACAAAAATTATCTCCCTATCAAATTAACAGTTACCTCTGATAGTCAAATTCCATGACTAAATACGTTAACCGTCACATCTATTTAGTTAACTCATTCTTATCATGATCAGATCCTCTGAATAGGTCGAGTTTTGAGATATGTTTAATGACACATCTGTCTTTTCCTGATCCGTCATACTAGATATCACTGAACGGTTAGGATTCTAATGAGTACGTTAACATGATACCTCTGCTTGATCTCAAATAAGTACGTTAACATCATACCTATACTTATCATCCAATGAGCATATTAACATCATACCTCTGCTTGTCACCCAATGAGTACGTTAACATCATACATCTGCTTGCCATCTAATGAGCACGTTAAAATTATAACTCTGCTTGTTATCGAATAGGCGTGCTAACATCATACCTCTGCTCATATTCCAGAAGACATGTTAACAGTTACCTCTGTCTATCAAATCTATCACGACTGTCATGCACTTAGCCTCTGAACGAGACGTCAAAAATATTTTTTACATACAGACAACAAATTTTCTGAAGCAAAACTACAAGCAAAAGTTCGGCTCGGCCGCACAGGTACAATGGCCAGCATCAAGAAAACTCGCTAAAAGCAATCTCTGATACATTGAAGAGATTCAACAGTATACCTCAAGCAAAAAAAAAAGCTGGAAGTTAGTGATTTCAGAATATGGTTCACAGTATACCATGAAAATCACAATGAAGACTACAGAGTTAAAATCAAAGAGTCCAAAGTGTTTCGAAATTTGTTACAATTCAATACAGAATTTCGAAAACTTTGGAAGGGATTATGTAGACATATAAAAAAAGAAAAGAAAAAAAAAGGGGAATTACCCGCGGGAATAATTCCCGCGGGTGAGCACCCGTGGGAGCTCCCGCTTCCGTTCCGTATTTCGGTTGTATGATCCGAATTTTTGGGGATTAATTATGTAGATTTAACCGGATTCGGGGGAAGAATTTGAGCCAGATTAGAAGTGCTCCTCAATCTATAAAATTGGGAGCAGAGTTCAGAAAAGGAAGATTCTTTGGAGAGGCAATTTTCCAGAGATCGGAGTCCAAAAATCCAGAAGTTCCAGAGAGATCAATTTTCATCCCAATTCAGATCGGATCGTCAACTGAGTGCAGAATCAAGACTCCACCGCTGCCAGAATCCACTAAAATAAAGGGGAATCGAAATCAATCAATCCTCATTCTTGTAATCTCGATTTTCTATTTGTAATTTTTCTTTTATTGCTGTAATTTCAAAGTAAATTGGCAATATAAAGAAATATTCAATTTTTCGGGCATACAAAGACATCTATTTACATTCATCTATGTATCATAGACTAGAGGAAACATCAAAGTATTGACTTGAATAGAACTGTAACAAATTTCACTGATTTATTACAAGCTCTGAAAAAAATTATTATATAATTACATATCACTAACATTTTATAGCGAGTTACTTTTGTTATACATTTTTTAGCTAGTTATAAAAAAATTTATGCGATTTTAGTAGATTAAAAATATTATTCTAATTTTGATCAGTGATTATGTTTTTTTTACCTTTATATTTAAAATGTTTTTCCAAAATAGTCACAGTCATGACTGTTGGTTGTCATTTTCCTCTTTTTACAGTTTATATATATATATATATATATATATATATATATATATATATATATATATATATATATATATATATATATATATATATATATATATTGCTTATGGTACTAACCATGTGGAATTTAATACTCAGTGACTTTGTACTAATACTATGTTATAGGGAACTGTGGTAACTATGGTATTCTCTGGTGTTTACCGCCCCCCCCCCCCCCCCCCCCCTACCTCACCAAAAAAAACAAAACATAGAACACACATCCACGAGCACAAATGGATATAAAGAAGTAGAATTTTAATAAAGAGAAAGGTGATTGGACTACTCACCTTAAATCATCATAGAATGACAGACAAAGCTACAGGGATCAACTACACATGGGCAAGCAAATTTCTAACAGAACAACAAAAGAACATAAAAGAAAAGAAACAAGTTGATATGCCCACACTGTGTACTGGTTTTCATAACGAGTTGCAAATAGGGGCTGTGGGTGGGGTGCGTGAGCATGTGAGGTAAAGGTATGTGTGGATTGGAGCATGGGTGAGTATCTTCTTGTAAGTAATAATTTCAAATGTAGTTCCAGAACAGAAGAATTATAGCCAAATGCTGTTTACCTGTCCAGCTTTTCCTTCATCACAGGATCTAGATCATCATCCATATCATCATCTTCGAGCTCAATGTCTGCTCCAAAAGGATCTTTTGCAATGTCTCGTAAGTTTGAACTTCTACTAGGACCCGAAGAAAAGGTACCACCAGATTCATTGCATGCAACTGATAGGTTTCCACCATCCTAGAATGAATACAGTCTAAGTAACTCACAACATAAAAAATGCATTCTCCATAAATTCCTTGTAAAAAGGTGAGTTGATATTAACAACCTTCTTGTGTGTCCCACTGAGGTCATTACTAGAAGGATCTTTCCTGGGATCTTTCCTTCTCCTATTCTTCTTCTTATTCTTTGTTGCTCTGGAACATTTATGATCTGCAGAGAACACAGTAAATACCAACCATCAGCAGGAAGCAGAAGTATATATTGTAGAAACGAGTAATAGCAGCCAATCTAGCAGACAGAAAATTTGAAGAATACATTCAATTGTCTACAGAATTCATAAAGAAAATACCTCTATCCCTTCCATTTATAAAAGATAAAAGGTCATCAACTGAACGTTCATCAACACCCATACGATCCTCTTCCACATTCTGAAATGGTGCAAAATCATAAAGCAATAATCAAGATTTAAAGCCAAAGCAAAGCACATTGACTTTGAAAGAAAAGAATTTGAAGGCTGGACCCATTCACTGCAATGACAAAAGACTAGTAATAAGAAAAGAGGCCAACTACTTGATTGACTAGATATTTCTTTGCAATTCTACTAAAAGCTATCTATTGAATGGTGCCACTACAAGCCATCACAAAATTAAGGCGCACAACTTCTCAATAAAGGGGTACCCAAGTTGCCTTAGTTACCTTCAACTTCTGCCGCTCTAGTTCTTTTCTCTTCTTGGCATAAAGTCGATTTAGTAATCTAATCCGTGGATCATCGGTGATGTTTCTTAATGGCTCCAATTTCTCCTCCTGTAAAAATATGCCAAAAATTAAGGGAAATCGCAAGAAAACTTCCGACCGTGTGACAAGAAAAAAAGATTACCGTGCAACTGATACCTCTGTGAGATCATCAGGTAAATGAAAAATTTCCCGTATCTCCTCAGGCGTTCTCCCTTCTATCATACGAGCGAGTGCTCGACTAGTGAGATCAACTAAAGGCCTTAACTGAAGGGCATCAGCTGCAGAAGTTAACTCGCACAATCCTTTGGTATCCATCTTGATGAACTTCTCATCAAAAGACTTCCGTTCCTACAATAACAAGAAATCAGTTACTGGCATAAATTAAAATTTACCAAATTACAAATGATATGAATTAGACACTTTAATAAAAAACTTCTGTTGCAGACCTCAATATCGATAAGTAAAGCCAACCACATCACCATGTCAAGTCTGCTATTATTGGAAATGAATGCATGCCTAAAAAAATGTGTCAAACCTTGTTGGAACGACCTGGAACTTGATGAAATCGGCAATAATCAAGTATCAAGCTGAGGCTAGCTGGATTGACTCGCTGTGGTAGGGATATAGCATAATTCTTCGAGGCTCCCATGCCTGCTTGATGTCTCTCTCGACATATCATCGGGCAGAACAATGCAACTTCTTCTTCTACTTGCTGGATTGATCCATCAACAGTTTGGATCCATATATATGATTTCATAGCCTGTTGAAGGAAACTGAAGATGCTTATTACAAACAAAACATTAATAAGGTGGCCTAGTGCCTTTCTATGTTATGAAGTTAGCGGTAAATTTTAGCAACAGGAAAC
The DNA here is from genome assembly GCA_036321105.1 of Dracaena cambodiana. Taxonomy (NCBI): domain Eukaryota; kingdom Viridiplantae; phylum Streptophyta; class Magnoliopsida; order Asparagales; family Asparagaceae; genus Dracaena; species Dracaena cambodiana. Next base: position 50,151,023 of record JAYEPQ010000007.1, read on the forward strand.
TTAACTTTACTAATAATAACAAATGTGAAACAGATTTGATCTTGAATTACATGTGGAAGAGGAGGAGGAAAAAATGCCCAACGAACATATCCAAAACTAAATGAAAGGTAAAATATAGAAAAAGACCAAACAATAAAATAAGGAAATGGCTGTGTTGCCAGAAATAAATATTTCCTCATTTTGTCAACCCCCCACCCTCTTTCCCCATCGGCTTTGACAAATGGCTTTAAAGATTGAGCAGTTCAAAGAAATGCTTCTGTAACATTTCCTCTTTTAAACCTGGATGTCCTTTGGGATATATTTTAAATATTTTTGCAGGAACCCAGTATATTCTCCAAGCTTTCGTTAAAAGATATTTCAATTATAGCAAAGAGGTGAAAATTTTGAACTGCTAAATTCCCTTAATTCTTTCATCTCCCTGAACCATTTGAATTACTTAATTTATATGTGACTCTATCAGCTCAATGGAAGACACGAATTTGTAGGAAATAACTTTGTTCCCAGTTGTTTCATAGTTTACTGACATGCACCACATGCAGTATAGCCTGTATATGCAGTAATGTTTGGTGCGACTTTCAAAAATGATGTAAGGAATTGATTTTGAAATAAACACTGAAGTTTGGAGTATAGTATGGGTCCCAAAGCAGAAGAATTAACAAAACTTTCATACTGGCCGAGTGAAGCCTGAAGACTTGCTGTGCTGACTTCTTCTGTAGTCATGAATTTTGGATAGTGGAGGAACTGAAGCTCATGGAAATTATAATTTGCGAAGTAAGTTTCTTCATGAACTTTTAAGATTACTAATTTTGTATGATTACTTGTCAGTTTCATGGAAGGCAGGAATTTGCTGAATGAGTGCCTCTGCTCCAGGTAAGCTTCATATATTCCAGACATGGACAGTATATGAAGTATGAGACATAGCAGTATATGCAGTATAATACATGCATACCTTTAGATAGTTGGATCACTTTCAACATTTTCAAATGAGTAATGAGCACTACTTCATTAAACACTGAACACTTTAAATAACAGTTCGAAAACTGAAGGTATGCTAACATGAAACAGTCCACTAAATACAGTAGACTGTTGTATTCGACTTCCAGGACAGTCATCAAATCTTAAATTGATTGAAGCTAACGAATTTAAATTTACAATTAGATTTCTGGTATTGAGCTAAAAACAGCCTAGGATACCGTTTTGGAAAACTTGGTCAGAATTTGGTTAGTGAAGTTTTAACATACAATGTTATTGATTTTATAACAAACGCTGCTTAAATGATGAATGTTCGCTGCAAATCTTCGCCATTATACTCTTTTGATCAAGTAAATGAATCAGGAATTTAACTGAACCTTGAATTTGACACGGTTTTTAGAGAGAAGAAAGGGACGAGTTTTATTGGAATGCTGATAAAAAAAAAAGTTGTGGATTGGAATTAACAAGATCTAATATGCTGTCAGTGGAACTTATACAGTGGAAGCCTGCAGTAAATCGCCAGTAAAGTTCACTAGTCTTGGTTATGATTGCTAGTTCTTTCCTGCCTAGGAAAAATGAATAACTGCTGGCACGCACACACAGCTGCATTGCATATTATTTTGGCTTATAGCATAAGAGTTATTAATAAGATCATCTATACTAGAATAAAAAACGTCAAACATTGTTCGTACTCATTAAATCTAGGGGTAAAAGACGAAAAAAGTGGCATGATGTAAAATATGATAGTTTGTTTGTCCATGAGAAGTGACATTAGTTTTTGGTGTGGATGGCCAGGAGGGCAGTGATTGGAGGAACAGCTGAACAAATGAAGTACAGAGACTAGTTTAGGGGTTCCAAAGAAGGCAATTAAATCAAAGAGATTTAGCCTGCTGCCCAAGAAAAGATCACTATCATACTAGTAACTGTTTTACCAAGAAAAGAACATTGTCATCTTAATAACTATTACAGCCTATCCCATGAAAATGAGTACACAACTGTGCAGGACTCAAAATCAAGAAACCTACATGAAGAAGAGATCAAGCCTTTACCATGCCTATTAACTTAAACATGATGTCAAATTGGTGGGTGGCTAGACAGTTTTAGCTCATAAAACTACATATATGATAGACACAAAAACTTTAAAGGAGAAACAAGGAGCATTGTTGCTTTCCCTTTTTCCAGTCTTGTTCTTTTTTCTCTCCTTTTAGGGGGAGGGTGCCAGGAAATGGGAAAGACGGGATAAAGACAATCATGTCATGAAAAAACTTACATCCCAAAACTAAAGATAAGTAAAGATATAGATATGTAGCTTCCATTGATCTTAATGATATTAATTTTTATTTGATATGATTACCTAAATTTTGCCCAGTCATGAATGATTTGGACCTAAATCCATGTCAAAGGATTGGTTGAATTTATCCAGTATGCAGAGAAGGTAGAGAAGAGAAGGTGTTTAAAGCAGGAAACAAAACAAGCATATGCCTTAAAAAGTAGTCATATTAAGGGCTATAAAAAGCTCAGAAAGCTCAAAGCTTGGATCAGGTTTGGCTCAATAAAAACTTGTTCAATAACTAAACAAATAAGCCTTAACACAAATATTGTTCTGTAAAATAAATAAACGAACACGAAAATTTCCTGTTGAAGCTATGCCGGCTTGAGCTCAGCTCGTTTTTTAGCTTGTTAGGCTACGTTTGAGACAACTCACATAAGGCTCGCTAGGCTTGGCTCAAACTTGGTCCACATAGTGAGCTCATTCATTCAAGGCTTATTTGGACTTGAATAGAGCTCTTATTTCATTTTGAGTCATTCAAAAATATATATTAATCCTAATACTAATTAAGGACGCTAAAACAGCTCAAAAAGCTGGTTTAAAAGCTTGAGGCTCAAGAAAATAAGCTAGGGAAGTAGAGAAAATGCTATAAATACCATTCCTATATTCTTCTGACTCTTGATTGTTAATGGATTGCACAAACTCGAGCAAAATTCCGGTCGGGCTCATTAAAACACGTTCGAGCTCGTTCATTAAATAAAAGAACGAAACTCAAACAAAAACTATGCTCTTTTAAGTAATTGAATGAACACGAACAATCCAGAGGTTGGCTCACCCGGATTCACTGGTTGATTTGACGACGGGGTTCTATGCTTTTTACAGCCCTAGTCATGCGATAACATCATTACACAGTTAGACAAATTCCAAGTAACCGAAGAGGTCAGAGTACAAAAAGAATTGAAGTGCTGATCCAAAAAAGAATAAAGCTATAATTTTGACAAGCTAAAATAAACATAACAAAGCACTCACATGTGACCATATGTAGTGTGCATGAACAAAACAATCATTTTGTGAAAATGGATCAGAACAACAATGGAGAAAGTATTAACCAACATACCTCCGGTTTGATGATGGCCATCTCGCTTTCTGTCATTTGACGGTCTGTATATGAATACGTATTACAAATGAATGGGTATGAAATGGAGAAATAAACAACCTCCGCGACACACAGACAAATTCAAAATTGTAAAGTGAACAAAAATCATGGCCAACGCAGAGTAACGGTACAAATCGAGACACAAATGTATATCAAAACAAAACTGAATAATAAATTATCAATCTTGAAGGCATTTATTTCCACTTCTCTTCCTTCTAAAGATTCTCCACGAGTCAACCGATCACTCATGGGCGTATGCACTGAGTTTCACTTCAATCCAAGTGGAATGCAGTGCAGAAACACGTTATGTCTGACCTAAAAAAGACAACAACACATGATTTGAGTCGTTCCATTTTTCACCATTCATACCCCAAAAAAAAAAAAGATCAAAAGAAGAACAATAAAGTGAAAAACTTGAACTCCACAATGACAATAATACCAATAGATCGTGATAAAGAACCAAACCTAACAAAGACTGGAAATTGAAACAAGTGGAGATTAAAAAACCGCAGAAAATGAATAAATAACCAATCTTTGAAGAGCTAAACGAAGAAACAGCAAATCAAAAAAAAAAAAATTAAGAATATAAACCATTCGCCTAATCGATTGAACGCGCGCGAGAAATCGATAGGGCAATTTTAAAATCAAGAACAGAAATAGAGAGATTACCTGAAAATTGAAATGGGATAAAATTAAATTGGATTGAGGGGGAGAGAGAGAGAGAAAGAGAAAAGGGGGGGATTTGAACTGCTAGGGTTTTGGCGGTCTGTGCGTAATTGGATAAAGGAATGGATTCAGACAGAGAGACAGATAGAGGAAATGGAGACAAAATTTCTAGGGTTTTTATTGGGTGCCCCCAACTCCGTATCTGTTTTTTTTTTTTTTCTTTTCTTTTCTTCCCTTTGAAAAAAATAATAATAAACTCCGTCTCATTTTTTTCAAAAAAAAAATTTTTATTATTTTATTTCTCGATTTGGGTTGCGGATAGGTTGCTATTGGGCGCGGGTAGCAAGTCCGTGCCTGGCAACATTGACATGGGCCGCCGAGGTTGGGCTAGGCCGGATAGGCCATATTTTTATTTTGGGAAAATTATCTCAATAATGCCATCACGAAAGCCTAATTTTTTATCACCCATGTTTGTTTTTTTGTGCATATATCCCTAAAAGCCTCCTATACACGTTAATATGTACATATCTTATACGAGTTACATTTATAGATCAATATATAATCAAGGCCAATTTGATAAAAATCCAAATTCTGATGGCGGATTAAAAAATACTTTCTAGAGAGAGAGTTGGAAAAATGCAATATCAAATGAAAAAAATAGGCTTTAATCTTGACTTTTGGGATTAAGCGCAGAGCATGTTGGGGATCAAATCTCCCATCGAAATCATAGAGATGAAGAAACAATACAATTACAAGAAGAACATAAAAATTAACGTGATTCGATCGACCAAGTTCAACCTACGTCAATGCGAACAATAAGAGATATTCATTATGAGAAAAAGATTATAAGAAGAGATCCAATCATCTCTCTAGCTCTCTCATCTCTCGTAATAATGAAAGTCATCTCTCTCATCCGTTGCTCATTCACCTCTCTGCTTTCACATACAAGAGATATATATAGTATTTCTATCATAATAATATTAGAATAGCACTATAATAATCTAATTGGTGTTGCAATCCAATTAGAATATGATCAGCTGATCCATGTTCAGCTGAACTGAAACTCTTTATGATCTCCGATCACATCTGGATACTCACCTAACATGACAAACTTGAAATTTGAAGAAGACAAACTCATAATAACTTAATGTTTCATGACTTGTAATTAGTTGTAACTCCACGTATTGTTGCAAGTATGGAGTTGATACGCACGGCTGATTGTGCTTGGGTTTAGGTTTAAAAGCTCACTATGATAGAATTCTAGTATCACATGTTATGCAACAATACTTTTATGGGGTATTTACATATCTGACTCTTAAATTGTTAAAAATTAGAATTTAGTTCCCCAAATTTTTATATTTATAATTTAGTCCTCCAAGTCCTTTAGGTTAGCTCACTTTAGTACTCTAGCCATATTTTTCGCCCGAATTTTCCTTTATACCCTCGAGTTACTTCACTTTAATCCTCCCTTTTCTCTTCCTTCTCTCTTCCTCTTCTTATTGGGTTCTCTCTACATTCTTCTCCCCCCTCTCTTCCCTCCCAGTTAATCTCTAAAGTGAAGTAATTCAGAAGAATCCAATAAGAAGAGGGAAGAAAGAGAGAGCAGAATAATGAAAAGGGAAATCCAATAAGAAGAAGAAGAGAAAAGAAAGTACTAAAGTGAAGTAATTCGAGAGATATAACGGAAAATTCGGACCAAAAATATGGCTGAGGGACTAAAGTGAGGTAATTTAAAGGATATGGAGGACTAAATTATAAATATGAAGATTTGGAGGGACTAAATTCTAAATTTTAAAGATGTAAGGGACAGATATGTAAAAGGACGGAAAAAAAATACTATTATTAATGCATGAAGTAAACTATTCGAATATAAATCAATGATTCTGCATCATAATTTTAAAGTTTTGATATAATGTATAATTTCTAATGTGATATTAGGGCAATTTAGATTCAATCTCACTAAATTCATATTTAACAGGTTCCAATGTAGAAGAGCATTCGAATATGTGGAGGCATAACACATAAAACAGCAATCCATATTCTCATTACAACTTTATAACTTTAGTGCAATAGAAGGGACTTCAATGAAAACAAGATGACATATCACGATAACTTTTATAAAAAAATATACAAATCCCTCATTGTAAAAATAAAGGATAGCTGTACTTTGGCTTGAAAGCCGTATACGTTTTCTTTTTCACTAAGAGTGTGTTTGGGTTATTGGAAGTAGTAAGCATAAAGAAGAAATTAAAAAGTAGTTTCAAAATGGAAGTAAAAAAAAAAATATTTTTGTATTTATTTGCTAATTGTTGGAAGAAGAAAGTACTTTAGGAAGTGAAGAAATATTATTTAATTAATTAAATAACTTATGGTTATACTACTTTACTTGGTTTTTATGAATAAAAAAACAACTTTTACATTTAAATAAAATATTATTTTTAGCCTTGATCCTTTACTTCCTAGAGTTCTTCCAAGTCAAAGTATGAGAAAGAAAATTTTAGATGGAGGGTGCCATATAAGCGTCACATTACCATTTAAAAAGTAACTTCTTATTTACTTCTTGACCAAACAAATACTTGAAGTAGCGGAAATAATCTTACTTCCATTCTACTTCCATGCAAACAAACACAGCCTTTAACTTATGCACAATTGTTTCTTTTCGTTAATCACCTGTTAATGGAATAATGGAATATAAGAGTCATTAACTCACTATTTATGCTAAAAAAAACTTCAGTAACAATTGAGGAGATCTTGGCATTTAATTGGAATTCTATCTTGTTAATGCTAGAAGAAAAAAAAATGAAACAATACCCATAGATAAATGCACCACCTTGGATGTTCTCATGTCATTTTCTTTCAATAAAAAACAAGCGAGATTTGGAGCTATCTAATATCCGTTGCCGGCATCACTTTCATCCAGCTAGAAGAAGAAGATTTGAGAAGACATGAGAGTAGAATCTTAAGCTTAAATGTTGCTCTCTACCATCTTTGCTCCTTGATCAGACATAGAAAAAGCAATTATATGCCCACTCTCCTTAACTTGCTCCTCCCTTCTAACTAAATAATAATTATAAATTCAGAAGAAAAGAAACAAAAAAATACTTCCTCTCTTGATTGGTTCATGGAATTTTAAAATTGATTTTGTATCCAAGAATAGTGTTAAGCAAATCTTTTTTTTTCTTTTTTCTTTTACCCTTTATTTCATGAACAAAGAGGCATGGGAAAGAGAGAAGGTTTCTGACCATGAACAGTAAATCCAAACCAGACCGCCTGTAATATGAGGGGTGTATAACTTATCATCCCTAAAGTTTAAAACTCTCACTTAGACCTTATGAACTATCTAAATCATCGTGTTTTAATTACACTCAGATTTCCTCGTCCAGGGAGTCTAAGTGAGAGTTTTAAACTTTAGTATATAATAAGTTATACACCCTCTATATATTAAGGATGTCTGAGTGTAATTAATCCAAATAAAATTCTTATTTTATCAATAAACCAATTAAAGGAGATCATAACTCTTAAGTCTCAAAGGAATAGATTCAACGATTTATTATGAGGAATCTAGATTGGTCCTTGGCCCCAACAATTTATTATGTTCATGATATGTCTGATGATACTCCAATGATTGAAGAGTGATGCTGGACAAAAGCCGATTAGAATTATGGATCTGAGAAATTAGGACTTTTTTTTGAGAAATCGGAAAAGAACAGATAAAATTGAAGAAGAGCAAGGGATTCGAAAATCCACCCAGACAGCAAATCCACACAGTTTCTCCAAATTCAATATTTAATTATCTACAAAATACTTCATACAGAACTTATTTATAGAAAAATTCTAACAAATAAAATTCTAATAGAATCCAAAATACTATCAAATCTAACAAATAAAATCCTAATAGAATTCAAAATCATATCAAATCTAAATCAAACTAAAATAAATCCTATCAAATCCTATCTATCAACAGTCTCACACATGCATTGCTCATTGGGCACTGAAACTATTGAAGCCTGAACTCATCACAGAGGGAGATTCTATTTGAGCACACCACTTTGCCCAGTCAGCCTGCCTTTCTACAAATTTAGTCCAATGTTAACAGTATTAACATGTTCAAGTACCAGAAAAAAGACATAGTTATAAAAAGTCTTGACAAATTGGTAATTTTTTTTCATGTTTAGAAGATGGGCTCAGTGAGCAAAGCGGTGTGCTCAAATAGAATTTCCGCATTGCAGAATCGAGCTATTAAGCTGCAACTGCATTGGGTTGGAGAGTGAAAAAGCAAGCAACAGGCACAGGCAAAGGCACAGGCACACCATACCACTGCAATGGTGACTTGGTCACAAGGCCTGAACATGGCAGCAGAAACTTTTCCTTGCATGGCATCCCAAAAAACACATCAAAACAAAAGACAACTGCCCACCACTCCCTTTAACAACCAGAAGGCATCTCATTTTGTTTAGGGACCACACAAAAGGAGCCCATAGGGTACAACACCTTCAGCAAGACCCATGTGACGTAGGGTACCCCACACTCTCCTGTCAGTTCCATTCATCATTTTGTCATCCACTGCTCACCACCAAGCCCCATCACCACACCACCTCCTTTTTCTTTTAGAAAAATAACCCCAAAATAATAATAATAACATGCACATCAAGCTGCATAAATTGCACCAAGGATAAAAAGATAACATGGATAAAAAGATAACATACTTCAATTTACACACTCGATACTGACAACTCATAGTACTACAGAATAATAAAAGACACACAACAAGTCACTGGAAGGACAATAATTGAGGAGTGGCCAGCTCAAAAGTCCATTATCATCATCATCATCATCATCAAACTCAAGGCCTGCTCTTGAATGGGATTGCTCTGATCACAATCTGGTGGTAGATAGCAGCCAGTGCAGCTCCAACGAATGGCCCAACCCAGAAAATCCACTGCAAAACAGAACAATTGTCAGCAAATTTTTATCAGAAATCACTAGAACTTTGATTGGGAACATTGTTTTTAAAAATTTTAAATTACCATGTCATCCCAAGCATGTTGCTTGTTGTAGATGATAGCAGCTCCCAGACTCCTAGCAGGGTTGATGCCAGTTCCAGTGATGGGGATGGTGGCCAAGTGCACAAGGAACACAGCAAAACCAATTGGCAAGGGAGCAAGAATCTGCACAAAACAGAAGCAAACTCTCCAAATTCAGTATTGGTATCAGTATCGATATCTATCATCCATGTAATTTGATGCACAATATATAGACTTTACTCCTATACATATGGTCTAAAAATAAAAATAATAATTCTAAACAATGCCATAATCTAAATTCTAGATTTAGAGTACTTACAGGGACATGGGAGTCCCTGGCACTTCTCTTGGCATCAGTGGCAGAGAAGACAGTGTAGACAAGGACAAAGGTGCCAACAATCTCAGCACCAAGCCCATCACCCTTGGTGTAGCCAGGGGCAACAACGTTGGCACCACCACCTTTGGTCTCATAAAGGGTCCTCTGGTAGCCCTTCACCACTCCAGCACCACAGATGGCACCCAAGCACTGCATCACCATGTAGAAGATGGCCCTGGTCAAGGACAGCTTTCTAGCCAAAAACAGCCCAAAGGTCACTGCTGGGTTTATGTGCCCACCTGCAAAATTTTACATCAACAAAAACCTCAACTTTAACAAAAGATTTCATGGTAGAGAGTATTGTGTAAAAAGGTATAGTCTTTAAAAAGAACAAAATTTTATGGAAAAAAATTGCTGTAAGAGTATAATTTATACAAGTGCTAAAAGAATATCCAGTGAACAAAGATGGGTTTTGGTTGAATTTTTTTTTAAAAAAAATGTTAAATTAAAAAAAAAATTTGAAGAGATTTATAACCTTAAAAAATAGAACTTTGGAGGGGACATATATGTGGAGATTTTTTTTTTTTTAAATAAAAATAAAAAAAACAACTTTTTTCACTCAGAGATTATCTCAACCAAGTTTTTTGTTGGAAAAAAAAGGAAAATTCTTTCTTGGAAAAAAAGTTGGGTTAAAAATTATCATACAAACAATCTTTTTTAAACAAAATCTCAAGAAAACAAAATTAGCTACAGATTTCTTTCAAGAGAAAACACTAGAAACACCCAAAAAAAAAAAAAAATCAAAAATTCAAAAAATTCAAAAAAAAAAAAAATGAAGAAATTAGTACTGACCAGAGATGCCAGCAGTACAGTAGACAAGGGCAAAGATCATCCCACCAAAGGCCCAAGCGATCCCCTGGATGCCCACGGTGGAGCACTTGGAGGAGGACTTGCTGACGCCCATGACGGTGAGTATGGAGATGTAGAGGAACAGGAAGGTGGCCATGAACTCGGCGATGCCGGCGCGGTAGAAGCTCCACGAGTGGAGCTCGCTGGCCTCGAACAGCGGGGCCGGGGGCGGCTCCTTGTAGTCCTTGTCGGTCTGGGCCGAGGTTCCGATGGGCTGCCTCTCTGCGAACTTGGCCGCTCCCTCCCTCACATCCTCCTCTTTGCCCTCCATTTTTCCTTTCTGATAATTTTTTCCCCCTTTTTATGGGTTTGTTTGTTCTAAGCAACTAGAAAGCAAGAGCTTGTGAGTGGGGGATGAGGGCAGAGCTGGGGGGCTTTTATAGAGGGATGGGGTCAAGGAGGAGGAAGATGAGGGAGCTTCTAAAGGAGCACCCCATTTTTCCTTGTGAGCCCACTGAATAACTGTCTTGGTTTTTAGCCCTAACCGAAAATACACTGACTCAGTGGGCTCACTAGGAAAAGTGGTGTGCTACTTTAGAAACTCCCGGAAGATGATTAAAGTGAAATTAAGTTTGAGCCCTTACTTAGGTCTTCTATTTATATAAAGCCCCTGTTTTGAAAATTAAAAAACACCCCACAACAACCAATATGAGCATTTCTTCCCTAAAACCATTAAAGATGAGAATATATTAACATTCAAAATTTATTAAAATTAGTATTTTGCCGAAGGTTAACTATTGGATTCACTCTCTTTGGCATTGTATGTGTATATATATGATTTTAAATTAAGTTGTAGAAATATGTCAAAAGATTATATTGTTCTGAAATCTATATGTCTAGCAAGTGATTTAGGAGATTAATTTATGAATTACGAAAATAATTTATGATATTAAGCGTGATGAGAAGCTCCAATTTTTACTATCATACAATGTAAATAGTTTTTTATTATTGATCAAGGGACTCTATTTGTTCTATTATTGAAAAACCATTGATTTAGTACATACCCAATATACAGTCAAAAAATATACCTAAAATGTATGATTTCTTGTATACAATCAGTTTTTTACATAGAGATAATATTAACGGTTTGGATCAACCACAAATACTATTCATATTGAGATTTACAGCGTTTTCATAGATAACTCGTTTGTGGCGTCAGTTTCGGTTTACTTTTTTTCCCACACACATATATAAAGAACGGTTTGCCTACGATACTAAAAAGAATTAACAAATAAATGTATGAATAATTTAAAAAATATCTCAAAAAATATAAAAGGCATTTTCCAACCTATATATTTATATTAGTAATTTATGGAAGATGGACAGCTTGTATATGGAGTAACATTTTCAATTGTTAAATTTGAATAGAAATGTCTTATATTGTAAATTTGTTGCCATCCCTTTCAAAAACAATGCAAGATTCTTTTTCATTAATTTTATTTTTTAAAATAAACTTGAGAACAGTATAATGGAAAGAATTTGAATATGCTTTTTAAAATAAGCATTAGTGCCGATACAAGTATTTCATAAAAAAAATTATATATTACATCTTCTAACATGAAAAAACTAGCTAGTCAGTGGGTTTATTCGAAATAGAATTTTATGTAAGGGCTAAGATAAATTTTCCCAGCAGTTTAAGGAATTGGGGATTAGGGGGGGATTAGTTTAGTGTTAGTGATAATGATGAGGATTTAGAAATCGGGGGGCGTGAGATGGTTCTGGAAGTGGGAGGGGGGGGGGGGGGGGGGTGGTGGGCCCGAGAAAGGGGTGGGAGCTGTTCCTTTTTTTTTTTATTATTATTGATAAATGGGGTTTGTCTCTCTTTCCATCATTAGAACTTGCTAGAATTTTGAAGAGAATATTATCACGCAATTATTAGCTCTGCAAGCTCATCCAATTATGAATGCCAAGCGGCTTCTATTTATTATTGTTGCTGTTGGTTGTAGACTTGTAGGGATGTTTAGTTCGTTGGGTCGGAGATCGGATTTTTTTGATCGAATTCGTAGGTAAAAGATTTCAATTACTTTTGGAAAAAATTTCTGATAGGCAAAGTCGCCTTCATCTTTAAACGTTTAGTTGGTCGATAGGTCGAAAATCAGAGTTCTCCGATCGAATCTGATGATAGAAAACTGCGATCGGTTTTATTCAACTCCAATTGATTGAGCTTGGAAGAATTTTTATTCCAATTAATATACCCTTTCCAAACCTTACAGGAGCAGATCTGGACATCCGAATAAGCCGAGCTATCCCTATTATACAAAGTATCTCTACTGGAAGATCAAAGAGAGAACAACATAAATTCAACAAAAAAAATTATAATTTTGTAAGTTAATACATAATTAAAATATCATTTAATGAATTATTTGAGAGCTACTAATATATTATTTTTTTTTTTAAATAACGAGCTCGCAAATTCTACCAGCAGATTGAAGGAAAAAAGTTTCCCGAGAGGAAATCGGAACGAATAGCCAAGAAACAAATTTTAGTTTTGCCTTCTCAGAGATAATGTGACAGATTGAAATTTTAAGAAGAGGTAGCGCAGACTCATAAACATTGTAGATATTAAATTTTAAAAAAACAAAAATTGAGGAAGACAAACAGATGGGTCTGCTCTGACCTGTATATCTTTTGTGAATTTCTTTTAAACTTTACTTGAATGTATTCATAGATTTATTTATCATAAATTACATGATGTAACAGTTAATATTAGGTTGATTTATGATGGGCTAAAACAGACAAATTGTGAAATATTTTACATCCATCACTCTAATTTTTTTTTTTTGGCATAAATTACATTTTACAATGTAAGTAACATAAACTATCGATAAAATTATTTTATGCAGGAACGGTAATTGACTATGACACGTTTAAATTAAGATTTTGAATTAAAAATATTTTTCTTCTAATTTAAAAATATATTTAAAAAATCAAAAATTGACAACAAAAAAGAAAAAAAAAAAAAAAAAAACCAAATTTTCATCTTAAGAGAGAGCATAATATATTAATATGATATAAAGTTTCATCTTCTAGTTTTGACGATCCGGTCTATTCGAGATAAATGTATAAATAATAATATTTAATTGTCTTTTTATTTTCTCAGAAACCTTATCATGTCATCTTCATGCTCTTAAGAAAATTGTTTCATGTTTTGTCTTATGTATCGACGAAAAGATTTAACTTGTGTAATTAATTTGATTATGATCTTTATTATAAAAAAATTTATATACTGAATAATCAAAATTAAACAACCTAATGTGCTCAAAATCAAAGCAACCCCTTCCCAAAGCGTGCCAATAATGTGAGCCAACTCCATATTGTTAGCTGGCCACGAGCCCAGAGGAAAAAGGCACCGACCACTCGAAGTTTGACACCTCACCGAACCGCCCGAAGCCCATCGACCACATAAAAGGGCCCACGTGAAATTGCCCATAGCCGACGGCCCATTGTTAATGCGACGTGTGTGGCTACAATTTGAGCCTCGAGAAATTAAATGATTTTTATTTTTTATTTTTTTATCTTCATTGGGAAATTTTAATAAATGTGAAAGCGACACGTGCACAGTTGTTTTTGACTCGTGAGGCACATTGGAGAATTGGAGTTTAGAGAGTGGATTATTGAAGTAACGGATAGTTAATTGTGTTTGGACTATTTTATTATATTTTAATTATTTTTTTTGTTTGTTTGGATAATGGGATTAGTTTAATTATGAGGCTGGTCGGTGCAAAGTGAGGCTCATTTTGGCTGCTTCTAATTGCAAATTCATTTTATTCTAAGTATTTTATTTGAAATTTAATGAAATTTATCAAGGGTCAGCTAGTTTGTTTGATTTATATATTTTAAAAAACCCTTGGTTATTTAAATAAGAATGTTTGGCAAGTCCAATGATAAAAAAAATAAATATGATATTTGTATCTCATATCCAAGTAAATTGTGCTATATCTAAATTATATTATATCTAATTTAATAGATATAGGATAATTTTGATTTTGTAATATTCAAAACTTTTTTTTTTCCCTTAAGAAAAAAAAGTTAAGCTTTTACATATCTGTTCCTTAAATCTTTAAAAATTAGAATTTAATTTCAAATCTTCATATTTATAATTTAGTTCTCAAATCTTTTAAGTTACCACAATTTAGCCCCCCAACTATACTTTTGGCCCGAATTTTCCGTTATACCTCTGAGTTACTTCATTTTAGTCATTTCTTCTCTCTTTCTATTATTATTGGGTTCTTCTCTCCATTCTTCTCTTCTCTTTCTCTTCCCTTTTTTTATTAGATTTTCCTGAATTACTTTATTTTAGAGATTAACAGGCGGGGGAGAGAGAGGGAGGAGAAAAATGGAGAGGAGAATCCAATATGAAGAGGAAGAAAGGTGGAAAAGGAAAGAGATGATTAAAGTGAAGTAACTCAAGCGTATAACGGGAAATTTGGCAAAAATATGGTTAGAGGACTAAATTGTGGTAAATTAAAGGATTTTGGAGACTAAATTATAAATAAAAAGATTTGGGGGGACTAAATTCTAATTTTTAAAGATTAAGGGACAGATATGTAAAACCCCCAAAAAAAGTTATAATCAAAATGAAAGGACCTTGTAATATTTTGAGTTGAGCCTCTCTTGGGCTGTATGTACCTCCAGCCCATACGAAATTGAGCTTCAACTGGTTTTTCTTTCCTTTTCTAAAAACATTTTGTTTTAAATACGCGAGAATTAATTATATGATTTCTTGATTTTGATGGTTATTTTACCCCTTAAGGTTTGAAACCTTATCTTACCTTAATGGAATATTTATTTGATATACAAATAAAAGAAAAATAAAATAAAAAAACAGTTAAAATACCCGAACAAGTAAACCATTTTGGACCGATCCGATGGTGGGATTGACACTAAATGCCTTTAAAGCCCACACATAAAAATGGAATCGAAATTGAAGAGGCCCCAGCCTTTAGGCTTCAGTGCAAGGCCCAACTGGAGCCCATGACCATCCCATATCCGGGAAATTCTAAATGCGCACCACATGTGACTTAGCGAGCACCATTTTCCCCTATGTCATAAATCACTTTACTGTAGGATGCGGTGCTCCCAAAGTAACATGTGGTGCGCAGTTAGAATTTCCCCCATACCCAAATGCATCTCGTAATCCTTATGAATATATACTGTATTTCATTGTCAATTTAATCCTAAATAAATTTCATACGTATTCATCCTCCAACATCTCAATATCTAATTATGCTTTGAGATTCTTTAGTAGTAGTTGAATGGGGTGAATAAAGTTTAGTTAAAATCGAAAAGACTGATCGAAACTAACCAAAATTCATGAAATTAAACCTAACGGGCTTTTGTTTCATAGAAAATTAATCATTGTACAATATCTCTCCTTAATCTACATTCATTGTTCTTGAAAGTTGTATATTAATTTGCTATACTTTTATAAAACTATAATTTGTGCAATTATTTGGAATTAACTAATGTTATTTTTTTTAAAAGATATGAAAGATAAACTAAGGTTGTGCTTAGATGACAAAAGAAAAGCATTTTTAGGTACTTTTAAAGTGTATTTTGGAATGATTTGGTGGTGTACGTTGTTATTTCAAGCACCTGGGGGTATGCCATATGAACCAAAAGAAAGTTACGCTGGATAATCACATGGATGATTCTTCTCCACTCATTTCTATCGAATAAAATATTTTCATTTAAGCCTTTAGAATCTATATCTTTTAGTATCACTTCTGTTTATATCTTTTTCTTATCTTACATTGATAAATTCTACTCATCGTACTGCTGCATCCGTATAAATAATGTTTACGTTATAAAAAACTTCAAATTTAAACCTAGTTGATCCGCATGTGGAGACTAATAGAGCAGAGAAGAGGGCAAGTAGCTAGGGTTTGTTCATCGATCTCATCTACCTTGACTGCACTCATCATTAACCTCTTCAACCACTCTAACCAAATTTTCCATGGGTTTCTTGATTGCAGGTGGCCCCATCTCCTGTTTGTTTTTGACTCATACTTACGCTCTCCAAACCAAGATGTTGTCTATATTTATTAATTTATTGGGCATGAAGGGGGCAGTTATTAGACATACCTTTAATGCCTAAAAAAATAAAAAAAATAAAAAAATTCTGCACATTTAGATAATTACTGCGATTATTATTTTTATTGCAATCAACTATTTTTGATTGAGTATGATTAGTTTTTAGTTAAATTTGATTAGATTGGATTAGAAATTTGGATAGTTTGTTATTATCTTGTTTCCTTAGAATTTTCTGTCTATATGATTTGTAAAACCCTAATTTGAAATAGAGTAAAATATAAATTCTTTTGAAAATACGTGATTTTGATTTGCTTTATCAAATCTTTTTTTTAAGTGATTCGTGGGAGACATACCTTAAAAATTTGTTCCATTATTTTCTGTCCTTATAATTAATTAGAAAACATGAATTCAATTAAAGTTCTATTTCTATATGCATTATCATTTTTTTTTATTATTAAACATGACTTCTAACTTGACATGGATTCTAACCAAACTCAATAAATCAATTGGAGTTCATCCATAAAAAAATATAGTTTAAAAATATTATTAAATTATTTCTCATAACTAAATAATAATTAAAAACTATTATTATTATTATTATTATTATTATTATTATTATTATTATTACAACAACAACAACAACTAAGTCTTTTATCCCAAGTATTTGGGATATGCACTGTACACTGCCTGTCCCAAGTCAGGATAAAGGAGGAGGGTTGTGATAGGCCAGTAACAGCCAACGTAAAATATTGTCACATATTATGCCTATCCCAAATTATTATTATTATTATTATTATTACATAGAGTTCCTTCTTACTTTAATAAAAGTATTTTAATTTTATAGAAATAAATAATCATTAAGGATTATTATTATTACTATATAGCATGAAAATGATTAATTTTATGGTCTAAACTCACATCGTAATATTTTTATTATTGTTATCTATTTTAATCTATTTTGGGATTTGAGAGAGTTTGTATATACATCCTATGTGCTAAGCTTTTTCGCTATAACTTCTATATTCATTCTATATTCAAAAGAGTCTAAATCTTTAAAATAGCCGAACTAATTATTGAATTTATACGTATTATTTATATCTCTATCTACATGGATATACACTGGCCATTTGGACGGTCATCCTATAACTGTATGATGAACCATAAAAAAGAAAGGGAGTTTCTAAAGGAGCACACCAATTTTCTTGGTGTGCTCACTCCGTAGTATTTTTTTTAATTCAGGCTCAGAATCCAGAGAGTTATAGAGTGGGCTCACTAGGCAAAATGGTGTGCTTCTTTGGAAACTCCCAAAAGATAGAAGAGACATTTATTATTGAAAATTGAGCAGGGGGCAGCGGTAGGGATGGAGGGGGAAAAGAGATGGGGGAGCACACTTTTTTTTTTTTTTTTTTTCCGGTGAGCCCACTTAACAACTTCTTTCTTATTACAAGTTTACCATTAATTTTTTTGACTGGAATGCTCCTATCTTCAACATATTTCTCCTTCTCTTCCCAAATTGCGAAACCCTAAAAAAAAAAAAAAAATAGTGTGCTCTGCATGGATCGCTTGCGTGGGCTCCGTCAAGATGACGTCTCTAAGGGCTTTGCGGGGTGTGCTCACTAGGAAAAATCCCTTTTTTTTCAAAAAGAGAGGATGGGCTCACTAGGAAAAATGGATTCACGGTGTGCTCCTTTGGAAATTCCCGAGAGAGAGAGGTATTATTGTATAGAGCATTGATTATATTAAAGCTCCCGTTGTTGTAGCATTCCAATTGTAATATTCGATTTTCCATTCAGTTTAGCAATCTATCTACTTTTCCACTTATTCTAAACAGTATTAGGAGATTATATGTGATTATAGTCCCATATCGAATATGACAAGAAAAGTTCATTAGCTTAAAATATAAAGTTTGGATTCTCTGGCTATCAACTTAAGTTTTTGGACTATGTTGACTCTTGGCTCTGTTTTTAAAGCCCATCATTCTATTGGAGAGGCACGTACTTATGAAAAAGCAAGAATATCCCATTGCATTAAATTATGGATACAAAAATACCCCAGCTCACAGTTGCCTCATTGAATGAAACTATCTTAGTTTTGCCAATCACGCCAACTCCTCTCCTCTCTTCCCTATCAGCACAACTAGAAACCATCTAACATTGTAGCTACAAGGAAAGTTTGCTGATTATACTGCCAATGAGGTATTCAGTATGGTCATGTGTAGTCACTGTATTTACGGCGAGAGATGTATCAGACAATGTCTGAGAGAGTGTAGCCCTTGTCTATTCTTGGCATTATTATTATTATTTTTTTGTATTTTGGTCACTCATTATCCTCGGTTTTTTCTTATTAAGAGCTTGATTTAGATGCAGACATTACTTGATATATAAAATATCGGTCTCATGCCTAAAACAAAATAGTGCACAAACTAGAAAAATAGTTCCACGTTAGTTAGGAAAAACAAAATAATAACGTTTCACACCTTTTACATGCACATAAATAAAAATATCCTCTCTCTTCACTTGCCAAGACGTGTTAGACTACTCCCTTGTACCCAAATTTCCAATCCCCATTCAAATTCAAATCTAATATAACATATTATATTCTTACAGTTGATCTACTCGAAGACCAAACCTAACCCACCCTCCCCCAACCTATAAACCAACGCTCCCTTCCCTTCCCTTCCAAACCAGACCATCCAAACCATTCTCCCGGACACGCACAGAAAACATGTCCATCAAAAATCACCTTCCCCACCATGCATTCCCACCCGTCTCCTCCTGCCCTCTCCCTCCGGTCAAAGATCGGTCCGCTCACTCAGTGGCCGCCGACCTCGACGGCACCCTCCTCGTCTCCCGCTCCTCCTTCCCCTACTTCTTCCTCCTCGCCGTCGAGGCCGGCTCTCTCCTCCGCGGCCTCGCCCTCCTCCTCTCCTCCCCCCTCATCCTCCTCGTCTACAGGCTCGCCTCCGAGGCCGCCGGCATCAAGATGCTCATCTACATCTCCCTCCACGGCCTCCGCCTTCACGACGTCCAGCTCGCCTCCCGCGCCGTGCTCCCCAAGTTTTACTCCGAGGACGTGCGGGCGGACTCGTGGCGGGTGTTCAGAGAGTGCGGGGGGAGGAGGGTGGTGGTGACGGCGAACCCGACGGTGATGGTGGAGGAGTTCGTGAGGGAGTACTTGGGAGGGGAGAAGGTGCTGGGGACGGAGCTGGAGGTGGACGAGACGACGGGGAGGCTGACCGGGTACGTGAAGGGGGAGGGAGTGCTCGTTGGGAGGAGGAAGAGGGAGGCGGTGCTGGCGGAGTTCGGGGCGGAGGGGTTGCCGGATGTGGGGCTGGGCGATCGGACCTCCGACCATGATTTCATGGCTCTATGCAAGGTTTGTCTTCTATAAAAATCTAAGTAATAATATCTACAATTTATTCTTATCATAATTTATGAGATTAATTATAGATCACATGCATAATCTAAGTAATATTTAGAACCCTTTTGCTTTGTCAGTCATAATTGTTTTTCATTTGGATCTTAAAATATGTATTCTATTCAAATATTAATTTCGAAAGTTAATTAATCAATTTATTTATTTCTTTTTTTTCAAAAAAGGAGGGAATTTATTTATTTTTTATTGGTATGATTATCTCACAAAAAGGCAAAGGTTAGCTATTGGTTAAATCTTGAATTGTTAGTCAATGCAAATGAATTTAAGTGAGAAGATATAGTAAGTTATAGGTTTTAATTAGGGAAATTCTACTTGAGCACGCCAGATTGTTCAATGAGCCGACATGGATTAAATTCCTACTCTCAACTTCAGGAGGTGGGCTAAATGAGCGAAGTAGTATGCTCAAATAGAGTTTCCCTTAAACTAGCTGTGCAGGTAAAAATGGAAACTTGCCATTGAAACTTTTCTTCCTTGCTTGTCAATCTACAATTGTTTTTTTTTTTTTCATTCAAGTTTAAGTTTCAACTGAAGTGCAAGTTATCAACAGCTTGTCAATCAAGTTGTCACTAGATATTGACAGCTACGTTTGACATCTGAATGAGGGAATTCTAAATGCGCACCACATTTTGCTGGGAGCACCACATACTACATAGTAAAGTGATTTACATCATAGGGGAAAATGGTGCTCAGTAGTAATATATGGTGCGCATTTAGAATTTCCCCTCAATGAGTCGTGCCCCAGAGAAAAAAAAAAAAAAAAAAAAAACTTACTTTTTCAATCTCACCTGTCCAGAGTCTAAAAGCAAAATCAACTAGACATTAAAAATTATATCACGGCACTCAAAAGTTGCTAATTTTCAAACTTTCGCGATAGAGAGGATGATGTATGAAAATGATGTCCAACTTGCGGGAAATTCTAAATCCGCACCATATTTTACTAGGGAGCACCATTTTTCCCTATGTTGTAAATCACTTTACTACATAGGATGTGGTGCTCACTAGTAAAATGTGGTGCTATATAGTATTTGGTGCGCACTAGCAAAATGTGGTGCGCATTTAGATTTCCCCTCACTTGCTGGCTTCCTTAAAGCTGTACTACTAGGTGGGTCCATATTTTTAAATAAAAAATGGGACCCACAACTGGGAGCACTTGAATTGTGGGTATTCAATGCGACCATTTGGATGGAGCCACGTCAAAGAGTCACACGTGGTCACATTATGGTGTGGTGGGGATCCGACAGTTATATTTTTTCTTTTTTGTAAAAAATCATAAAGACGAGTGTTAGTTTAGAAAATATTAAGAAAATTTTCAATTGATAAATAATGATAATTTCATGTAACCAATCCAAAAATTTGTACAAGTTTTTTTTTCTTAATGAAAAGTATTACCATTGTTTATATCAAAACTCACACACTTGCTACTAGGTAGGCAATAGCCACAGTAATAGCAATTTATTTTTTAGTGGAACTTACATACACATTTCTTTTTAGGGTTAATTACAGTTAGACCCTCTGTAGTATTGAGATTGTGTAAATTAATACCCCTGAAATTTGAAACTCTCAAAAAACTCCCTGGACTTAGTTATTTTCACTCTCTTTTTTTTACTAAAGTGCACTCTCGTCCCTCAAATTCCTATTCTACTCTCATCCCTCCTTTTAAGCAGCGCACACACACTCTCTCTGTCACTCTCTCTCTATCCCTCTCTCTCAGTCAGAGAGGGAGCGTGAGTGACTAAGAGAGAGGGAGAGAGAGAGAGGAGAGAGAGGAAGTGTGCTGGTTAAAGGGAGGGATAAGGGTAGAATAGAAATTTGAGGGACAAAGAGTGCACTTTAATAAGAAAAATGAGAGTGAAAATAACTAAGTTTAGGATTTTTTTTGAGAGTTTAAAATTTCAGGGATGTTAAGTTACACACCTCTAATACTACAGGAGGTCTAACTGTAATTAACCTTTCTTTTTATAATACTATCCAAATTGGATCCCAAATAAAGTCGAAATTAGAACCTCTTATAAAATTAGGAGGTGCATGACAAGTCCACAGGATGCTTGCTACTCTTGCTTTGTAAAGTGTATTGTTGAATTCATGAACATTTAATTCTTTATGTTGCGAAGGAGTCTTAACTCAAGTGGCATCATCCTTCGACTTCCGGTAAAAACTCAATTTATATAATATTGTCAAAAGATTATGTGTGAGTTTAACTAGAAAAAATAAAAAAAATTAATTCTTTATGTTACATTTATTTTCATTCATTTTTAGAAATAATAAATTGAGCTGAGGTATCTGTAGGAAATTACTGAAAGTGGAGCAACCTGCAAATGGTTAAAAAAACCCTATAAAAAATTTTATTTGGTTTGTTCCTTTATTCTTTCATCCATTGTTGATTGTTAGATTTTACAGTGTGACTCTATAAAGATCAGACAAGGGCTATGACTTGCATTTAAGGGGGTGATTTAATTGCACATGCAAATCCTGTGAGGGTATAAATGCTCCAATAAACACATCATGTGATCCTATTCATGCCTTTTCCTTTAGTTACCAAGTTAGAAAATGAAAAATTCACCGACGGTAAAAAGAGTTTTTTTATCGTCACTTAGATGGCCTAATAAAATTATTACACGTGCACTGTTCAAGGTGATATAAAAAAGAATTCTCTTAACTGTCCTTTGAACAGTGCCATGTGTAATAATTTTATTGGATCATTTAACCGACAGTGAAAAAACTTCCTTCGCTGTCAGTGAATTTGCCGTTTGCTCTTTATAATACAATATTTTTATCTTAAATAATCTCACATCAGACAAAAAGAATTATTGTAGTTTATATTAGTTTTTTTGAATCTATGAAATAATTATAATTAATTTTAAATTTATAATTAATTCTAAACTATTTTAATTTTTAATATTATTAATGCAGATAGGAGGTTTTATTATATTCTCGTTCTTCTTAAACAAGAAGGTTTGAGGAGGCTTCAGATTGAGATTTAGGATCATAAAAATTATTAAATTATTCTTATTAATCATTCAAATTCTCCTCTTTGTACATTTGAATGGTAGTTGGTCCAATTTATGATGGTGACGTGTCATGTTGTGTTAGATTCTGAAAAATAAAGTCACAGTTGTAAGTAATAAAAGTGAGCGGTCCTGACTGAGACAATACACGGGAGTTTCTAAATGAGCACGCTACTTTTCCCCAATGAACCACTTAATAGTTTATTTTTTATTCATTTTTTATTCGGACTCACGTTGAAGGAGCACACCACTTTTTCAGTGAGTCCACTTAATAGTGTATTTTGAGTCCGAACTCTTAGTCCGGACGGTTCTTAAGCGGGTTCACTAGGAAAAATAAAATTAGTTTTGAGAAGGATTGGGAAAGCAATGGAGGGTTAAGATGGACACGTTGTATTGCATGAAGGGGCTGTTTGGTTGCATACGGTAAGTTGCAAGTTATATTATTGAAATTAAAGATAGAATAATAGAAATTACTCTAACTTATATTATTGTGTTTGGTTTGTGAGTTGTAAATGATAACTGCAAGTATGTAAGCGAGTGTAATTACAATTGCAAACTTTTATAACTGTAATTGTAACTAAATAATAGAAAATGTTACTTGCAGCAAAAATGATTGCAGTTGAAACCACTTTATACACTTTAACAAATAACCAAAAACACCCCCCGAAGTAAAAGTGAGAATACAAATAGTATAAAGTTCTTTTTTTTTTTAGTATAAACTGTGTATAAATTTTTAGTATTTCATTAATCAGAACCTAACAAACAAACTAGTTGTTAAGCAAATTAAATTTGTCATATAAGATTTCATGATGGTAGCATTTTGGATGCATGGGCAGGAAGTGTACATTTCTAGATATTTAAATGCAAAGATATTACTTGATAGAAATGAATGGAAAATGACTATCAAAGTGATTGATACAGCGTGATTTTTTTTTTGATTCATGTAGCCTACTCTAAATACTTGGGATAAAAGGCTTTGTTGTTGTTGTTGTTGTTGTTGGGCAGGAAGCGTACATGGTCCCTCCCGACCCCAGGGCTCCCCACGCCCGGCTCTCCGAGCTCAAGGCCACCACCATCTTCCACGACGGCCGCTTCGTCCGCCGCCCCGAGCCTCTCGTCGTCCTCCTCACCTACCTCTGGATCCCCTTCGGCTTCGCCCTCTCCCTCTTCCGCGTCTTCTTCAACCTCCCCCTCCCCGAGCGCTGGGTCAAGTACACCTACCCCCTCTGCGGCATAAGTCTCAAGATCAGGGGCACTCCTCCTCCGCCTCCGTCTCCGGGCACCCCTGGCAACCTCTACGTAACCAACCACCGCACTGCCCTTGACCCCATAGTCGTCAGCATTGCCTGCGGCCGCAAGGTATAGTACTTTAATGCATTCTTTGAAACTAAATATGAAAAAACTTCATTAATACACCGACCGACTAATAGAATGTTTGTATGTGGAGGAGTATTTTGAAAAAAACTATTAGGTGGAGGGATTTTTTTAAAAACAGCCAATATGATCAATCCATATGCAAATATTTTATTGGTCCACCTAAGCATGAAGCCACTCCTATGACATAGTTTTTTTCGTTTCCTCTCCATATATATATATATATATATATATATATATATATATATATATATATATATGAATGATAATAATGGAAATGAGCTGACAGTTCACACAAATTACTTGCATTGCAGTTTATTTTTAATATCTCAAATAATTTTTTTAAAAAAAAAATTCTCCTCAACTCACTATGATTTATTTATATTCAATTTCTTGAGTTTTAGTTTTAATTTGATCCTTCATCAAGTTCACACAAAATTAACGGTTTTTAATAAATAAAATATTTTGTATCTACTCGATAAGGTATATGAATTCTAAAATTTATGAAATTTGATATTAAAGAAGTTAAAGAATATAGAGATAGTAATTCTAGAAAAATAATTTGGCAGGTTTGGTTCTGTTTCGAATTTCAAAACTCGAAACAAAAAACCGATATAATTATTTTGGTTCAGTCAAGATTTACTAATTGAACAATTAGGTTTCAATCGGTTATTTCGATTGCTCGACTCTATTTACAATAATTATATTACTTTTAAAATTTTGCCTGTATCGGAAGCAAGTTGATTCCAGTATTTTCTTTGCTTTCGCATGCATGCTTGCGCACATACATATACATACAAGCGTGTAGCAGCTCACAGACTCGCTGTTTCCTTCCAGGTCCCGTGCGTGACCTACAGCGTGAGCAAGATGTCCCGCCGCATGTCCCCCATCCCCGCCGTCGCCCTCACCCGCGACCGCGAGAGGGACGCCGCCAGGATCAAAGAGCTCCTGCAGAAGGGCGACCTCGTGATATGCCCCGAAGGAACCACTTGCCGCGAGCCCTTCCTCCTCCGCTTCAGCGCACTCTTCGCCGAGCTGAGCGACCGGATCGTGCCCGTGGCCATCACCACGACGCAGGGGATGTTCCACGGGACGACGGTGAGGGGGTGGAAGTTCGCGGACCCTTACTTCTTCTTCATGAATCCGAGGCCGGGGTACGAGCTGACGTTCCTGGAGAGGCTGCCGGAGGAGCAGACGATGAAGGGAGGGAAGACGGCGGTGGAGGTGGCTAACCACGTGCAGAGGGTGCTGGGCGGAGTGCTCGGATACGAGTGCACGTCGCTGACGAGGAAGGACAAGTACATGAAGCTCGGAGGGAACGACGGCAAGGTTGAGTCGTTGAAGGCGGCCAAAAAAGAATGAATAGCTAGATGAATGCGTGGTTTCGTTGGCGCGTGTTGGTTCGTAAATTTTTATGATTCGATTGTGTATTTTGTTTAATGTGAATGATTTCTCCGTGCAAGCGGATAGCAAACTTCTTGTCGAAATGTAGTGATTGATCAGCTGAGGAATGTCCAGTTGTTGCATCTTTACCAACTAAAAGTGGTTTGTTGCTATGGGAAAGGATTCGATCAGATGATACTCTCATCATTGATTTAGTTTATTTATTTATTTATTTATTTATTTAATGTAGGCGCTACTATATTTTCAGAAGTGGATAGCTTGCCTCGGCTGCAGTTATTTTAGTATTATAATACCAATATTGGTATTATAATACTAAAATTCACTTTTTAGTATCTCTCTCTTAAATCTTTAAAAATTTGAATTTAGTCGTACAAATCTTCATATTTATAATTTATTTCTCTAAATTCTTTAACTTATCTCACTTTAGTTTTCTAACCATATTTTTTAGTCCGAATTTTCCATCATACCTCTGAGTTATTTCAATTTAATCATTCCTTCTCTTTTTCTCCTCTCTTTCTCTTCTTATTAGATATCCCTCTCCATTCTCCTCTCTCTCTCTTCCCTCTTCTTATTGGGTTCCACTGAATTACTTCACTTTAGAGATTAATAGGGAGAGAAGAGAGAGCAGAAAATAATTCAAAGGTATAATGGAAAATTCGGAAAAAAAATATGACTGAAAGACTAAAGTATGGTAAGTTCAAAGATTTGAAAGAATAAATTATAAATATGAATATTTGAGAGGCTAAACACAAATTTTTAAACAAGGGATAGATATGTAAAAATCCCTACTAAAATATTGGTATTATAATACCAAAATTTTAGTGTCCATTTTATATGTGAGGTCATCCATTAGGGATTTCAACCTAAACCTATTGTTCTCATCCATTAGGGATTTCAACCTAAACCTATTGTTCTAGGATTTAAAGGACAGTGGAGTCATGATAGTGTAGGACCATTTTGATGTACATCATCTGCTTTTTCAGAGAGAGAGAGAGAGAGAGATTTGATGGGATGATTCAATACATCAAACAATATATATATATATATATATATAACATACACACATAGGAATTATTATAGGTAAGACATCAATTCAAGAAAAATTATATTAACTAGCGAATAAAACTATAATAATCGAATAATTTTTTTTCAAATTTTTTTTTACAATTACAATATCTATCTTCTTAATTTTTTTCGGATTAAATTTATTAAATTTTAGAATTCATTAACCCTTTCATCAAGTGCATACAAAATGTTTTATTCATTTAAAATTTGTTAATTATGTATTAAGTTGATAGAGGATCAAATAAAAACTAAAACCTAAAAAATTGGGTATGAATGAAACCCAGAAGGTCGAGATCATAATCCAGGAGAAATTTTTTAAAAAAGATTATTGGAGATAGTAGAAATAAACTGCAGTTCAGATAACTTACATGAACTGTCAGTACATTTCCATTTTTCTCATATATATATATATATATATATATATGAAAACGAAAAATTCACTGCCGGTGAAAGGAGGTCCTTCACCGCCACTTAGGTTGGCCAATGGCCAATACAATTATTACACGTGACGCCACTTAAAATAACAAATAAAAAAACTCTCTTAACTGTTTTTTAAGTGACACCACGTGTAATAATTTTATTGGACCACCTAAACAGCGGTGAAGGAATTTCCTTCACCGTCGGTAAATTTCCCGTTTCCTTTTATATATATATAGTAACAGCGAATCAAATTCCTCGGCATTACATTAATAAGATAATAACAGAACTTGGAACATAAAATTTGTGGTTAAAGATACCACTGGTTACCTTTATCAGCCTTAGTTACAAAAAGCAAAAATAAAATCAAAATACGTAAACAAGTTTGCGAGAGAGACAATTTTGAAGGAAGTCCCAACTGCTAAACTCGGCGTCATGGAGTTGGACCTCACCTCGATGGCGTCGGTGATCTAGGCAGTTTGCTTCAGAATTCACTGCCCGTAGTATTCCGCTGAATATCCTCGATCGTGTACGGGATTTTTTGATCCTTTTTGAAGGGAATTGTTAAGCTGTTGTTTATGAATGCTTTCGTTTTTCAGAAAATTTAAACACTTTTATCATTGACAGTTCACTTGTAAATTGATCATTCGACATTACATTAAGAAACTAGTTAAACAATGAGAGATAAACTGAGTTAATGATCCTACAAATGTTTTATACCAGCAGGGAATGATAAAAGCATACAAATAATTAAGAAACAACCCATTACTTGCCAAGAGACAATATACGAGTACAAAAATGATACAAGATTGCAAACATACCTCATTTCGACATCCATGACTCCAGAGTATACGAAGTGCTGCTTGCAATAGATTAGCCACTGAATACCTTATTCTGACAATGGAACATCGATAATTTTACAGAAGTTGAGGGGTTATAGTCTCTTTCGACAGTTGCTGAGATCGATAATCTTACAAAGTTGAAGTACCCTTCTTGAGATTCTCAGTAGAATAGAAAAGGTTGAATATCTTTGCAATGTCCATTGTACTGTACATAAAAACCATGAGATGCAACTTCCGAAGACTCTACACTGGCTGCTGAAACTTAGTCGTCTAACAAAATCAGGTGGCAAGCTGGCTCTTCATCTTCTGTACAATTGCCGAATCTAGTTTCAAAGTCAGCTTGAAATTCCTAGATAATGTCATATGGTTATCAGTAACAGTTGAAAACTTCTCTGTTAAATTTGCCGATTTAGAAATGCCAAAAGGCCTGATTTCTCTTCTGGAAACAAAAACTCACAGCATTTAATGGGCTGGCTTCAGCTTTTTACTATGTTTAACCAGCAAGTTAAATGATGCTCCCACAAGCTAGCTACTTCTTCGAGTGTCCGGACAAAATGACATGTTGCATATATTATTGTAGCATCTTAGCAGTCACAGAAAAGCGACTTACGTGAACTTCACATCAGTGTCACTGGTGAGGACTAGATGCCAATCCGGTCACTTCTGTCTCTTTCCAAAGGATTTATCTACTGTTCTCTGCCCTCGGCCTTTGAGTCCTGTCAACTGTTGTATGAAGGCAGCGCTTCCGCATGCTGGAACCAACAAAATACCCCAGCAAGACCAAATGCAAGACTTTCATGAGTGTCACCTCTCCAGTCTTCATAATGTTAGATACCACTTGTACGCCCTTGAATTGAACCAGGGCAAAGGTTCAGTGGTGACTTCAGCTTTGCATTATCCCTCGAGAGTTGATGAGAAACATGATCAGCTGATATGGTCTTGCTATCACGTCCTTCCCAGAAATCTCTGTGTGTCCGCCTTCTATATTCAATATGGGGAGCATCAGTTTCGGATGGTGACAGTTTCCCCAAAATCAAAGAGGCTTGCGGCACTCCCTGAAAAAAATTCAGTCCGGGATCATTATAGGTTGAACAGGCAGTGCAGCGACTGTTTGAGGACCTTGGCATATTTGTTGAACCGTCGTGAATGTAAGCCAAGTGCTTTGGCTGATTATATGGGATAGCACCATTTCCACCAGTCAATGGAGTAGATGCTCCTGATGTGGTTCTGGGGCTTGAAATGGGTGAAGGAGACAACCTCCCGTTGATGTGCTGTGGAGATCTTGAACCAATCAATGGACTTCCAATGGGAGAGACAGGACAAGATAAATTCCATGCACGAGCATCGCTGCACAATTGAAATTTTCAAGGTTAGAAAGTCTTTTCTTTAATATTATTTAAACATGCACATTCTATCCAGAATGAACTAAGCATTTGCAATTGAATGTTGAGAAAAGTGAAGAGCCAAATAAGAGAGATGCCCTTTCCAAATTTAATAATCCACCGTTGACCATCATAGAGGAAAGATCAGAAAGCATGCAAAAAGATCACAAAATAAAATTTCTAGTTCTTGTTCTCTTTTCTTCTCTCTCTTTCCTTTATGCGTTTGTATACGTGAGTGGCTTATCTTCTGTTCTTTGTGCACGTGTCTGTGTGTGTAAACATACATGCATTGAGGAAAGATCAGAAGGCATGCAAACAGACCGCAAAATAAATTCTGGGATAACAGGGGGTTCTTGTCCGCTTTTCTTCCTTCTCTTTCCTTTATGCCTGTGTACGTGTGAGTAGCTTTTCCTCTGCTCTTTGTGCATGTGTCTGTGTGTGTAACCATATATACATATATCCGTGAGCCCATGTCCAACCTTTAACAAGTATTCCATCTCCTATGTCCATGTCTGTACATCATACTTTATTTCTCTAATTTATGATGGTCAAAAAGGTTAAAATTTTATGCTTTGAAAAATTACAAGACAATAGAAAGATGGATAGCATACCTGGTTACTGTAGTAGATTTTGCACCTCTGAGCTGATGGGTTCCAATACCATCAATGTTCAAGGAGGAATGGTTTTTCACATGTCCAACACCCTAAATATGAATAAACCAGGTAAAAGTTAACAATAATGCAGCAGAAGGTTAATTGGTGCTAAAGTAAGAATTCCACTTAATGCCCTTGCCACTAGGGAGACAAAGTTACTTCTCAGTTTTCAACTAAAGAAATTCTGTATTAGCCAAGATGAGCAAATATAAGATTCAAAACCTAATAAACTCAACAGCAGTTGCAAGCCAAAAATGAATCAAAGATAGGTGAGAGGTGGGACACCCTTTTATCAAGTTATTACAAATTACAAACAAATTTAAAACAAAGCTTGAATTTTTTACCTCATAAATCATAATTAGTTAACAAAGCTGCAACCGCAGCGAGAGAGGCTCTATATGGTGCAAGTAAAAAACTCATTGATGGAAGATAATTGTTTAATAACATCACTTGTGATTCAAGATCCATGACACAGCAGTTTGAGGAAGAGAAAAATAGAAGTTGAAAGAACAAGAAGAGCGATGTTTCCACAATTTGATAAATGGAAGTGTACAGCTCTACCAAAATAATGAGTATAAGCAGGGGAAGCATCACCACATGTTGTTTACAAAATTCAACGGCAAAACAACCTAAATTATAACAAAAGAAAGCTAGAAGAATCTGAGCTATTTAAGAAAACGGTGCCTATTTCCATTTGAATAGAGAAACCATATTAATGTTTATTACCTTATAAGTTGCTCCACATGGAACACTCGCAAGTAGTTCTAAAGGTTCAGAAGAAGGAATGGATCTATCCAGTGGAGCAGCATTTTTCACAAAGGAATGCTGCAGAAGCTCTGCAGCTGTAGGACGACATGAAGGTTCACGCTGTAGACAGTGTCTTATAAAATCTTTGGCATCATCTGATAGATGATCAGGAATTGATGGAAGCTCCTTACCATTTCCAATCTTGAACATTGCAGCAATCTGCAGACAGAATAAAGCCAATCGTCAACAATGAATCAATGCAGCCAAGTATGAACTATAGTCAATACTAGTTCAAGCCAAATAATAATGATGGTGATGACGAAGACGACGACAACGATAATAAACTATTAACCACGAAGAGTTTTTCCTTCTATGGAGACACAAAACCTCTTCCATTGCTAACATTTTACCGATGTTATGTAGGAAACAGTCCCACTTATGTGATACAAAACCACCTATGTTCATCTACCACCTATGTTCATCTATGTCCAACACTTACAAATGTTTATACCTTTATTCGCCTCAAAAATATGTACAAGATTAAGTCTGTTATGCCACCCTTTCGGCAAAAACTAAATGTTTTATAGATCATTTACTATTTTATCTTCTGTTTCACATGTGACTAACAGCCCAATAAATATATTATGAGTTGAGTATACACATATTCTCTTCAAATAAACATGTACAGCCGTGTCCTTATATCTAGATATTTGGTGGTTATGTCGTATCAACTCATAGTTACCAGAGACTTTATATACAAGTGAGATATATGGATCCTGCACCCAGTTTCTAACCAACACCAAACCATATCCCATAAAATAGGAAACCATTTTGATACGCTAAGGAAATTGGACACTTTAAAGACATTTATCAGCCACTTTAGAAAAATGGTATTTGTTTATAAAATTTGAGTGTCGGAAACTTTAACAAGGTGATTCGTATAGACTTGTATTATGTTCGAAACTTCTGGAGAACTGTACTTTTTTATGAGTATTAAGTGCCTTGTACTTTTTTAGAAATGGTAGTATTGGGTTCTTTTCGAGAATGGCAACTTACATATAAAGACCCTTTATAGAAACAATATTCTTGTTGTCTTTTTAGTGTCATTGTTTCTATTAGGTATTATTTCTGTTTACTTTAATTTTTATACAAGTATCTTCTATCATATTGCAAATAGGGTCTTTTTAGTTCTATAAAACTTTCTCAAAGTACTATTATCATTTTTTAAATTTTCCTTTGAGTTTCCAATAAGTGTTTCTCAATTGTTTCCATAGTGTATCAGACATAGGATCTATTTAGCATCTTTCAAACTTCATAAAAATTTCACAATAGTTTTTCTTGAGCTTCTTTTAGTGTCCCAGTATCATGTATCCTATGATTTTTTTGGGACGGCATATACCGTGTTCGTATTTGTATCTCGTACTCATGTCCCACGTTATGTTACTGAGGTCTGACACCCTGTCTCCACGTCAGGGATTTGGGGCATTACAATCACGTCTACATATCATAGCATTTTACCATGTTAGCAAAATGATACTTATAACTTTTTCAGAAAGGAAAACAAAAGCATAAAATAAGTTAGTACTTAGAAAACTAGTATCTTATTCCATAACTTGTGGAAGAAGAGAAAGAATAGCAAATAATAAAAGAGCTAATTTAAGCTGGTCATAGGTTGATCCCAGCCAATACTGCTGCTTATCTAAAATAATATTTGTGTTCGTCAAATTATGTACCTTGTCAAAGTATTATCCCAGGCACCTCCCACAGAGAGGTATGAGTAGCCACAGAATCTAGGTACACGGGATCTGTCTACAGCTAGGTGAGGCAGCCTCTCAAGCACTTGAACTAGGGCCTAGGCAGTCATCTGGGCCAGTATGATGCTCATTTAGCTCAGGTGACTGCTTATTAGAAATATTGTAATTGCAATCTCTATTCTTTCATTTATAAAGCAGCCTACTTGGGACTGTAAAAGGAGAGTGACGGTTTGAATAAAAAGGCTAGTAAGTGACTTTTACTTCCACAATTATAAGGAGACAAAATGTTAGTTATAAGTTACTTCCTCATCCTCCTCTTCTTCACCAGCTTTCCTTACCTCGTCTGCCCCTTCTTCCTCCCATTTTGGGTCTGTTTCCTCCTTTATCTCTGTAGTTTATCCTCTTCTTTCTCCTTTTATTTTGGGTCTGTTTCCTCCTATTTTGGGTCTGTTTCCTCCTCGAATAAAAAGGCTAGTAAGTGACTTTTACTTCCACAATTATAAGGAGACAAAATGTTAGTTAAAAGTCACTTCCTCATCCTCCTCTTCTTCACCAGCTTTCCTTACCTTGTCTGCCCCTTCTTCCTCCTATTTTGGGTCTGTTTCCTCCTTTATCTCCATAGTTTATCCTCTTTTTTCTCCTTCCTTTATGCTCAACCATATATTTATATTAAAAAAATTTAAAAAGCCATATAACTTTATAATTGAAATCCAAAGGGGCCACCTGAATGCCTAGGTACCCAGGGTTCACAGACTGCAAAAAACTCATTCTACCTATTAAAAACCATGTCTGAACAAAATTGAAGAAATAAAGTTTGAAGGATCTTCATTCATCCACTGAATTAATTACATTGATAAGATTTATGATAAACATCAGCAGCGAGACAATGACAACTCACTGATGTACGCTTCCAGTGTATCACACCAGGAAAAGATGTGGTATAAGGTCCGTCCAAGTAACAAACGATTTACCTATCAGAAGAAAGCTCATCTTTCACCAGATTATTTTTTATAACAACATTTCACTTATATGTTTATTTTCACTGAGCTGATAGAATATGCTTGAAAGAAAGTTATTTCCAACTTGCAAGTCAATTATGCTACTATAACGATAGGGCAAAAAGGATAGAATAACTGATTTTCATGTTAAAATACTTTTGGCAGAAAAAGACGGGAAGCCTTTTGACGAACTACTAACCCCTTCATATTGGCTCCAAGGTGGTTTTGATGTAGCCATCTCCAAAATTGTGCACCCGAGACTCCATATATCCACAGCAAGATTACATCCATTTGCATTTTTAATGACCTGAACAACCAAGATGAGAAAATGCAACAAAGAAGTATTCCAATCAGGACACAGGACTCAACAAAGAGAAGATTTTATTTATTTATTTATTTCTTCCTTTCAGTAAGGCATATTCAATCTATAATACCTCAGGTGCCATCCAGTAAGGACTTCCCTTGAATGAAAAGGGACATGATTGCCCAGTTATCTGAAAACAAACAAAGCTTAAAATTAAGCTTATTCAGTTATACAAATAAAAACACATTAAATAAAGAAAAAGGATCAACATAAACGAGTGAATTAGTTAGAATAGGGCTTCATGGTTGATATGCTAAAAAAAAAAGGGCTTCATAGTTATTAAGACA
This sequence comes from Dracaena cambodiana, assembly GCA_036321105.1. Lineage (NCBI taxonomy): Eukaryota > Viridiplantae > Streptophyta > Magnoliopsida > Asparagales > Asparagaceae > Dracaena > Dracaena cambodiana. The sequence continues at coordinate 50,185,096 of JAYEPQ010000007.1, forward strand.
TGCTGTGCATGTTCATCTGCGGATATAATCTACAACCACAGGATTTTGGACGTCCAATGCACATATAATTATAAAATAACTCTCCAACATCTAAACTATGAACTTATTTTTGCATGTACATGCGTGTGTTCATTTCAAGTATTCAAATAAATCCAAATTTAAATATTTTTCTAATGATAATAACTATTATCTACAGCATCTAGTATTAGAGATAATAGTCTTAACAGATAAGACGTTCAAGTCGTGGGCATTTCATTGAGAGGCCAACCAACTTATTAAGAATTCCTTGGGAGAGTCGGAGGTTACATATTAAAATAGACAAACTATATGATTAGGTTAACACTTGTGCAAAGAATTCGCTCTTGGTATAGAGTATGTAATTTTTTTTTTCCTTTTCTAGGTGTTTCTTTTTAGATGCCATTCTCAAGTTGATAAAATCTCACACATTAGGATGACAAAAGGAAGAGCGCCTTTTTAAGTGTAGCATAAACTACATCAAGGCAAGAAATAACATTGTCCATCAATTTAGTAACTCCTCATCAAAGTGAGAAAAAAGATAATTTTTAAAAATAAATCTGTCAATCAAATAGAAAATAGAAGCCAGCAGATTTGACCCTTACATGTTTTGCCATCCCAAAATCTGCTAGTTTTACACGTCCACTTGGGTCCACAAGAATATTTGCTCCTTTGATATCCCTGTAGGACCAGATACAGTCAATTATAAGAAGCGCTAGATATATAATGAAATCTGATTCCATTTGCACATGGAAATTATTGTGTTTTGTGGCAACTGAAAATGGAAAGTGAACCAAACCTGTGGACAGTATTCTTAGCATGCAAATATGCAAGCCCAAAAAGAATTTGCTTAGTATAGTTGCGAATGGCAATTTCTCCAAACCGCCCATATTCTCGAAGAAGCTTATGGATAGAACCACCAGACACATACTCCAGGTATATATAAAGTTTATCATCTATCTGTTTAAGACATAAAGAGGAAATCAAGTTGCTGGCTGAGGAGATTTTTTTTTTTTTAATTGAAAAAGAACATTTCAGCAATTCATGTCTGATGTAGCAAGAAAACACAAAACCACGAAATATCTAATGTGAAAGGTCAGGTTAAGATATTTGCACAGTTGGAGCCTAAGAAATTTGAATATGTATAATCTTTAAAACAGTTGAACACTTTGTACTTTGTAGGGAGTCTTTGTTGTCATGAGTGGATAAGTAGTGCCTTCAACTAGCTCAAATGGTTGACGCATGTTGCTTTAGCAGCATAGTACTATAAGACACTAACAAAACCTTTTCAAATTTGAGCAGTCAAAATCAAATTAGATCCAAACTTAGACTGTACATTCAATTCATATCTCATGTTTTACTTCTTGTAACTCCAAACTGAACGAATGATTACCTGTAGGGCCTATACCTTGACAAACACTATGGTCCTGCCCTCCTTCAGGCTGCTAACCCAAACCCTATAAACTATTATCTTCTTTTCACTTCATTTGCAACCCAACGCATGTGCAATGGTCACTTAAAAGACTATATCCTCATACACATAGATATGTTGCTTGATTGAGAAACATTTAAGATGATTCAAACCATTTCAACACAAGTTCACATAAATGTGTATTACAAGAATCCATTAATAGCAGATTAGGCCACTATAGACCTCATTAGGGTACAGAATCTCCCTGGTTGGATGTTTCTCGCGAGCTACAAGTTGGTTACCAATTTTAGGAACTCTTTGATAGCCTGATTGACGCAAGACAGAAGCGGATTAGAGTCAGAAATTTGAAATTTGGGGAAGAAGAGAAAAATTAGGGAATAACACAAAAGATTCGAGAATCCATCTAGGCGAATCCATACATCCATGCCCACTCTCAATGAATCCACAAGAAGAGATTTTGAATCATGCAATCCATGCAAAAATTTTCTCAAATTTTCATATTTCACTAATTATCTCTAAAATACTTCATACAATGCTTATTTATAGGAAAACTCCAACAAACAAAATCTTAATATAATCCAAAATAAAATCCTATCAAATCTGAATCAAACTAAAACAAACTAAATCAAATCTTATAAAATCTCAAAAACAAATAAAATCATCTCATATCAAATCTGATATCATATCTGATATCCATCAATTCTCCCTGACTTCAAAACATTCATCCCCGATGAATGCAGAGATAGGGAATGTTAAACATGTTCAGGTTGAACTGAATTGCGTCCTCCTACGAAGAATATTAATTGGGCCCCGGTAGTGATCGAGGAACTGTAATTTGCACATTACATCTGAACCAAGGCGGTGGAGGGAGAACTGCCTTCTTGCATGAATCAGCTTTCGATGACTGTAAATCTGAAGAGCCACTTATAATGGAAGTAATATAATGGACCTCATTGAAAATGGAGTTGATATAAGAATCCCACAAAATAGCCTGGCCACGAATAGTGAAAGCTTCATACTAATCTGTATATTAAACTAGTAATTTCCACACAATTCTTGTAAGGAATCTCTCCAGGAAAACCGAAACTTTCACCTCATTATCAACAACAATTTCTTTTATGTCCGAAATTTCATTTTGGACCGAAAGTTTTTGTACTCCTTGTATATCTGCAACCGATTTGTATATACTATCGGCAAACACGAATTGTCAACGAAGTTTCTTATAAAACTTTAGCAGAAAATTTTCCAAAGAAACTACAGGTTTTATGGGTGTGTCATATAGAATAGTAGGAGGCACTTCTGTTGGTTTTTACTCAAAAATATGATCATCAGGTACACTCATCGGCGGCTGAAATTCCGTAGTTGGTTCCATTGGAAGATTTTCAGAAATTTGAACCATTGAAGACTCAACTTCTACGGATGGGGAGGAAATTTCATCTAGCACTAATGGTGCCTCATAAAAAACTTCTGTATCTTGTTTAGGCTGCAAAACACATTCACCATGAAAAATAGAAATCTCTTCTCTCATTATGGTTTCGAAAATCTTTTGTTCAATTTTTTCTTTGATCTTGGTGAGCGTGTCAATTATAATTTGAAGTTTTACTTCCATTCATAAGGAAGATTCATCAGTAATTATCATAGACTCAGATATAGACTCTTTTGCAATTTTAGACTCGAACAATGGAGACTAATAAGAAGATGATAAAAAATTTGGAAGGCGATATTGAGCATACCGATTATGAAGAAGACGTTACAAAATATCCCAATTCAAACATAATTTATACTCTTTACTTTAATTATAAGCTTCTCCAGCCAATTTATATTGAGCGTAACGACATTTATGGGCAGATGTTGGATCGAAATATCTAAAGAAATTTTGGATATGGTTCTCCCAATCTTTATAATTTTATCGATCGTCATAACTATAAAAAACGGGTATTGTAGCATACATATCACGCTCTACTTGTGATATTCTAGCATTAGTGTTGGTGTAATGATTATAGAATATAAACTCCATATCCACTCAAAATTGAAAATTTTAGTCCAAAAAGTTGAGGAAATACCCAAGAATATGACGGTCCAAAACTAACATTCGAACTCCAAATAGGCTTCGAATCGCAATAATACCCTTAATGAATTGCACTGTCTTAACAACTCTGTACTATCATGTGGATGAACCCAATTCTTTATTGCTAAATTGATTGATTCTGATCTGGAGCGGATTAGGTCTAAACTAAAATAAAATCCAATTTCTTTGCTTTGGAAGTGGGTCTGATTAAATTGGATTTAATCAAATCCAACCAAACCCAATAACAAACAAACCCATTCTTCTCCTTTCCTTTGATTTGTTGCTATTGAAGAGGTAAAGATGGCAACGAGGGAGGCTAGGGAAGTGGGGATCGTGGTTGATTTGAGTGATTTTGCGGAGATGGCTAGAGATTGAGGGAGATGGTGAGAGGATTTCGTGCAATTTGGGTTGTTGGGGCGGGTTGTTAAAGGGAGGAAGTTGGGAGAGGTGATGGGAGCAGTTGAAGAGAGGACGAAAAAAAAAGACGGGTAGTGTTGTTGCTGTTGTGGTTGTGGTGGAGTTTTGGATGAAGGAGAGGGGAGTTTTGTATTAGAAGGCGGAGAGGTGAACGGGAAGAAGAGGAGGAGAATCTGTTCTTCCTTTCTTTTTTTTTTTCTTTTTTTTCCTTCTCTCCTCCTGCACAGATCTCTTCTTTGATCTATTATTTTTTTTCCAGTTCCGTTTTTGCTTCTTTTTTTCACTTTTTTTAAATTTTTTTCCTCAGTTCTGATCTGAATCAGATCTGTTTTTCTTTCTTTTTTTTTTCATTTTTTTATTTTTTTCCTCTCACAAAATAAATAAAAATAAAAAATAAAAAAATCAAAGAGAAGATGAAGATGGAATGAGAAGTGGATGGGGAGAGCAATTTCAGGCTCTGATACCAATTTGACGCAAGACGGAATCAGATTAGGGTTAGAGATTTAAAATTTGGAGAAGAACAGAAAAAATGGGGAAGAACACAAAAGATTCGGGAATCCACCCAGGCGAATCCATGCCCATTCTCAACGAATCAATGAGGAGAGATTTTGAATCATGCGAATCTACCAAGAATTTTCTCAAATTTTCATATTTCATTCATGATCTCTAAATGCTTCATGCAATGCATATTTATAGGAAAACTTCAACAAACAAAATCCCAACATAATCCAAAATAAAATCCTATCAAATCTGAATCAAACTAAATCAAAATAAATCAAATCCTATAGGATTTCAAAAACAAATAAAATCATTTCATATCAAATTTGATATCAAATATGATCTCCATCATTGATTGAATAATCCATCGGGCCTTGTGGCTTGATATAAGAGTGATGCCCTGATTGAATAATATAATAGGCCCTATCCTTGGCAAACAACAAAATTTTGAATGAAAATTGGAGATTTGCATTGTTGCAGGTGGTCTGGTGGTGGGTTTTGGGTCATTTGTTCCATGTCTCTCCCTGGCTTTCTACAAGCTACCTTTATAATTAAATAATTAAGGTTCCGCCAATTACTTTTTGAAACCAAAACGTAAGAAGGAATATAGCAGAATAGTTATTCTTGTGGGCATTATCTTTCCTTACTCCATCTCACTCCTTTTTCTCTTGAAAACAACCTACACACATATATTGAGTTATCCCCTAATTGGATTGTTGCATGACCTGATTGATCTTAACACTTGTAAAATCTGGATTGAATTCCTTTAATATATGCACAGAAAATGATGAACGAGAGGTAAAGGAAAGCAGAAAAAGACATTTTGGGAGGTTATAGTGACATGGTGGCTATCAAAATAGTAATGGTCAATGGGCCAGTCAAAAAAGGGGAATAAATGAAAAAAGATCCGAAAATGCCATAATTGGTAACTGGGAATGGAGGGAAGGAGGGGTACTTATACCAGCAAAAATTCAAACGCTTTGCTTGACTACACAATGACCTCAACCAAACAACAGTACACCACATACATTGTACCAGCTTCAGAGGAAAATAAGCTGTTTACAAGTAAATGGTGAGTAGCGGTTCAACAAGGTGTTCAGTTTTATTATCTTAGAGCTTCACATTGTAATTAAATACTGCAACTTAAATGGATACAGAAAAAACCAATGACAAGGAACTAAAAGAAGATTAAGGGAAAAAAGGAAAAACTTGATAGCAATTTGATGGCAATTGAGTATAAATAACTATGTGAAAATAAGGAGTCACTTAAATGTTAAAGGAAAAAGGCACATTAAGATAATACCGTTTCAGATCCATAGTACTGAACTATATTAGGATGCCGCAACCGACTCAAAAGAGAAATTTCCTGTCAAATTAAAGAAACAATTTTTAAAATTACTCTAAAGCATAGTCTCGGTAATAAGTTATAGGATGTTTGTTTTAGATAACTGTCTGATAAATCTAGCAAAAGACAACAAACTTACTTGACCCAATTGCTTTGCACTTTCTTTTGACTTGGGGTCATCACAAAATAAGGTGACCTCCTTCATTGCACACATTTCACCACTTTCACTAAAAAAAAGAGTGAGCAAGAATAAGAACAGAAATTCAAAATTGAATATAACCACAGTAAACAAGGGTAGAAATAGATAAAAGATCTTGAAACACAAGATGAATTCATCTGATCCACTGAAAATAACAGAACAGGGTGGCTCTAATATTTTAGAGACCAAATCTCATTCACACTATAACACGTGCGCTTGAGAAGACACTCGTTCTTTGATCAAAATTTTTATATAATACATGGCAGATAATAGAGCCACATGCATGGGCATGCACTAATATAAGTATGTAAATTACAGTCATGATTTGTATAATGTAAGAACCCCTGACCATCTTTGGACTTATGGTGAATATGTTAATCAACAAATCATACAAAACTTGTACAAGAATGTGAAGGTATATTAAAAAGAACATACTCGAAACGAATGCAATTATATCTTCTGCGAAATTTAGATTACCTGTTAAAACCAACATAAACATGCCCAAAGGTTCCCTGCCCAATTAGCTTTCCTTTCTTCCATCGAGACCCAGGACTTGTGGGATTATCCATCCTTGCAGGGCTATGAAGAATTGAGCGTGGAGAGTTCGACGTAGAATTTGTTGACGGAAAAGGAGAGCAGTTCGATATGTTTATTGGTGGCAGCGGTAAACGATGACTCTGTTTTCTTCCCTCATCAGCCCGTGATGTTGGTGACTCCTGTGTGGTTCCTCCAGCTCGCGGATGTAATGGAGAGACTGATCCGCTGTGTATCCTAGAGTTAGGACCAGGACTTGTCATTCTTGGGCTAGGAACTGGAGAACACTCCGTACTACCCCTGCTATGTAGCCAAAATAACTGTGCTGACATATCTCCTCCCATTGAATTATGCCCAGAGGTTTGACCAGAACCTGGGCTGGAGCACTGAGCAGATCCAAGTAAATTGCCATCATGGTAAGGTTTTGCTGCCCAAAATACAGAAGTGGAAATTTGTTCCGGACAAACCATTCTCATGGGACTTCTAGAAGGACTTGACATAGAACTATCCGGAGCACTTCCTAAAGGACCATGATGAGGAATATCTTTGTTAAGTGGATAAGGCTTCTGTTTAGGTGAGGTGGAAAAAATTCGATTACTGAGCAATGAATTAGGAGATTTAGCCTTCCCACTTGAATTTTTCTGAACAGCGATGGGCGGCAGATCTTTACCAGCCAAACTTCTATCAACGAACATCAACATGGGAAAGACCAGTTAAATTATACACGGAGTGGACACAAAATAATACTATATGATATATAGTTTTATCTAAGCAAAAGGAAGTACCTGTAAGTTTGTTGAGTTACATCTTTGCCACCAGTTGCAGAATCAATACCTGCAGGGCTCTGAATTTGAGAATCTGCCAGGTCATCATTATCGTTGGAGCAATTACTGGAAACTGAAGCAGTAGCCAACTCTTGATCAATTTCCATAGCATGTAGTCTCTGTGGATCTGTAGGCAGGGGAAGAAACAGCAAAGGCTTGCCACGCTTTTCCAGTATAGGCTTCGAAACACCAGTAGGTCGAGATGGTATGCGTGGAAGATCAGAGTGCACCCGAGGAAGTGGAAGCGGCTGGGCATCAGGCCGATCCCCAAAGCTCTGACACCGTGACACTTCAGTTGATGGAGAGGTGGACCGTGATTCTACTCTCGACTGGCATCCCTTCGCTGAGGCCATATTACATCTCCGGGACCTTTCAGATCGAGCATCCTCCTTCTGTTCAGCTAGGCTCATGAAACGATGCAGCGTATTAACCAAATTCTCCTTTCTCGTCTTCTTCTTCACATCCTTTGAGGAAGATTTCCCCCACCACGAAGGCATTGTTGCGTTGTGTGTATATATGAATAAAATTTTGTGATCGGTACAAGACTAATTGTGCAACTACAAATCCTAGAAGTCAGCAACCAGAAGAAACTCACAAAGCAGTCAGAACTGCACAAGGTACCGTCAAAAAAATGAAGCTCGCTGGATTAGAAAGCATTTATCAGGTCAGTGTTGAGCTGAAAACATCCCCTCTTCAATAACCTGTACACAGAAGGCACCATTTTACTTAAAAAATTTGATCTTTTTAGTTCTCAAAGAAAATGTAACCATTTATTTCTGAGTACATTGTTTTTCGCAGTAAAAGGAACAAACTATACATTTTTCTTCACATAACAAAATCCTTTCTTAATAAATTTATAGCGAAATTAACTAAAAAAATTCGTCGCGTGCGATTATTTGAGGCCCAATTTCACTCAAGATCCGAAGCAAACACCAATCGCCATAAATGCAGCAAATATTTCCAAAAATAACGAAAAAGTAGAAGATAAACACAACACTTACTTTCTAAGAGAGGACGAAATTCCCTAAACTCCTGAAATCTAAACCAACTTAGGGATCAAGAGACGCAGATCGCAGGAGAGAACAATGCCGTGCATCCAATTCCCCAGTTTTGCCCTAAATGGGGCCGCTACCGGCCTCACGATCTCGTCCTCGACCTCGAATTAGGGCAAGCGAGAACAAAAGAAACCCTAGAAATTGGAGGAGAAAGCGAGAGTCGACAAGATCAGAGAATTTTGGAGCAAAAATCTGAGATTTGAGAGTGAATTGAATGAGAACGGAGGTCCGAGCCCCAGCTCTGAACAATCGTACACACAGAGATGGGGCCCAGTCGGAGAGTGGGGGGGATTTTATTATGAGTTTCGTGTCGTTGCGTTGCGTGAGATTTAAGCAGTCGGAATCGGATTCGGAACCCTTTTGGCTTCGGGTCGGGAGAATAATACAGGGGAACTTCTAACGGGGCACAACTTTTTTTTCCTAGTGAGCCCAGATTTCCTAGTGAGCCCATTTTGATTTTAGTAAATGAGAGAATATGTTAGTGAGCACAATTTTATTTCGAAAATACTCTTGAGTTATATTTTCCTCATCTCCCTCTTCTCTCCTTATTTCTTCTCCCACCGCCATAATCCAAAATCCAAACTTTCTCTTCCCTCTTTCCCCCTCACTTTCCCTCATCCTCTCTATCATTTTCTTTACTTTCTTCTCCTTCCAAATCTCCTCTCTCTCCCATTCAAACATCCGCCGAACCCTCCGCCGCCGAACCCGCCGCCGCTGCCGACCCCGCTGTCGGTGTTCTCCCGCCGCCGCCGCCGACTTCCGTCCATTAATAGGTGAGTTTTCCTAATTTAGCAATATTTATTTTAAAATTTAAATTTTTTTATTTTTGCATCAAACAACTCTTCATTGTGATTTTGTTGGGATGGAGAGGAGGAAGAGTGAATGAGCTAGCAAAATTGGTTTTAGAATTTTTTTGTTAATTTTGATTTTTAATATTTTGATTATAATTATGAAGAAAATATAATATTGTAATCGTAGTTGTAAAATATGCGAAAATTTAATTATTTTTCTAATTATGGACGTTAATATTAAAATTTATTAGTTAATTTATAAGTTTAATGGTATTGTCCTAATGGTTGATTAAGTAACAAAAGACGGTTTCAGTGTCTTTAAACTTTAATATTACATTATCTTGTAGCAAAAAAGTAAATAGAGAAAATATGATATTTGTAATAAATTATACTTTATTACTACTTACTTACACATAGAAAAATTACTGTTTTGATAAAAAAAAACATCTATGAATGAAATATCTTTATATTGTATAGATAGATCCGGCAGAATCTTCTCGCGTTTGACCAACTGTCTTGTTAAGGAGGAAGAAAGCAGCATCTCGACCACAAATCCAACGCCCGATACGAGAGAGAGAAATCGAAGTTACCGTAGATACTGAATTAAATGTAGAAACTCCTAATTTGATCAGATATGATAGTCAAGACTAGAAGAAGGGAATACCGATGCATGAGGCTCTCAAGATGATCTTCATGAGTCAAATTACCGAGATCCAGTTAATTTATCAATACTGAAGAGTTTCAAGACGCACGTTACTTTCTTCGTTTAAGGTAATTATTTCCCGTTAAAAACCATAAACTAATTATTGTGTGTGTGCATATGTTATGACTATAGTATATATAAGGAACGAGATCCACTTTGATGTATTAGTCACTGGAGAAAAATAAGTGCATGGTCATTGTTGACACCTGAGCCAAACACCCGATTCATGGAATTAATACGTGGGTCTTCATTATATCTATTGGTCAAATGCTCCTACCAGTACATTAGCGCTGTTGAGCTTATCGCATTTGTCGAGAGATGGCATCCTGAAACAAACACATTTCATATGCCATTTGGTGAGATGACGATCACGTTGGATGATATTTCATGCTTGCTTGACTTACCTGTGGTTGGAAAATCCGTCTGCCAATAAGAATCAGCAGCTTCATGTTAAGCTGCTGATATAATTACTCATTCCTTGGGCGTCAGTTATTCTGAAGCGTGGAATGAGCTTACTACGAAAGGCGATCCATCGGTTCGACTGGATTGGTTAAGAGAAAAATTTTGTGGGGTTGTGGATACCGACACCGAATATAGGATTCGGTGTGCTGCAATGGCTTATTTACTGTATCTTCTTGGTTACACGCTTTTCGCGGACAAGAGCTGTACGAGAGTTTCCTTTGATTACTTACCATTGCTTCATGATCTCGAAAATGTTCATACGTTCGCAAGGGGTGTTGGTGCTCTTGCATGGTTATATAGGCAGTTTGGGCTTGCTTCCTGAGCTAATATTGCTCAGATTGCCAGGAATCTGACACTACTACAGGCTTGGATTTTCTCTCATTTCCCAAGTTTTATGCCGGTCTCGCACCGATCTTTTACCGACGGTGAACCACTTGCTTGTCGCTGGTTGAGCAGACGGGATCACAATATCTCCCAATCACATGTGCAGTCTATTCGGTCAAGTCTAGATAAACTCACAGGCAACCAGGTAACATTTTTCCCTTTTTATATACTTATTTAGTTTGCAAGTTATATATTGGTAACTAATGTAATTCTTTGTCCTTAACGAACATGCAGATAGATTGGGATCCATATCGGAATTATAGAGAAATATATCCGTTCAGAGAAATTACATTTTTTATGGATACGTTGAAGATTTTTAGCGTGATTGAGCCCTACCATCTGGTGCGTGTACTAAGGCAGTTTGGTCGTAAACAGTACGTTCCGCCTCCACCATTCTCAGCGTTACGTGAAGCACGGGGTATAACAGCCAATAGCTACGTGGTAAAGTACACTCACATTGAGGAGATGTGGAGAAATTGGCTAGATCACGTATTGCATCAAGAGCACAGTGGGTCTATTGCTGACTACCCATCTGATTGCACGTCAGATTATATTTCTTGGTTCTCTCAAGTTTCACAGCGCTTTTTTGGAGTAGTACCAGATGAACTCCAAGCAGAGGAAGGAAGTCAGTCAACCCGGCCAGATATCGTTGATGAGGTAATCACCATATATGTTTTTTATTTTATGTCCCATATAGTACCAAGTTTATCTGATGCTTATTTTTTTTCTTCATTAATATTACAGAGATATACACGCATAGAAGTAATAATCGATCCATTACTTGCGCAAGGGGAGAAGGCATTCAAGAAGCGACATGGGATGTTATTTAGTGCACTTGTTGCACTTAGCCAGAAGAACCACCAGAAGAGCAAGCAGAGGAACAAAGACAATATCAATCCACTCCTAATGCACCCGATACGGCGTTTATGTCTCGAACCAGAAGCAGACGTCAACCACCGAGGAAGACAAGGAGACAGTGATTGGATTATATTAGTTGTGTATTGATATAGATGATGTAAGGAACTTCAAGTAGTCGGTATAATTATTTTTTTCAAACATTTCGAAGAATTTGTAGAATATATGGTTTTTGTTTGTAATGAACCATATTGGTCGCTTTTCGTTCGATGAATATATACACTACGTTTGTATCATTGTATCATTATATCGGTGTATCAGGAGTATCATTGTATTTGTGTATCTGGAGTATCATTGTATCGGTGTATCGATGTATTAGTGTATCATTGTATCGGTGTATCGATGTATCAGTGTATCATTGTATCGGTGTATCGGTGTAGCAGTGTATCATTGTATCGGCGTATCGATGATTCAGTTTATCCATATATCATTGTATCAGTGTATTAGTGTATCATTGTGTCGGCGTATCAGTGTGTCGGTGAATCATTGTATATTTTTCCTTCCTTCACTATATTTTTGTAATAATGTATAATTAGTTATTAATATAAGTCCTTAAAGTGACGTTATATTGAATAAACTAATGATATATCAGTTTATTACATAAATAGAGTGGGTGAGGCAGCGGCGGAGTAGCAGATAGGGTCAAGCCCCTGTCCGGACTATCAGTCCGAACAGGGGGGCCCTGTTCGGACTGACAGTCCGAACGGGACTGGCATGTTCGAACTGACAGTCCGAACAGGACTGGCTTGTTCGGACTGTCAGTCAGAACAAGGGCCCTCTGTTCGGACTGACAGTCCGGACACGGAGCGCGGGAGGCCTGGAGGAAGCGGGAGAAGGGCAAAATGGAAAAAAATTTTAGAGGGCAAACTTGATATATATGAGAGTTATTAACTGGGCTCACTAGGAAAAAAGTTGTACCCCTTTAGAAGTTCCCTAATATAGTGATGTTCTCGGGAGTTTCCAGAGGGGAGTTTATAAAAGAGCACATTTTTCGGTGAGACCACTAGATACTTCTTTTCCGCTTGGACTTTTAGTTAGAAAGTGGGCTTACTAGGAAAAATAGTGTGCTCCTTTGGAAACTCCCTTTCTAGAGGGGCACACTATTTTTACTAGTGAGCCCAATTTTCCTAGTGGGCCACCCTCTCTTTTGAAAAGAGAGAATTTTCCTAGTTAGCACATTAAAAAAATTCAAAACCGTCCTCACTTAATTTCTCTCCCCCACTTTCCTTCCTTTTCTCCTCACTTCCGTTACTTCTCTCCCTCACCTCTCTAAGGGTGTATTTTTTTGCATGGAAGTAAAATAGAAGTAGTGGAAGTAAAGTTATTTTTACTATTTCAAGTGTTTATTTGGTCAAGAATGAAGTTGGAAATTACTTCTTAATTGATGAGGTGCCGCCTATGTGGCACTTCACTTCCAAAACTTTATTCTTTATACTTTGGAGTTGGAAGTGGCTAGGAAGTAAAAGAAGAAGACAAAAAAATATTTTTTTATTTATATATCATCATTATCATTCAAAAGTGGTACTTTTTTCCATAAAATAAATAAAATAAGATACATAATATATATTTTAATTAATTAAATAATGTTTCCTTCGCTTCTTAATATACTTTCTTTTTTTAATTTTAGCAAACAAACACAAGAAGAAAACTCTTCTCTTACTTTAATTTTGAAAGTTACTTCTAAATTTCTTCCTTAATTTTCATTACTTCTACGAGCCAAACACACTCTAAATCTAGGGCATCAACTTTCCTCACCGAAAAAAATCAACTCCTCCCTTCTTTCCCTCTCCCATCTCTCCTAATTCTAGGGCCAACCTCTTTAATCTTCCTATTCTCTTTTCTAAATCCAACTCCACCCAACCTCACTTCTTTTCTGGTTGCCCGCTGCCGATCTAGCCAACGTCGGTTGCCCACCGCCACTTCTTGCGTCGAGTCGGGTGAAATACTCTTTCTCATTTGTAAGTTTTTTTTTTTTTCGTCTCTTTTCTTGGAGCAAAACATGATTGATTTTTGGATTTTTCTATTCTTTAAGATTGAAACTTCACATCTCGCAGCGCTTACCCCAATTCCACGCCCACAGCCTCGCATCCAACACCGCTTTCACTGTACCGCTAAATGCCCACTCCACAACCAAAGAACATGTACTAAGTTTCTTGAATCTCTGCCGATTTAGGGTTTGGCGGGTGAATTCAGTGAGAAAACTGTGTTTTTTAGTGAGAATTAATCAAACTAATTTTGGAGAAAGATAAAAAACCAACCTTGCCTTGAGAATTTTAAAAAATATATATATTTGATATATTTGAATATAAAATGCATCAAATTATGAGTATAATTATACACATTTGGCAATTGGAAGGCTAAGAAAAAATATTGACTCGTATGTGATGTGTGATGGAGAGATTTTGGAGTTAGAGTGTTTGTACAGTTTGAAGGTTACAGTTTGTTATATGTTGGATGTTTAAAAAATATGTATCTGGATCGCGTTCCTTTTGGAATTAGTCACATATAACTATAATTTAGTAAGAGTTTGAAAATACGTTAATGTCTAGACTTGTTGTTTGAAAAGGAATAAAAATTAAGTTTAGAAATTGTGTGAAAATGTTAAGTTTTTGCATGAATTGTAAGTATTGTTTAATATTTGCTATTCATTATTCTGTTTTATTCAAGTGGGCAGTAAATTATGTGTATCAGAGGTTAGGATCTGATTCCGATGTTCAATATAATTAAATTAACTTTTGACAACTCCACTTGTATACTTAAATTTTATGCTGTTCAGTTGTCAAATGAATTTTATAAAACTTTTAGTTTCAATATGGTCCAATTTGATTTGTTGATTTTTGTCTTATTTCTCACTTATGTGCTAAATATTTTTTTTATCCACTTGCAAGGATTAAGTTATTAATATTAATAAAATCTCATGTCTTATGAAAAAACAAACATTAATAAACCGGACTCAGAAGAAGAAATACAACTGATTAGTAGATAACCGATTGAATTAATACTCCTCAAGAGTTTCAAGACCTGGAGACGTTAGATTTAATTATTTTTTATTTTGGGTCGTAATTTAAAAGAGCTGTACTCGAAAACAATGTGTTTTATATGGTTATTAGAGAACTGTTTGCTGCAAACGAAACTTTGTATATATTTTTTTATGTAATGTTGTTTCTAATTATGGACTAATTTGTTCATAATTCTCATTGTGTGAATTCACATTATTGTTTGAATTTAAATTTCGTATTTATATGTTATTGATAAAATCTGTAGTTGGAAAGAGTTAAATTTTACGTACAAATTTGAGAGATGAATGAATTCTTTGTGTTTGTTGTATTATGTTGTAATTATTTCCACACACTGGATACTGACAAATTGACCATTCATTTTTATTTTATTATTAAAAAATATAAATGTATTTCTTTGGTTTATAGTGTTATAGTTAACAAAAGTTGTTAGTCTTATTTGCTACTTTAATACATGTCATATCCAGTAGTTTACTTATCTAATATTTTTATTTCCTGATGTATTAGCACATTTGCACGTTTTTTTTCTCAAATGCAATCAGTTTGTAGAATTTTTGACTGCTTAAGACTATTTAAATAATACTATAATAAGAAATGTTAATTCTGAAATAGTACGCAGAATTTTATGTTTTCAAAGAGGACGCATCTCCATGTATTAACACATTTTTGACCCTTATCTTCTGTCTGGGTGTACACTCCGGACAAAATTCTAACTGTCTGTACTAGAAAGTCCAGACAATGGACTGTTGTCCGAAATGGTAGTTTGGACAAAAAAATTTCGTCTGGATTAGAAGTCCGGATATTGGATGCTGTCCGGACTGGTAGTTTGGACAAAAAAATTTCGTCTGGACTGGAAGTCCGGACAGCAGTTCACTGTCCGGACTTCAAGTTCGATTGGATATTGGACCGTCCTGACTGCCAGTCCGGACGGTGGAGAGTCGTTCGGACTGTTAGTCCGAACTGTGAGTTGTTTTTTGTTCATAACTTTTATCAATCTGCACTGTTTCTAGGGTTTTGAGTAAGTAAAGGGCTAATAAAGTTAATTGCGAATTTAACTTGTGAGATAATTTAATATAAGAAAATATTTGATGGAATAGTTGTGGGTTTTAAGTTTTTTTTTTTTTTTTTAGTTAACTGAACTGCAGTTTGAGAAGAGAAGAGATGAAAGATTGAATATAAGAGTATTTCAGTCCAAAAAATTCGATGGCAAGATTGTAATATGAAAGAAGTTTTTAAGTTGGCTCACTAGTAAAAATGGTGTGCCCCTCTAGAAACTCCGCACCTAGTGAGCCCACTTTGCAGGGTATTTTTGGTTCTCCGATCACTCGGAAGAATGGTGTGCCCCTTTAGAAACTCCCCTAATATATAGCGATGTTTTTGGATGTGAACGTGGGAGTGGGATCCGGATGCGGTACGAGAAGTCTCGTTTCTTTATTTATTTAGTATTAAAGAACGAAAGTTAGTTGGAAATGGATATAGAAATTTTAGATTATTGGATTTTGATTCGGTCCACCGAGTGAGTTGTAATGGTGCATATTTTGGATCCACTTGAGTGGATAGATAATTCCATTTGTTTTTTTCTTTTTCTTTTTAAGTGATGACCGTAATATGGAGTTAAATTTGAAATTTTTAATCTAGGGCTATAAACTTGACTTTCCAATTAACTAATCTATTATTGATTTAAATAATAAAATTCCTAGTTTCGAGCAATAACTCGTAATGGGATAAGTTATTCAATGGAATTAGTAATCTCTCCAGTTTCTAACTAATTCATTCAACATGACATTAATAATCCTTTATTTTTATATATTTGAATTTATTTGAATGTCACCGAAACATTTTTGCTCCTATTATTTTCTTCTAAATACAACCATGGATCCAGACCTCACATTAGAATGATTAGAAAAATAGTTTGTCATGAAAACTATGTTTTTATTATCATGTATTCATATTGTTTTCTTTTGTGTATGTGTGTACTTAAGCCTTTTTTTATCTATATTTTAATATGATAGACATACATATATAAAAGTGCACTTTTTTTCGATTATTAGTACTAGTGTTTTGCAAAATGAATGTGATTTATTAAATTTTGAGTGGGCGGAACCATGCAATTTAAAAGCTATAAGAAATAGGGGTTTTTATATATAGGTCTCTTACATCTTTAAAAATTAGAATTTGATCCATGAAATCTTCATATTTTGATTTTAATTCTCAAATCCTTTATGTTACTTCACTTTAGTCCCCTGGATAATTTTTGACATGAATTTCCTGTTATACCTCTGCAAGGAAGGTAAATATCAGTTGTTTCCATCAGTTCCCTCTTCCTCCTCTGTTTCTCGTCTTATTAGCTTCTCTTTCCATTCTTCTCCTCTCTCTCTCTCTTCCTTTTTCTTTTTCTTTTCCTAACCTTATATCCAATGGAGAGCGAAACCCAATAAAAAGATAAAGAGGGAAGGAAGAGGGAAGGAAGTGAAACAATTGATATTTCCCTCCATTCTAGGGGTATAAAGGAAAATTCAGGTCAAAAATTATCCGGAGACTAAAGTGAAGTAAGTTAAAGAATTTGGAAAATTAAAATTAAAATATGAAGATTTCAACGACTAAAAAAGTAAGGAACCAATATGTGAAATCTCCTAAGAAATAAGATCTCTTAATCAGCAATAGACTTTTCATATTGTTCATTGTGTAGTTCTGAACTTATCAATAGAATTATTGGACTTTTTGGAATTTATAGACAATAGAATTTAATTTTTCCATTGCTGATTGGTTAGTCCGTTGCAACAAATATTATGGATAGTACATTACTATTATTATTGATATTTATTAAGAGGTCTATCCATATTGTCCAGCAACAATATAGTTTATTGCTATAACTATAATAATTATTCTCTTAATTTTTTTTATCTTTGATTTGAATCATTTCCTCTTTAAACCCTTAAAAGAAATCAAAATTAACCTGTATCAATCTCTTTGAAAACATGGGAGGTGCTTATATTCCTCGTTAATTCTTGACTTTTAAAGAGTATCATCGTCTAAAAATTATACCTACTAGATTCGTGCAATTCTCACATTTAGTGCAATATGGCCTCAATATCTAATTTGAAAAACAAGATTGAGCTTTCATTAGTAATGTTCTCTATGAGATTTGGTAAGAAGATCTTTACTATTCTCCTCACGAACATTTGAGATGATAGATAAATTAATCTTAGCAAAACTCTTCCTACTTGGTCAATCTCTCCCTATATAGAGAAGTAAGATTCAACCTCTCCTTAAAATCATTACTCGTGTCCTTTGCATGTAGCATTTGTCCTAATTTTTGTAGCTACAGATATTTGTTAATCGATCTTGTTAAATGTATGTATGCTATACTTGGCGAGTTTGAGGTTAGTTGGGCCAAAATCATTTTTTATAACATTATCAAAATACTCATTGTCCGTCTTTCCCATGGATCTCTTGACTCGATCTTTTGAAATTCTCTTGTCCCTCAAACTTGCGTTATTATTAAAATAGTCGAAATTTTTTTATTATTAAACTCTTTTTAGGACAAAACTTGTTAATTTTAGTGTTTCTAAACCCCAATATGAATCTGAACCAGAACTAATACTCCAAATGCAAACTCATTCTCCGCTACTTCCTCCTCCTACCTCCTCCATCTCAATATTCTCATCTATCTCCATCTACATTTGAATGTTAATATTCTCATTTAGAAGTTGAATGATTTCAAAATAAGTCATATTTCTCTTATTTCTAAAGCTGATACACTCAACACCATGCAACCCACTCTTGTCAAGGCTCAAAAAGTCTTTACGAAGAATCAAATCAAATTTTAACTAAACTACGATATGTTGATGGTTCAATATGTTCAGATGTAAGAGAATTAACGTAAAAATAATGGAGGCATTCTATCATCATTTTCCATCATCTTCACCCACCTCCATCTTAGTAGTAGTTCATTTTTTTTTTTTTTTTTTTTGTATTGTTTCCATTATTATGCATTGCTGAGTAATTTGTAATAGATAAGAACTACGTTATGTGTTTCAAAAATTCTATTTGCAATATGATGGAGATAACTATCTAACTATGTTCCTTAATTAAGTTTATAATATCGCTTTGATTTGATCTTTTATTCATGTATAATTCAGATAGAATCTAGTTCATTCGATTCTGATTTGTGGAATGACTTTAAGGTATATTCTATGATGAGATGTTCTTTTAAAGATTTGTTGATGAATTACAATTTTTGTTGTTTATTTTTTTTTTATCATAGCTCTTGATGTTGATCTTATTAACTCCTAATTAGTTAAGTTAATTTATTATTGATGGAATCTTATTATCTAGATATTGATAGAATCTTGTTATTTTTGAATAGTTTGCTTTATAAACGAACTCTTTTTGTTCAAATTCAAATTGGTATCCACACAATTCAAAGCCATTGATGCATAACTATTATCAATGTGCATGATTGGTCGACCAATCACTCTGTTGGTTGACCAATCTGCTATTCGTGTGACTTTACATGCTCTGGATTGGTTGACCATGACCAATCCAAATTTAGATAAATGTGCTTTCATAGACTGGTCAGTCAATCTTTTTAGTGATCCACTAATCCATATTTCTTATTTGTGGTTTAGTCTGAATTGGTCGATTGTTATGTGTTCTTCAGACCAATTACTATATTTATTCGTATTTTCCTAATTATTTATATTAAAATTTCAGTTAATTTCAACTATATAAATTCAATTATAAAAGAAATATCATTATTTGTAATCATATTGATTAATTCCCTAGAATCTTTTAAAAATAAGTAAACTTAGTTTCCCCATCAACTCTACAATCTTTTGTTATATTGGAAGGGTAAGTTTTCACATCAAACTTTCTCACTTTCCAAAATCAGTTTTCTTAAATGTTTCATAGAAAATAGAAAGGAAATTCATGACCAGTTTCTATATTTATTTGGGGGTATTTATAGATTTATCCCTTAAATCGTTATAAATTATAATTTAGTCCCCTAAATCTTTATATTTAGGATTTAGTCCCCAAATATTTTAAATTACTACAATTTAGTCCTTCAGTTTATATTTTGGCCCGATTTTCCCATTTTAATTCCCCATTCTTCTTCTCTTCTCTCTCTATTCACTTATTGGATTCTCCCTCTCTATATTGAAACCCAATATATTATTTTTCACTAAATGTATTAAATCTAGAAATAAATTTATTCAATATAGAGAGAGAACCCAATAAATGAATTTATATTGAGACTTAAAAGTTTAATACATTTAGTGGAGAATAATACATTTGGTTTCAATAAAGAGAGGGAAAACCTAATAAAGAATAGAAAGAGAGAAGAGAATAATAAGGAGGGAAACCTATAAGAACAAAGAAGAGAGGGAAGATGGAAGGGAAATTAAGGGAAGGAAATCAGGGGTAAAATAGGAAAATTAGATCAAAATATAAACCGGAGGACTAAATTGTAGTAATTTAAAGGATTTTGAGATTAAATACTAAATATGAAGATTTGAAAGACTAAATTATAATTTATAAAAATTTAAGAACAGATCTATAAATAACTCTTAAGAAAATTGAAAAATAACAAAAATCGTTGCGTTCCCCCAGTTCATTTTTCATTTTTCGCTTTCCATCGTGGGCTCCATGAGGCCCAGCCCAGAACTACAGCAGAACAGGCTGATCCTAAACGGTCCGTGCAAATCCGCCCTTGGATAAAAATCAGACGGTCCTGATCATTCCTTGATCCCCTGTAAACGAGGGGACGACATCCCACGAAAGTGGGACCACCAAAACACGGAAAGGCGTAGGGATCCAACGGCCGAGATTACCTCCACGACAGCTGCGGACCTGCGGTGGCGAGAGCGACGCGTATCCCCGATCATAGCCGTTGGCGAGAGCGAGGGAGATTTTTCCCGCTTGGGGAGCGGACAGTCCCATGTGTGCTCGACAAAATCCTTCGTTTATCCTTTTCTCTCTCCCCCCTTCGCTCTTAGTCCCCCGCATCGGAGAAGAGCGGGGCCTTGAAATCAAACCCTAACCCTAAATTCTAGGGCTTGCACGGGATCCGCTTAGAATTCGATGGCTGCGGGAGCTGTGATTTCGAGCAGGAGCTTCGGGTCTCTTCAGATTCCAGGTTGTTTTCCTACCAATGCTTGGAGAACTTTCCTTTTTGATTGTAGCTTGTAGGAATGTAGAGCGTTTGCTGTTTGATTTTGGAGGAAATGGATGGAATTCGTGAGATGGGAGGTGATGGCTGAAGAAATTCGGATAAATTTTATTAAATTTTGTGGGAATTCTTCAGACTTTTATGTTGTCACATTTGGTTAAAGTTGCCATTTTGTTCAATTGTTTTTGTTGTAGTTCATCTTTTTTGTATACCGGCTCATTTTGCCTAGCTTTCGTCATAATTGTGAAAGAGGAGACAACTGTGGATTCTTGTGCAAATTATTCTACCATGGCTGCACTCTACTAAATGCGAGATTAGGCTGTGCTTGGATGTCAAAAGCAAAGTGTTTTGGGGTATTTTTACTGTGTGTGTTTTTGAGTGTTTTGGTGATATATATTTTGGAGTGTTCTGATCGTAGTTTTTGGAGTGTTTAAATGTGTACTTAGGAGTTTAGTTTTCTTGTCGGTTTTCGTGGGTTTTATAAACAAATAAAAGACAAATATACCTAATTAGGAAAAAGGAAAGTATGTGGGAGTGAGTTGGAACAATAAAAAGAGAGTTCGTGGGTTTTATAAACAAATAAAAGACAAATATACCTAATTAGGAAAAAGGAAAGTATGTGGGAGTGAGTTGGAACAATAAAAAGAGAGGGTATTTTTGGATAAATAATTCAAAACACTCCAAAACACTCCGATTTGAAGTGTTCTAAAAAACACTCCAAAACACCTACCCAAGTGTTCTGGAATGTTTTAAGAATACTTCAAAACATCTGTCAAAAAACTCATAAGTAAGTGTTCTTATAAACACTTCATAGCACATCCCTTCAAAACACTCTGAAACACTTCAAAACTAATCTCCCATGCATAGCCTTAGGGGGTAACAATTGGGCGTGGCGGCCCAGCACTTCCGTGGGCAATGCCTGGCATGGCCCGGTTGGCCAGGGCTCACCAAAGTGGTTGGCCGGATATGGGCCCAGAAAACTGGTTGCATGCCTTGTTTGACCCCGGCACATGTACTGCAACCTGCTTGACTCGCTTTTCCAATGGTTATCTTAAACTTTGGGGGTGTAGTTTTTTTAAAATCGATCCCGCAATAGCTAAAATAGCCATTGGGTGGCTCTGTGCAACTTTTTTTGCAAATAACCCCTCCTACAGCTAAAAATACCCATTAGGGTGTTTTTGCAACTTGTTTACGGTACCATGCACCAAATTCTATAAATACTCTTATAAACTCTTCATTATTCCCATAAATTTTATCTCTCAAACTCCCCTCAACTTTCAAACCCCCTATCTTAAGGCTCTCTCAGAATTATAGAAATCCATTATGCTGCATCTCTATCTCAATCTCATACAAATTACCTTACTCAAGCAGTCGGTATCTCGTATGTTAGAAATCTATTTCATTTTTTCCTCTATGTTTTCTCTTTATAGATTTCGTTCACAATTCTCTATGGTTACAATAGTTTCAGGTAGGGGTAAGTATCGTTCGGTTTCGATCCGCTTTTGCCAATATTTGCAAAACCGAATCAATAAAAAAAGGTAACCAAAATCGAACATAATGAATTCAGTTTGGTTATATGGTACCAAAATCGAACATGGCAAATTCGGTTTGGTTATATGGTTCCAACTTTTGAAATAAAACTTGTTTTAAAATATCATTTTAATCATTTTAGTAAGCATATCTCTTCAAGGTATCCAATTGGTGTTACGTTTATGTATATATGTTTGTATGTATGTATACACATATACTAATATATATGTATAAATTAAATAATTTGGACGGTTTGGTTTGATTTGTGTTTCAAAGCTCGAAACTGAAAACCGACTGAATTATTTTGGTTCTATTCGGTTAGGTTTTATGTATTCGGGTCAGTTTCAGTCGGTTATTCGGTTTTAACCGACTTTTGCACACCCCCTAGTTCTGGCAAGAACCTAAGAGAATTGTTGCTTGATTTTCATGTGCCCAATGAGAATTTTGGCAAAATTTATGTAAAGAAGATGGAGAGAAAAATTTTCAAAGTCTATTTATTTCTTGGTTATCACAGAGATGGTCAATCTACGGATTCCCTTCGGTTCTTGTTGGAGCTCTTGTATCCTCTTAGAATTTTTAGCAAAATTTATAGAGGGAATAGAGGGGGGGGGGAAATGAAATATTTTTTTTAAAGAAAGGAAATAGAAATTAAATTTTTGTATCTA
Organism: Dracaena cambodiana; assembly: GCA_036321105.1. Lineage (NCBI taxonomy): Eukaryota > Viridiplantae > Streptophyta > Magnoliopsida > Asparagales > Asparagaceae > Dracaena > Dracaena cambodiana. Next base: position 50,208,122 of record JAYEPQ010000007.1, read on the forward strand.
ATTTATAAGGCTCTAAAATTAATATGAAGAGCAAGTTGAATTGTCCTATTGTATCTAATGAGTTCTTATATAATTAAATTGTATGATTTTATATTACTCAAGTGCAATGAAACTTATCCATTCTATATTTATTGGATCTTTATAAAATTTTCCCTATTTACATTTCACAGCTTGTAGAAATTTTGTCCAATTTTCTAATTTTTAAAATTTAAAGAAAAATTTCTAAATGTTAAATTTTGCAATTTCATTTTTTAAAATTTTAATTCTTTTAATTATGCCTGCCGATCCAATACGACTCTAGCCGGCCCAACTCGGGAGGGCCAATGGGCCAGACATGGGTCCCCCCATTTAGCCACCAAGTCTATTAGTGAAAGGCGGATGGAGTAAGGTTGGCTCAGCCCGTTAGTAGCCTGCCCATGTCCAGACTCGGGCTGACCTAGTTGCCACCGTAACAACACAAATCCACACCCCGCTTCCCCCTTTTTATCCAACTTATCAATTCACCCAAGTTTAATTACGAACTAGATATGAGCACATGTTCAATGCCAATATGCTCTTATAACTTTTCTTTGGAAAAACAATAGCATTTTTATTCATAGTAGGAAGATGGGAACCTTTTGCCTTACACCCACCCACCTACCCACCACTAGGGATGAACAAATGACCAAAATTGTCGGTGTTTAGGAAATTATGGTCGTCTTTGGCCCAACGAAGATCACTAGACTCTGATCACCATTCACCATGGGTGTTCTAAATTCGATCGAACTCCGATCGATTTTGGATCAGTTGAAGGTGATCAGAATCCAATGGGATCAGTCGAAGATATGATTTTATATATGATTTGGAAGTTATGAGAGGGATTATTGGGGATTATTGGAGATATGAGGAGATGAGAAGGATCATTGGTCCACCTTCATCAGATGACAAGGTGTTGAGGGATTAGAAACTCGTGGTGATGGAGGTGCCGCAAGTGGTGGGCATGAGGATGAGGACGATGACCGCTTTAGCTGCAATGACGAGGGTGACCAAGAGGAAAAGGAGGACAATGAGCTTAATTACAATTCTTGATCTTAATTTCTTTGGTGAATTCTTTCTTAAAGAGAGACAATACCTTCGAGCAAAGGAATGAATGGATATTATGATGTTGAATCACCGACAAAGAGGCCACCATCAAAGATATCGACGACTGTGATGATGCTATCAAATAGTCAGAATCGAAATCCGACCATCTTTGACAGTATCCCGGCCACTTCCGACTACTAACCCTTTTATAGATATGACTCCAACCAAATTCAAACTTCGAACTCTGACCAAACTTTATCGAAACCTATCAGAGTCGGTTGAGTTGTTCGGAGTTGGGATGAGCTCTTTATTCCTACCTATCACATCAATACACAATTTCCCAAACCGATAAACACCACCTTGTTTCACCAATGTATAGAATAATGAAATAAACATCAAAATAGTATATTTCGAAGTCAATGTTAATTACTACAAAATATGAAAATCATGAATTAGAGTCCAATAACATGTCATAAAAGGTCCTCTTATCCTACAAGAGTGGTCAAAGTCTATGATGCATGAACACTCAAAGTGAGTGCAGTGTTAATGTCAAAGGCATATGGTGAACATTTGATACTTACACAACACATATTGGAGTTTATAATCATATTAGTATGCATGTCATAATTGATGTGGGTTCAACCCACTCGTTTGGATCGAATCTTCCACTTATTGAGATTTGTAGTATAAGAACTTAAGTTGCTAGGCAATTAATAGTAGAAGACCTGCAAAAGTAGATGGAGATTATTGGGGGTTTGTTGGCCTATGTTGCCCTACCTACACTGAAATTATATATCTGAAAATAAATAAGGAAGGCAGAGAGTAAATGTTCAACTCATGCATTAAGTTTCTTTTACAATGTTGTTTAAGATCGTATATTTGGACTTGATCTGAGAGATATTTATATTTGGTGCATATGACTTTGGATGGTCGGGATTAAACAATAGGATTCCCTAAAAAAGGGCTTACAGCCCTCTATTAGATTTATAATTTAATCAGTAGATCAGTTACTTTGGTTGTAGATCTATCATGGAGAGCAAGATAGGACTCCAAGGTAGGAGAACAGAATCACTTGTGGAGTTATTGAGATAGCTGTCGCCAATAGTCATGATTAACTCAAGGTTAAGTCTCTTGTGCAAGGGAATATAATAGAAGCTTCTTTTGGGTTAGTAGATTAGTCAATGTATCATATGCCTAGGAGATCTCTGATCCGATCTCTGCTCGTTAGGGGCAAACATTCACGGTGACCACACATTGTGCACATGTATCAAGAGGGTAGCTCACATGTCAAGAGGGTGATGGCTGTTTTGACGCCTTGCCATCCATACATGTATCAAGGTCGATCGGAGATCTTTTGATAATGTGTGCCTCGTGCAGGCTTCAGACCTATCATCACCCTTCACGACCCTGTCAAGCAGCTCACATGCATCGGACATGACTATTCTCTTTTTTAGGTACTTGCTGAGCCAATGGGCCCATCACTGGTAAGCCCCCACTACCGGAGCCATGTTGGCCTTTGAAGGATTCTAAATGCTAGCAACAAACGCCATAGAATCATGCATCACTAAAAGGACATGTGAAGGATCCTTTAACATAAGAATGATGCTACTATAATAGAACCTAAATGCCTTGCAAAAATTCTGTGGGTTTCATGCGCTAATACCTGGCAAGGTATTGGATAGAACTCTCAGTTTATTTTCTTCAATTTAATTGCCTGCTAGAATTTAGAGTTTTAAGTCATTAACATTTTAGCTTGTTTTTCTTTCTACTACTCACAAAATTTGTCCTGATTATTACAAATTTTAATGTCGATTTATATATAGAAACATGTGTAGACATATAGTCATGTTGACGTGTCTTGAAATCCTACTTTTAATAGATTTTTTGTTTAGCCATGTCCTTGTGGTGTTGCATCCACGTGCCATGTCCGCCTGCATGATTCATAGCTTGGAGTAAACTGCTATGCTGCCGATAACCAATTTTGGAGGGGGTTTGATACTGATTGACTTTCATATTGGCCATAACAATATTGGTTCTATAACCAGCATATCACCACTATACTAGCAGATATGGGCACTTGAGAAAGTGAGCCAACTAGAATATTTTTAATACTAATAATTATTTTGAATATTAATATATTGGTAATTTAATATTATTACTAATAATTACTTTGAACTGTTTTATTTTATAAGTTAGAATTTATATTTTGATCATTAATAACTGTTTTATTTGTATCGGTCTATACTGGTATGCAAACTTGCCAATAGCATCCACATGATCACATAGGAGATAGAAGCAACAAAACTCTGAAGGTAGGGCTTGAGTGCATCTTCCTATTGAACTGAGCTAAATACTAATTCCTTCAACTTTTGAAGTATGAAACCTTTAGACATGTTAAATTATTTGTTCCTTTACTTACTACTGATAGTTGGACAAAATTTGTTTGTTGTATCTTCCTTGTCTATAGACTAAAAGGTTATGGTGACTTGCAGGGAAAAAGTATCGAGCAGAGGGGGTTGCAGCACATGATAGAAAACTACATATATTATCTATTTCTAGAAGACATCCTTATGAGGCTAGCCCTTCTTTTCAACTCCAACCTAATTCTTCATTGCATAAAATTATTATGCTAAGGAGAGTGATATTTTTTGGAGAGATAGGAAGGCCTTTTTCTAATTCCTTGAGGCCTTTTTCTAATTCCTTGAGGTTCTTTTCTAGTGGAAAGTTGAGTGATGGCGGTCTCAGGCGAGGGTCTATTGCAAAAACAGAATGCTTCCGCTCTTCAGATCCTCTAAACAATGGGTGGTTTAGACCAAGAAAGTTTGATAATCTTGGTTTATCAGACAGCCATGATCAATCCGAATATCGTCTGGGAACCAGGACCCATGCTGACTACAAGTCAGAGCCATATGAAATCCCAGGGTCACAGAGGGATTCAATAAATTCTTCTGATGTATCCACTGAAGCAGTTTTACTTGGAGGAGATGTGAAAAATCAGTGGTGGGATCAACAGTTTCCTAAACGTTGGGTGATTGTACTTCTCTGCTTCTTTGCATTTCTTCTCTGCAATATGGATCGTGTAAGCCAGTTTTAAGTTCCCTTACATTGTTTTCCTGTGAGTTCTTTTTCATTTTGTATCCTATTATGCTATGGAATACACAATAAGCAATTTATAGTTATGATTTAACCTCTTTGACGAATAGAAATTACTCAATTCAGGTAAATATGAGCATAGCCATACTTCCAATGTCCAAAGAGTTTAACTGGAATCCGACAACTGTAGGTCTAATACAGTCGTCTTTTTTCTGGGGTTACTTGCTCACTCAGGTCTGTCCAGAATTTTCTTCTCTGTTATAGGTTCTTTTTTTCTTACAAAGTGATAATAGTACTTTTCAATGTTGCTTATAAGTGATGCTACCATATGTTAAACCTCAGTGAATTCATTTATCACATTATGCTTGCTATTACTTCGTTTTATGTTTTTCTTTCCTTTCATAACTAATAGTAATTTCAAGTGTGATGATGCTTCAAAGTATAATTTAACAGTGAATATAGTTATTGTCTGTGGCAGCATATTAAAGCGGTCAGGATCTATGAATAATTACGGTAAATGCCAGACTGCAGATAATGGAAATTGTTTAAAATTACATGAACATAAGGACTTTGATGTAGTTCACCTGTGGCTGGAGTACATCATAAAGGAGAATATGGAGATCCACTAAAAACATGCCAAACAAAGAGAGTTTCAGTGGTGTAAAAATCCCAAATAAATTGTCATGAATCTTGCTTTAACTCCCAGGAACACTCTCAAATGAGAGACAGTTATGAAAGGGATGAAAAAAAATAGAAAGCTTTGCATTCCATCGGCTGTTAAATAAGCCTTGAGAGAACCTTCATAAATAATAACTGGTCATAAAATAAGAAACAACCTAAACCATTGATTTATTAAAATCTAATATAAGGTCTTAAAAGCTCACAAATCACAATGAACCAAGGTCATCGATTATAAAATTCCAATACCCTGGCCTTTCCTAAATCCAAGTTGATATGATATGGGATTGCCACGTTCTGGTCTCAGTAATCTCACCTTGACTCTAATGCTTGGATGTTTAACATGATGATTGCAACACGAATCATGTTCTCCACAGAACCTCCAAAGGTTAATCAACTTGAAGCATGTGCTGGATAGCACTAAAGTTTTGATGCAAGCTCAAGCAACATTAAGGCATGCAAAATAATACCCTGTAGCCTGAATAGTCTTTTCGTTGCACATACTTAATATATTTCCCACATTTAGAAAGCAGGCTTTTGAGTACACTACTAAACTAGCCCAAACTAGCTAAGGCAGCCTACTATGTTGGTACCACTCTTGGTCAATTAAATGTACAGTTGTTTCTGGTAGTTAATAGGGTTCCTGAAAACATAACCTGTAAGCTTATTGCTTCCCTGGCATGAGAGCTTCAATGGAAGAGATTATAAGCTTCGATTAACTTGGTTGTAGTAGATTCCCATTATCTGTTGCATAGACAACTTAGGAAATAATGGCAGGCAGTATGAACTCAATTAGCAATGCCAACTAAATCAAAAATATGACCATCTTATTTCCTATCTATAGAAAATTGAGGAGTCCTCAGCAAGTGTCATCCCAGTGCAGTTGATGCTTAATTGAACTTAGCTACCCCAAACAATTATATGCTTCGAGTGATCAAGAACTCTACAGGAAAGGCTGCCTCAAACTGAGTTTTCTAGTTGATATTAATTATTTTGGACTGTAACTGATGCTATGTATGGGAAATATCTTGGGTACATTGCTGTGGAAAAACTCAAGCTAGGATCTTCAATGTACATGCATAAAGGTTATTCAGGCTCCGAAATAAAACTTCACTCAAATTGAGTTGAGATTAATAACTTTAATACCTGGAAAATGGAGATAATTTATGGCCAGATGGAGCTCAATGATGTTTAACTATGTTAAGGTGGCTGCTGTCAAAAGATACGCACCATAAAGAATCCAGGGACATGTCGATGAAGCCTTGGCCGAAGCTTAAGCCTTGCTATAGCTACGCTGAAGCATTGTTCAAACTTTATCAACATTTCAACGCATTGAATTGAACTGCTGAAGTAAATCGAAAATGGTAAAATAAAGATTTTCAGCAGAGAGAGAGGGAGAGCTTGATCAACAGTTCAATGCATTGTGTCAAGACCATTCAAGTGCTTTAAAGAATTAACATAAATATTTCAAAAGGGAGTAAACAAAGGAAGTTGATAATCAAGTCAAGGTGAAGATTCACTTTTAATACATCTTAATTCCTCACCAGCTAAGATTTGTCTTCAAATTGAAAAGATTATTTGTAAAAACTATCCCTATATTATTGGGGTATATCACTAATACCCCGTTAAGAGTTTTTTTTCTCTTCACAGAGAGACCCCCGATAGTGGGTAAAGTGCAACAAAAATGCACTTAAACCCCCTATCGGAGGTCTGTGAAATTTGTTTTACAAGGAGTTATTAGTGATATACCCCCAATATATAAGGGTAGTTTATGTAATTAACCCAATTAAAAATAAGGATTTGGATGACTAATGGAAGCTCATTTGGTTTCAGACACTTAGGTCTGGTTTCGATACAAGGTTAGCTACACCCTGGTTTCGTTTAAGTTAAAAACAAAAGAGAGTTTGCATTCATGCTAACCCCAGTTTGAAAAAAATTGGAGTTTGGGTAACTCTGTTTTGTCACAAAAATTGGAGTTTGGGAAAATCCAGTGAGAGTAGATTTTCTGAAACTGCAATTCGGTTACTTTGGAATTTATGAAACTGAGGTTTGTCTAGCTATATTTTGTCACCCAAACTAGCCATACTTTGAGTTTGTTGGAGTTTGCCTTCAAAACTTCATTAAACCGTGGTTCAGGAAACTAAACTTTCATCAAAACTAGGCTTAATGATTGAACCTATTCTAGTTAATATTAGATGGAGTGCTATATCATTTCACGAATAAGGCAGCACCAATATCGACATAGAGTAGATATGTCCCATTAGTGATTCAGATACTAGATTCCCTTAACAATTCTATTTGAAGATAGAATTTTGGAAAACAATTGTATTAGGGTGTCACTGCAATGGGCTTGTAGTGGACCAACCTCAAGCCATGACAGGCTGCTATTCCCAAGCCCTAATCTATCTTATTTGAGTAATATTTAACTCCTTCAGCATTGTTCGACTTCCATATGTGTTTATGATTTGTATGTGTTGTGATTTGGACATTATCTCTATCCCGATGTAAGTATAACCTTATCTATATGTACGACACTGCTTATTTACATTTTCAACCTGGTTATTCATGTGCTTATTCTGAGTGCAGATTCTTGGAGGTATCTGGGCAGATAAATTTGGTGGCAAGCTGGTTTTGGGTTTTGGGGTTATCTGGTGGTCAGTTGCAACAATTCTCACACCTATTGCTGCTAGAGTTGGACTTCCTTTCTTGCTGGTTATGCGTGCTTTTATGGGTATTGGTGAGGTAGGCTTCTTACCAAATAGCTTTCCAATTTTTCTGCCATTTTAGCATGAGTCCATTATAATGAAGAATAAGATTTCACATTTTCCCCCATGTTATGTGGTTGTAACTTGTAAGCTAATGAAAGATCCATTTTATTTGCTTGATGGGTGCTAGTCATATATCTAAGAGGAATGGCATGATGTAAATTCTAAAATTAGTTAGTAAGCAGTAAGCAATTTCATACTTTAATTCACAATTTCATACTTTAATTCACAATTTATTAACAAGTTTCTATGATGCTCTAAGAACACAGAAATCATAAATAAAAGAAATCTCATTTAGTATCTCAAAGTTTATGCATTAATGTTTACACATTGAACTATCTTATCAAGCTGCATACGGACAAGATACATGTTAGAATAAACAAGAATTCATCGGGCCAAATTTAATTTAGATTAGTCTATTTTTTTAATTTTAGTTTCAATCTTTTAGTTTGAGTAGTTTAGGTTTTTTTTTTTTTTTTTAAAAATTGGTTTTATTTTATTTGAAAGTGTTGTGCACGTAGGTTGTTTTCTATATATCTTGGCTTGTTGACGTATTTTTGTTCTTAATTGCTTGATGAAAGTTATTTCTATGTGAAACCCTGATATGTTATTTGCTAAATCTTTTGTGATTGACTTGTAAGAAAACAATTTATCTGGGCTTCAAATTTATCCCAGTGTTTATTTTATTAAACCTAGTTTAGTTCTTCCCCAACTCTCCAAAATGCCCTACCACAGACCATAAATAATTTCTGTTATGCGTCAGATTTGGTATCATGGCCAGATTCATTTTCTGAACTTCGATCCGTTTCCTAAAGAGAGTGGGATATAGAGAATGAGTCTATCATGGTTACTCCCAGTGTTTCTTCTTCTACTAAGTTTTTTGAGTTTCTTTCCATGGTTCCTCAAATATCTCCTAGTGTTTCTTCTAATGAGCTTTTACAGTTTCTTTGTGAGGCTTGTTAGGTTATTGCTGATATCAGTGATGTATACCACTAGATGTGTCTGAATAATGTCCTCCTAGAAAACTCATTGTCTCTTGCCATAAGGAGTTATACCTAGTGAATCAGTTACATAACATTTGCTTATCACACACACACACACACACACACACATATATCAATTTACAACGATAAATACAAATTTGTCACAAACCGACTTATATTGCAGGAATTTACAGTTGCAAAAGAGGTGCTGGTTATGATTCACGCTAAGAGTTTTCCTTTTGGAACTATAAGAAAGTTGTGCACTCTATGTAGATGTTCTTATAGAGTTCTTATGAGAATTACTTCCACATCTAACTTGGCTACCCCATTGGGTCCTGACATTAGTTTTGTTTTCAGTGGGAAGGATTTAACACTTCATGATGCACATGTCCTTTCAGTTAAGCCATTTATATTTGCCGATCCATTGCGAGAACTTATTTTGCTACACCACCTTGGCTCAGAGTAAACAAACAAGTGCTAATTTCACTGCCACCATTGTGACTCAGCGAGATGTTTCATGCGAGAACATTGAGCAGTCAACCAAAATATATTTGAAACTTATCATTGTTGCATTCATTGGAGAGGAATTCTTTAATGCTAAGGAGAGTTGACGGACGATATTTAGTCTAGTCTTCTATTTTATTTAAATCTTTTAGTTTGAGTTTGATGAGAATTCTATTTTTATTTGTTTTTAATTTATTTGCACGTGTTGTGCACGCTGATAGTTTATAGTTGCTTGCCGACTTTTTTTTTTCCTTAATTAAAGATTGATTGATGAAAATTATTTCTGTGTGAAATCCCAAGCATGTGAGTTGTTAAATTTTCCTGAATAATTCATGAGAGTACATGAGTGACCGGGGTGCAAAGCCCCAAACTTTCTCACTTTGTTATTTTTTATCAAATCCTAGTTTAGTTTTCTCCAAATATCCGAACTCCACCACCACAAACCCTAAATCATTTATGTCCTGCTTCAAACATGCACCTCTTAAAAGAGCCTTAATTGCCCTTTTTTCATAAACCTTTGGTTGTCTGTCAGGTAAAAACCATCCCTAATTCATTCTAGGGGTTTGTTAAAATCAATTCTACCATCCTCAATAAAATTTTCAGGATCATTAATGTCTCTAATTTTGGGTTAACTAGTTGGACTCTGTTGTAGGATGTTTTCATCTTTGAAAATTGTCTGCACATGCATTTTCATCCTTCAGCATAAACTAGCATTTTCATCCTTCAGCATAAACTAGGAAATGTTTACTTTCCTGAAAGCCTCAACCACTCGAAGTTTGAGCCCATACTACAAGAATCTGGGATGGTGCTATGGACTACAAAACTATTATATTTATCTTCATATGTTCGATATTCATTGTTAGCCCACAACCTATCAACTTAAACATTTATTATTCTTCTTAAAGATAGTTGGGATATAGAGAATGAGTTTATTATGGTTATTCCTATCGTTTCTTCTTCTATTGAGTCTTTTGAGTTCCTTCCTATGGTTCGTCAACTATCTCCTAGTATTTCTTCTAATGAGTTTTTAGCGTTTCTTTATGAGTTTTTCCCCTCTATTGATATGCTACCAAGTGAAAAAAGAATTTTGTCCTGAAAAGAAGAATAAAAAATGTTCATTGAACTCCTTTTTAACTTCATTTGATGCCTACTTAGTGCAAAGTTCTTAGCTAACATGTATTTTTTTGCCTTTTCAGGGTGTTGCCATGCCTGCTATGAATAATATACTTTCAAAATGGATTCCTGTTTCAGAGAGAAGTAGATCACTTGCCTTAGTATATAGCGGGATGTACCTTGGTTCTGTCACAGGCCTGGCGTTTTCACCAATTCTAATACACAAATTTGGATGGTCTTCTGTATTTTATGCATTTGGGTCGCTTGGAAGTGTGTGGTATGCGTTCTGGCAGAGAAAAGTAAGCATTATTCCAATCATACTGCAATAAACATGTACATGCTTGATCTACATGAACATGCATGATCATTTAACATGACATGAATTTCTTGGCCTTATGAATATTTTATTGTTATTTGTGTCGCATAGCTTCTTCAGATTGCTTTGCATTTGTATTTTTAATTAGGTCACATACTTGAAAGGGCAAAACTGGATGACCTCTTAATCTAATTGTGTGAGATCATAGTATGATAGTGAATAGTAACACATTGACAAAATTTGCCCATAATCAGTTTGTGGAAGTTGCTGTTTATTTCACAGCATGTTGATTTGGTTATATGACCTTTGTATTGCTTGGTAGTTTATTGCTTAGGTTGTATGTTTTACAAAGATGATTTGTAATCTGTGTTCTCCTGTACTAGAGAGTGTAGGATTTTTTTTTTTTTTTTTTAATATATTTTTCTGAAGAACAATGTCTAAACTAGTTCTATCCATTTTTTGGCTATATTGTTTGTCGCCACTATAACATCTGATATCAAATTTTTTCATGTTCTATAGGCACATAGCTCGCCAAAAGACGATCCGGAGCTTTCTTCCAATGAAAAAAGGCAGATTTTAGGGGGAAGCGTGTCAAAGGAGCCTGTTTCATCTATTCCTTGGAGATTAATTCTGTCAAAGGCTCCAGTCTGGGCTCTCATAATCTCTCACTTTTGTCATAATTGGGGAACTTTCATTCTTCTAACATGGATGCCCACATACTATAACCAGGTATTTGCTATTTTTATGTTTATTTGTGTTTTGTGTATTTGCGTGCGTGTCTTTATCTTACCATGCTTCTTAAACCCAATGATCCTTCAATGACCATAACATGGAATTTAGAGGATTTAATTCAGCATAAAATTTTTTTGGCACAGAATGACAATCACTAGCAGTAGCTGTAAACAACAGACCGTATTTGGCTTTAGCCATATAAGTTGCATTGCAAGTAAAGGTATGAGCCAACTTGCTAGCAGATTCAGACTTCTTTCATCCTATGCACAGCCAATGTTTGAGATGACATCTTTTTTCTAGATTTCTGTTGCTTTGAAAGTCGAAATTTTACTAAATTACACTGCCCTGATATATACAGAGTTGTACAGCTTGATGATAATAAATATATGTTAATTATGTTTTGATGTATGATGTAAGGTTGCTAAAGGTTGTACTTGGTAAAGGAGCTGCAGGAAGTTAATTTCAAAGAGTAGGAGCCATTGCTTTGTACTAGTCGTGTGATTGTTGTGTTCGTCATGATGATTATTGTGCAATTTATTTTTCTTGAGAAGACAAATGTAATATGATAGCTATGAATTTGTCATGATATGGAACAGCTCTAATCTGAAATGGTTCTTCTCAGGTATTGAAGTTCAATCTTACTGAATCTGGGCTATTATGTGTCTTACCATGGTTAACCATGGCAGTCTTTGCAAACATAGGAGGCTGGATTGCAGATACGCTTGTGGCAAAAGGGCTTTCGCTAACTACAGTACGGAAGGTATAAATTTGAACTACTAAATGAAGAAATGCCATATCTCAATTTTAAGTCATGAACCTGCAGTGTGGAGTTTTAGAACCTCTCTTGGATAATGTTTTGGAAAAGAAAAATATTAAAGAATTTTCTTAGTGGGGTTAAAGTACTTAATTAGGATCTGGATCCAAGCAAGAACGCTCAAATTATGAGTGAGTATGAGTTCACAGATTTCAGGGGCTTAGTTTTGCAAAAAGGTAGAAGATGAGGAATATAGATCAACCTTATGCAATTGGTTTGCCTCTTTACTCTTTAGCAGAACTCGAAGGAAAACTGTGTACGCAATTCACTTGCCTCGGCAGAAATCCAGTAAAAGTTGTAATTTCAACATCCAACCTTAGACTGGGAAAACAAATGTACTGGAGGAATCTGTAGTAATATTTACCTTTTTAGTAGTACAATTGATCTGCAGATAGTGATAATGGTAACTGTTAGAAAAAGTTATTGTGACATCTACAAAAATCCCATAAGTTTGGCTTAACGTGTATTCTGAGTATGCAGAAAACTAGTTTAAGTTGTTATAGGAGAAATAGTGACTGCATTTAGGATGTGCTGCGCAAATCATGCCCATTAACTAATGTCTGCATCTGTGCAAGTTTGACTTTGTGTGCACTTGTACGCGCAAGCACGCGTGTGCATGCACATGTGTCTGTGGGTGTGTGTTTTGAATATTATAAGGTTATCAGTCATTTATTAGGTAGGCATGTTGACTAATATCAGTCATTTGTCAGGCCTTTGATCTTAATGGTGTTTGGTTTTATTAGGATTTTAAATATCGCCTGCTACTGATACATATTTTGAATATCGTATCAAATCTTGAGGCATCCAATATGATATGAGACCTTATAATATCAGTACCATTGTTGCCAATATTGCTGGCATTTCTGATATTGCCAACTACGATGTATTTGATATTTGCCAATTTTCGATACTAAAAACCATCAGCCAATATGGACACTGACTGGCACCGAGATATCAAATCTTCATTTGAAAATAATATCAGTCATTTGTTAGGTCTTCAATCATAGAGGCATTTAGTTTGCAGAAGTGTCATTTTATTGGTCCATGTTCAGCTCAGTCCAATCTTCCTTTTTGAAATGCAGATTATGCAATCAGTTGGCTTCCTCGGACCTGCCTTCTTTCTGACACAGCTGAGCAAAGTTCGTACGCCTGCTCTAGCTGTACTATGCATGGCTTGCAGTCAGGTTTGATTTACTTTACAGTCTGCTAGCTGTTAGTTTAAAAGCTTACCTTTTCCTTGTTATTGCCTCTTACACAATTTTTGTCAATCATCAAACATTTAGAAATTTAAGCACAACCTTGCCCCATTCCTCTTGCAGGGAAGTGATGCATTTTCACAGTCTGGTCTCTATTCCAACCACCAAGACATTGGTCCACGTTATGCAGTAAGCCCTCTCTCTCTCTCTCTCTCTCTCTCTCTCTCTCTCTCTCTCTTTAATTTGTTCATATATTGAATTTGAGGATAAGAGCATAACTCTCAGTAAAATTGAAGGCGCTTTATAATCCAATTTTGTGCTTCAATCTACAGGGCTTTATAATCCAATTTTGTGCTTCAATCTACAGGGCGTCCTGTTGGGCCTTTCCAACACTGCCGGGGTGCTTGCAGGAGTCTTTGGTACTGCTGCCACCGGTTACATCCTACAACGAGGCAAGACCAGAACACGAGCCACCTTCATACACTTTCATTCATCAACTTTCTACCTCTAACATAAAACTCTCGTGAATTGCCAGGTTCATGGGATGATGTCTTTAAAGTCTCTGTCGCTTTGTACATAGTTGGTACGCTGGTATGGAACTTATTTTCAACTGGCGAGAAAATTCTCGACTAATCAGATCAGCAGAACATACATGCATTGATATGTGCAGCTATTATCAAGAACAGTGATTTTGTTAAAAATATAAAGATATTAGCAAGCCATATCGATCATAGTTCGAGCAGAAACTGGGCATTACAACACTCGAGAAATTTGTAACCATCCATTTAGATGATGTAACTGATAACAAACTGAACTGTGTCAAGCAACACAGTTCGCAGTTCTAAAGTATAAAATCTTTTATTCACTTCCATTCTGTGATCATATATCTAACCAGAATAGAGGACTTATTTTCTGTTCCAAATTTGTGACCTCTTGTCACTGGCACTGTACATGGATAAAAATACCTGCAGCAAGTTTGTTGTAAATATTCTTCCCAGCAGTACAAGTTAATGAAACTTCATTTACATAAGCCTCAGTCTTGGTGGAAATCTTCGACAGTGACGAGAGGCGAGAGGTAATAGACACTGGCCGAGCAAACGTCTGACAGTTCACTGTCTGCGTTCAATTGTCGTTAATAGAACAAACAAACAAGACAGGAGCCAAAAGTCCAGCTTGCATGGGGCCTCAGAAAGCATGAAGAGCAAATGCAAGCTGTTTCCTGAACAAATTCCTTTCCCCATTGCTTTCTTGCTTGTCCTTTGGTTAAGTTCTAAGGTTGGTGCACTGCTCTCACTCTGTACTACAAGTTCATGTAATCATTGTTTTCTCATATGGCAATTGGTTTTTCCTCCTCTTTGTGCTGACATTGTGGTCAGTTTGGTCATTATCAATGGTTTCGATTTCTCAATTCTACATGAGAATTTCCTAAGGTCGCAGAGCAAAGTGGTGTGTTCAGATAGAATTTCCCAATGCTATGTGCCTCTGGAAATTGAAAGTTGAGATATTTTGGAAATAAGAGGATATTGGAATTTTAGCCCCACATCAATCTAAGATATAGAAATTTGTGTCTCATTATATCAATTTATGGTTAAGAATATTGTGATAGTCTCATGTCTGATCAATATTGAGGATTAGTCTCATATTAATGGAAAAGTTAATTTGACATATGATCAAAAAAATTATTCAGATAGAATGCGGATTGTGAGCTAGTTGGCTTTCATACATTTTCTTATTCTTTATAAATTTTTCTCCTCTCTTTTATATTTTCAATAGCCTTCTATTCTACCAAAATCTAATAATTATGGTGCGAGCTAACAGATACACTTTGTATTCTAAACAGAACTAACTGAACGCAATTAGTTACACAGGTTTCGACTTAAATCTCCCTCAAAAATCTTATATTTGAAAATTCGTTGGAGAATTATCCTTATTTTCTTTTTTTCTCTTCTCAATGCTACACGTCTCATGGTCATGGACCGGGTGGGCCCATTGGGCAAGTGTGCACTCTCAAATTTCAAAAACAGTGTCCTCTTCAAATTATATATCTTATTCGATAAAAACGATAATTAACATGCTCAATCTCAAATAATTCTGCTCTTAGCCATGTAGTCTGCTCCGAATGCTTGAGGTAAAAAGCTTAGTGGTTACGAAATATCTCATGTGACATGCATGGCCCATAGCATCACATGAATCATGATCATATTTTGGTGATGAGTCTTAGCAATAACATGGGATGCTCATGTCTCTTCATTTGCATTCAATTTTCTTTTTCTTCTCCACTTATCAAAAAGATCATAGCAGTTGGGCTGCCAATTGAGAACATGAGACCCTTTCAACATCATTTTCTCACAAAGAGTTGCGTGAATGTTGACAAATGCCAACAATTTGGCAAAATATTGGACGAATTGAGAAAAAGTTAGTCTAGGAGAATTAAATATAAGAGATTAATATTATGTAAAGCAACAGTGATCATTTGTAGTCAAGTTAATTATAAGTAATAAGATAAAAAGCTTTTGTTATGATTGAAGCAAGGCATGCTGGCTTTTAGCGAGTCACGCTGAGAAAAAGAGATATGCATGTACTTGCACGGAGAGCTAGCTACAAAGAAAATTGAATTGAATATATTGTACGAATAATATTTTACAATCTTACATTCTTTTTGGAAGCATGGAGCATAGGAAGTTACTACACTAATATGTTTCTCTTATGATTGAAAATGTTTCTTATTACAATGTCGGGAATTTCTAAACGAGCACAATGCTCGTCTGGGTGACCACGTTTTTTCTGAGTCAGGATTAGTTTCAATCGGTCTTCAAATCACATGTGGATTAGTTCCCGAATGGTTTTAATAGCGTTTAAAGATTAATCCGGACCAAGGTAAAAAAACAAGGTCACCAAATGAAATGACAAGTTTGCAGGTGTGCTCATTATGACTGGTGGATACAAAATGATGTATTCATTGAAAATAGAAATTATTAATTTTCTATTTAATTAGTAGAAGATCAAATCAAAACTAAAATCCAAGAAATTGAATATGAGTGAATCCTAAAATATCGAGATTATAATTAAAAAAATTTATAAAATAAATTATTAGAGTCAGACAGATTATACAACTTCTATTAGCTTTGGACACATTTTTATTATGGTCTTTATAAAAATATTTTGACACGTGCCACCTAAAAGTTGTAGTTAAGTATTCATAATTAGTTTTTCCACTATCAAATCAAATCAAGCACACAACATAAGCACGATGCCAATATTTAATTGCGATCAACATTTCTATCAACTGCTAGTTAATAAATTAATAGCACTCATCATCATTTGAAACGTGTAGTTCAACCCCCGTTAGTTATTGACGCAGGAGTAAGAGAGCAACCTCCACCTTCCCCCCCAAAACAATAACAATGTTTACCTAGAATCGTACTATCGTACTACGAGAAGTTGGGACCATCAGAAATTGGAGTCTAAGGCAAAACTTTAAGGGAGAGAGGGACAAAGACAACAAGAAGTTGGGACCAGGAGAAATTGGAGTTTAAAGCAAAACTTTAAGGGAGAGAGGGACAAAGACAGATTACGAATCAAAATTTTGAGTGTTGAGAATTGAGAATTCTGAGCGAGTTGAAAGAGATATTGAGTTCTGAGAAAAAGCAAAGAAAGAAATGGAGAAAAAAAAAATTATGGAGCAGAGAAAAATTAGGAATTCGAAGCAGATTGGAAAGAAGAAAATATAAATTGATAACGATTGAATTGGACACAAATTTGGAAGCAAAAAAAAAAGGAAGGTCAATCATTTTATACTTAGAGAATTAAAAACCTATAATTACAAGTATTACCATGTATAGAGACATTGCTTCGAAAAAGAAATTAAGGAAATAATTTGAACTGAGAACTTTTTAAAAGAAAGAGTTGGTCAGGCATTTACCGTTAGATTACTCTATTACATACTCACTAGTATCTCGCCTCCTTGAGTTTATACCACATCTGGCTCATTTCCTCTCCTCCCAATAACAATAATGATAGAACAATAAAATTGACAACTTGTGAATTTCTTATGCATTTACAGCAAAATTCCCATTTTGGTTCAAATAAATGGGTTTTTCAGCATTTAATTGTCTACATCTATTTTAATAACTTTCAGACTAAAAATCGTGGGTTTTAGGATTTACTTCTCAACCAGCAACGTGTGCTAAATATTCTGGTTATATAAAATTGTTCTTCTTTTACCGATTGGAGGAGGAAGAGACGAATAAATATTACACCCCATGATTTTTAGTTCTAGAATAGTTAAAAAATTATATACAAAGCTATAAGGATCATATCGTGATTTTATATTTCAACATTTTTTTTTTTTTTTTTGCTGCAAACATAGGAAAATTTTCAAAGCAATTTCCAACAATACTCTCTTATTTCCAAAAAAGAGGGGAAAAAAAAGAATAAAAGGAAAAGAAAAAAACACACACACACACAAAAATATCCTCTTATTCATACTCCCCAAATCCCCAGCACTCACCAATACAAAAGTGCTAACACCCCAACAACCACCACTCAGCCTCAATCTTCTTCTTGCTCAAATCAATCAGTTTGTGGTAGTTGGAACTTTTTTTTCTTTTAAATTTTGCAAGCTTTATATTGATCTTCACTTGTCATTGCTTGGTCCCTCTTCTCATAGAAATAATTAAAAGGATTATCTTTGGATGTTTGACCTATCATGCCTCATATCTAACTTAGCGATGGCAATAGAATGTCTCATCATCATCATATATATATATTTTTTTTCCCTCCTTTGAATGTTTTGTGTCCTAAAATTTGTTTTTGCTAGTAGAACTCACACGTGCACACGTGCATATAGTTTTTACAAAATTATTCAAATTGAGGCACCATCAAAAATCAGTTTTGAAACCTCTTACAAAATTAAAGAGAGGTGTTTAAGCTAGAGTCGAGCCAAATTTGGACATATTCATTTATTTATTTTGCCGAACAAGAATTTATGTTCAAGGTCTCAAATTACAGTGATTTTACTTTCTCCACCAACTTCAACTCTATGATATAGTGACCGTTATTCAAAATAACATTAAGTTAAAGCTAATTATTTTCTGAAAATTGAGTTCCATTTTTCATTCCTAAAGTGAGGGCTCATTGAGTAATTTATCCAATCGACCCGGACAAGAAAGTCTGGAAAATTCTAAATAGGCACACGATTTGACTTAGTGAGCACCATAACCAAGTTTTTAAAGAAGTACAAGTTTGACACTTTTCCCGTCATCCTGGTCTCGTTTAGATATTTTATCGAACAGTTATAGTGCGACGATAATGGAATTCAGGAGACATGATCTAGTTCGGATATTTTTACTGAACACATTGAGTGCATCAGCGAGGTCCCCGCACTTGGTGTATATTATGATGAGAGTGTTAGGAACAGTGATAGAGGAGGAGTAGAGGTTGCGTCTTGGTGAGGGAGGTGCAGAGCTAGTGGTATGTGTGCGGTCAGTTTAGGTAAATGATTGACTTATTAGAAAACTGACTGACCTACCAAATAGGCAAGCAGAGGGAAAAGGCAATCACTGACTGAGCTGGGGAAGGGGCGAGTAGGGTAGAGCAAGTAAGGAGGGCGATGTGTTTGAAAGGACGTGGGGGAGAAAAGGAATAGAGAACATGTGTTTGATATTGGTTAAAATCGGGAGAAATTAGGCGCAACTAAAAAAAACGCTTGTGCTCACAAGCAAATGGTGCTCGGTAAGTGAAGTGGTGTGCTCGTTTAGAATTTCCCGAAAATCTGGAGAAAAAGACAATTCCACGGGGCAATAATTCCCAGAAATATGACGTGGACGTCAAGCTAAGGATCAACACTACAGTGATTGGCCAACCACAGAAGCCCTTCGGTAAAACTATCCTCACTCCCATTTTCCCCAACATCCACTCCTCATTTTCCCTAAAAACACCCGCCTTCCATAATAAAACAGCGTAACGTTATCAAAACCCCCAATCATCCCACGGATCTTCGTTGCTTTTCACTCAAAAGGAGACACGAAATCTCCCCCAAAATCCCAATCAAAAATGTGATTTTTAGGGTTTCGAGAATCTCGAAGCGAAAAATTTACAGATCGAAACCAAACCAAATGGCGAACCACAGAATCAAGCAGGACGCCGATCTCGAGTTTCGGCGAGGGCTCGAGGAACTCGTCCGCGGTCATCTCGACGACTGCATGACCAACTTCTCCTCCTGCAGCTCCGCCGTCGCTGGCGACGACGAGGAAGACTCCTCCCCCTCCGCCGCAGAGAGGAGGCGCCGGAGATCGGCCCTCGACGGCGACGATCTCGCCGAGTCATCCGCCGCCGCTCGCCGGCACTCGCGGATTCTGAGCCGGTGGGTCGCGAGGCAGGCGGAGGAGATGATCACGACGATGGAGCGACGGAATCGGGAGTCGGAGCTCATGGCGCTCGCCGGACTGCACACTGTCTCGATGCTGGACCAGTCGTTTCTTAGGGAGCCGACGCGGTCGAGGTCGAGGTCGCCGTCGAATGTGGAGCGGCCGACGGAAGCTAGGGCATCGAGGATTCTGCAGATGTGGCGGGAGCTTGAGGACATGTCGAGGGAGAGGAGGAGCGCCGCCGTTAACTCCCCTGGGGGTGACCGGATCCGGAATGATGATGTTAGTGAGAGCGATGAGACGAGTTACTTTGATGAGGATGGGAGATCCAGTAGAGAGCAGTCGCCGGATCTCAGCAATGAGAGGGAAAGGGAAGGAGTGAGGGAGATTGTGAGCAGGATCTCGGAGACCACTGGATCGAGGGTTTCAAATCCGAACAGAGCTGAGAGCCTGAGGTCGGAATGGCTGGGCGAGACTGAGAGGGAGAGGGTGAGGTTGGTGAGGGAATGGGTTCAGATGGCGAGCGAGCAGAGAGATGGGAGGAGCAGCAGGAGAGAGGAGGAGAGGGACCAGAGGAGCCGAGATGGTTCGGTTACAGATCATGAAGAGGGGCAGCCAGAGCATGTGAGGAGGGATTTGTTGAGGATTCGGGGCCGGCAGGCGAGGCTTGATTTGATTATGAGGATGGTTAGGGAGAGGGAGAGGGAGCTGCAGGGATTGGAGGAGCATCATCCAGTATCAGAGTTTCCTCACCGGAATCGCATTCAGGTCAGTCATTAGATTGAGGCTGAAGTATTGTGAGTTATCGGTTGTTCTGAAAATAACGTAATCTGCTTGATATTTGTACGGTTATTTTTAACAAGAGATCAACTGGGCCTTCACTTCTGGGGTAGTTCATAGTTGGAATATCCCCTGAGGATCTCATTATAGGAGGGGATCCATCATGTTCAACTAGGTTTCCTTTGGTAGATAATTTCAATCCCAAATGCTATTTGCATTATTGGGTATAGGAATTGCATTGAATCTAGCTAATCCTGAGAGATAGTCAGAAAAAGGAATCTAAGCCAAATCCCTTTGGTTTGGGAATGCTAAACTAGTGGAGAGGAGGATTCATAAGAGCAGCACAATATAGTAAGGCCAAAGACTGATGGTTGTGTTAGAACTTCTTTAGATATTGATTTGGTCTGAAATATCCAATTTTTATGATTTTACTTGTCCTATAATGTTGATTCCAATAAGTTGGTTTTTTAATTAAAGGTTGATAGGTTAGATTGGTTAGGTTTATGGAGGTTGATAGAACATTGATACTGTCTCCTGGATGTTTAAGGAGGCAAGGCCATCAAGGGCTTTTGCTTCTCTAGAATTACATTCATATTTCTCACCATTTAAATTTTGACATTTTGTTTTACATCATCTTTTTTTAATTTTGATTGTTTGGTAGTTCTGTCAGTGGTTTTGAGCTACTCTAAGTAGGCCTCTTGGCACTCAAACCCTTGATTAGTGGGAAGAAGATCTAGAACCACTAGGTTGATAATTATATATTTCTATTTTTTATTTCATACCTTGCACCTCTGTCTGCAAGACTTTGATGAATAGTGAGAAGCATCGCTTTACAGCAGTAGCCTATTTCATATGTTCTCTCCTCCCTAGTGTTCACCTACTCTTTAGTCGTTTTGAGGGCTTTCTCCATTGTTGTATGCTATCAAATTATGGAACTCAGATCTTCAGACACGAAAATTGGTCCTAGCCAGGGTAGCCTCCTAGGTTGCTTGGGAGGCCTCTCACCAATTGCCTCCCTGGAATCTGGTTCTTGATCACACTGATCCGACTCCAAGCTGATGCTTAATGATATAATTTCGTTCTAGTGCTTAGATTTCGTTCTAGTGTTTAGTCTTAAGAGGTCGAAACCTTCGGTTTCTCTATTTGCGTGCTACTGAGTAATTTGTATTCTTCTCAATGGTCTCACCTAGTAAACCAAGGTTCACAATATTGGGGAAGCCAATAAAAGGCACAGGTTTGAGACATTTTCTAGTTTGGTTTATATCTAGTAATAACATATGCTTCATTATGGGCCACATAAAACTCTCCTATATATCATCTTTTTTTAGTGTCAACTTGATGCCATCCTAACCAAGTTTTTATCATTATGTGGAACTCGTACTAATATGAGGGTTGCTCCATAGTAAGGTTTTAAATATTCACTATAGCGGATGTATCGGATTGAAAAATTTTATAGCAGTTATCATTATCGAAAAAATATTGGTGATATTTTTCAAATATCGAACGTCAATATCAAAACTTAAATATACATTCATAAATCTTAGAGAATAAATATAAAGGTATTTCATGCATACATAAAAAAAAACTACATAATTGTAGAATTTTCATAAGTGATATACTTATTTCGACATCTTGCATTAATCAGTGAATCCATAACCACTAGCTAATTGTAGAAATTTCATAAATAATAACTTAGATCATACAAAAATGAAAATGGATCAACAAATATATAAAATTTTATGCAATGAAAGGAGAAAAAATCAATAATTAAATATCGCATATTAATATCATGTTCATAAGTCCATATTAAAATCGTAAACCAATAGTACAAACAATATGTAAAAAAAAAAAAACCATGAGTTTATAAATTATAAATTAAACTTAGCCGATTTTGGGTAATTTCAGCTATTGTTTTGCATCCAATATTGCCGCCGCAATATCGGCTTGGACTTGATACTGCATCGCTATTTTTTTTAAAAACGCGGAACGCTATGAAATTGTTTATATCGTTGCGTTTTGTATCCAAAGACGCAATATCGATATTGCGGCCAATATTTAAAATAATATTCCATAGTCTATCTCTTTTTGTGGGAAAAGGAATGATATTGTGACGAAATTACATGCATATATATACTTCTTTTTAAATAAAAAGTGCAGCTGCGTCATACTATTTTTTTTAAACTTTGGGTAAATTTCCTAAAGCCCCATAAGTTTTAAGTGATTTTTACTAAATACCCATATACCTTTTTTCATCCCACGAGACCTTTAATAGTAAACTGTGATAATGGAATTCATAAAATGACGTTTCATGTTATAGCTTAAATGGGTTTTGGGTTTAGAATATTGTAATAATAGGTATTTTCGTTAATCTATTAAGATATGTGTTTGGGTTGTGTTAATAGTCAATGAGTTATACCCATTTTTTTTCTTGTTTTTCCAATTCTAACTCTTATTTCTATTGTAATTCCTCTTTTCCTTACCCTTTTTTGGATTAAGGGTGTTGGTTTAGAGTTTAAATTTTAAAAGAAATAATGAGTATTGATATTTGGGTTGGACCTGGACCTAGGTTTGAATTTTGGGCAACAATTATGTAAAATCATAGGCTTGTTTTGGCATAAATTTGTGTTATTGCATCTCAGCTAGTGATTTTTGGAAGAATCAAGGACTGTTAATTCTAGGGTTATGTTGACTTTTCTTAGAATTGAAAAAAAAGAGTTAAGGATGTGCTTACGGTTTGGAAGATGAGGAGATGGAAGAAAAGATGAGCAAAGAAGATGACTACAACAACAATAACTAAGCCTTCTGTCCCAAGCACTTGGGGTAGGCTACATGAACCAAAAGAGAATCACGCCGGATCACTCACACCGATAATCATTCTCCATTCATTCCTATTGAGTAATGAGCGAAGAAGATGACTAATTAAGATAAATTAGAGCCTCACTAATTGTATTTTTTTAAAGTTAAAGTAACATTTTTATTTGTAATATATAGTTTTAGAAATAAGAGAGGTGCAGTTTGTCTGAAAAAAATTAGACAATTGATCACATATGATGTCATGTTAACTCTAGCAGAATTGGGGTTACACGAGTAGTTTGAAAATGTTTAGGGGGCTCAGGGGACAAAAAAAGTATGAAAGGGTTTAATGAGACTTGTTTAAACTTTAAAGCTTATGAAGGTTAACTAAAATTTGCTTTTTTACTTTAACATATGCGAATAATTATGTTATCAGACGATAATAGTACATGCAATCAGTGTCATTTTCAGAAGACCTACTTAACGTTTTTTTTTACTATCCATTCTGTTTATTAAGTTGATTACTGGGACCAGCTAACTTCAAGATGACATTCATGTTCATTTTTCTGGGCTGAATTTATCGAAATGAAACAACTAGAATCTACAATGTGATTTTAATCTTTTAGTTCACTTAACTATGAAATTCAATATTTTGAACAGGCTTCTAAACAATTTCAACAAATAGTGTTTTTATCATCCAATTTTACAACCTTAATCTATGCTTTCTCAGTTACTTCACACTTTTGAAGAAAGAGCTGTATCTCGATATAAAATTAGTGGATTCCATTACAAAGATGAAAGAAATAGAAGCAAATGCCATATCTCAGCAAAATTAGCAAAATTACATGGTTGATCCATTTTCAACTGATATCAAGACTAGTCTATTTATCATGATCAATGAGATCAGATGCTTTATCAATCTATGAAGTTGAAAATTGTGAAAAGAAAATTCATCTGATAGCATAACAGTGGCATTTGAAGTTGAGACAAGAAGATAACCCCATCGGCTATAGATGCCCAGTAAAGTGTTGGCTACTGCAATGCCAAAATCTGATGTTCTTTATTTGCATTGATGAGAAAGATGCCAATCATTCATAACCCAACATATTTCATCGCTCCACACCTTTACTTATTTTAATAGTATGCTTGTTCATTTTGTTTTTCTTTAATTATCTTATAAAATGATTCTAAAACTTTGTAAACAAAACATTGATACGCTTGTTTCATCTCTATGTTATTTTTCTTTCTTTCTTTCCTTTTTTCTTTCCAAATCTTGCTTTCTTTTTGGTGCTTTGATGGTTTTAACATGGAGCTTTTTCATTTTTCTGACCAAACTTCACGAATCTATTGGGGATCATTGTCCAGGCACTCCTCAGAGGTAGATTCTTAAGAAATGGAACACCTCCTGAGATCGTGAGACCACCTTCAGTGGTAGCAAGAGAATTAGGTCAACTAAGACAGCGTCATCCTGTCTCTGGTCTAAGGTACATTTAATTTACTTTTGTATTAACAAAGTGTACTTTTCCACATTACCATTTGATAAAGCTTCACTGGGATTGCCCTTATTGCTTGGCTAATTATCCTTTGCTTCCTTTCATTGACTTTAACCATAACTATTATGTAGTTGATAATTTCTGTATGCATCCTGGCTTGCTGGTGGAATCTGTTTGCAAATTTGATGCTCTTCATTTGGCATTTCTCATGCAATTTTGACTTGCATCGAATTTTGTTTCAATATTATGCACACTCCTAACTTATTCAGAGCTCAATGTGGAAAATGTGACTTTTTCCCCTTTCCAATTATCTATAAAGCATGGATACTTCAATTTGAGTGCCGTATTCGTATCAGATACATAATGGACACTTAATGGACACTGACACTTGTTGATACATATTGGACACACCGAACTTGTTGATACATAAGAATCCAAGAACTTGCATGTTGTAGCTGTGTCCCCATTTAAAAAGTCATACAAGTCATATGTCGGTATTGTTTTCCCTTTCAAAATGCCATTAATTGTATTTTGAAAATAGAGTCGTGTATTGTCGAAAGAAAAAATTCTTTTAACGTAAAAGAGATACTAAACTAATAGGTCCAAGTGTCTTGCAAAGAGAGTCTTTGAAATTTTTATTCAAGATACTTGGTCCATTGATTTTGAATCCAGGTTCGTTTCTTTTTTATAGTTATGTGATTAGAATTTATGTTTTAAATTATTAAGAATTTTTATTTTTTCCTACTTCAAAGAAAAGATGTCTTTAACAATTACGAGTTTTGATGCGCATTTATATCACATGTATAAATTCACGCATACTTATGTCACCGCATTCCCTTTTTCTACTTTTTTAGGTTTTTCCATTTCCTTGTGTCCGTTTGTATCTTATCTGTGTCCATTGTCCATGCTTCATAGCCAACCATATATTGTATATAGGCATATTGTTCCATTTCCATGATACTAGAACATATTGTATATAGGCATGTCCAAAGTAGCATTTTCAAAGTTAAAAAGATAATTAAAATTTGGGTTAATTACAGTCAGACCCCCTGTAGTATTGAGAGTGTGTCACTTAGCACCCTTGAAATTTGAAACTCTCAAAAAACCCCCTGGACTTAGTTATTTTCACTCTCATTTTTTACTAAAGTGCACTCTTGTCTCTCAAATTCTTATTCTACCCTCATCCCTCCTTTTAACCAACAATAGGAATTTGAGAAATGAGGGTAGAATAGGAATTTTAAGGGACAAGAGTGCACTTTAATAGAAAAGGAGAGTGAAAATAACTAAGTTCAGGAGGTTTTTTGAGAGTTTCAAACTTCAGGGGTGTTAAGTGACACATCCCCAATACTACAGGGGGTCTAATTGTAATTAACCCTTAAAATTTTATGTAGGCCCATTACCGTCTAATTCTGCAATCTCACCTAAGTAATTTTATTGACTAAAATAAACATAAACAGTTTAACTACACTCAAGAGTTTTTAAGTCGAGGTTGTTGGAATCACGTTAGATAATAGATGCAAGCCGTACCGGGGGGGGGGGGGGGGGGGTGAATAGGGTTGGTACCAGATTTTTATTCATTTATCAAAATATCAAATTTATTATATAACGCAATAAGATAATCAATCATAGATAGCAAACATAAACATAATACACATATTTTATAGTGGTTTGGGATAACCATACGTCCACTTTTCCTCTTGATGAACGAGCTTCCACTACTAGTGAAGAAAATTCTATATCACAAGCCCAATCTAGTATGCAGTTACATGATAGGAATCCTAGTCTATACAACTAGTTGTCTCGTACAAGTTATTTCTCTATAATTCTAGCATCCCGCTATTGTTCCTCAATTCCCTCTGGCTTGAATACGTCGTATAATCTCTCTCAGCTGAAACCGGCTTGAGTATGCTGTAACCAATCACACAGATTGTAAACCTCAATTGACACTGGTTTGAGTAGGTTGTAAACCAATCACGCAAACCATAAAACATAGGTTTTGAGACACACCAAAATATTATGGAAGTGCAAGTTGAATTTTTTTTACAGCCCTTGTACATATGTCTTCTGAAGATGAAGATTGGAATTCGATGAAGATGCTGATGAAGTTGAAGATCCGACTGTTGTGCAGTTCTCAAAGATTAAATGTCGTTGCACATCTGTGATATTGTGTGGATGATGATGAAGAAGCTCTCAATCAGTTTTCTATGGCTTCTCCTCCTTCAAGTTCTTCTCTTTTTCTCTTATAAAAGATTTTCAATGAATTTTTCAACTGATCTCTTTTCCTTCTCTCAAATCCCTTTTTATTATAAAAAACCTACTTCTTAAAGGATCTCAACTATTAGTGTAAAACTAATAGGAATGTGAACTTATTTATCAATCATAATTGATTTCGTCCATGTGTCCTTCCATGTTTAGGACTTTTTGGAATCAAATAAAATTCCAAATCAATTTGGAAATTGCATAAAAATGCCGGAAAATACTGTCCTCTTGAGCCACCAGTGGCTATAGTTGTGGCTAGGCTCAGATTGGCTAAGTGAACTGAGCCAGCGGTGAGGTCACTCGTGGTTCAACTACCCATGAGGTTACTATGGCTTTGGGTTTCCCAATCTTTCTAACATGGATGTTCTCCAGTAAAATGACGATATCTCTCACATTCGAACTTTGATTGAGCTGGCTTAGCGGTATTTTGAAGAGGATTCGGAGCTCTACAACTTTGTAGTTGATCTCATCAGTTGATTCAACTTGTATCTTATCATAAATCATCTTGAAGTTACAACAGCACCTTTTTTGATTTCATCAATGGCCGCTATGTCAATCCTTTATTGAATGATGATATCTTTCATATTCGAGTCCGATTGTACTGTTCTTAGTATCTGTTTGAAGATAATGTTGAACTCTACAACTTTGTAATAGATTTCTTCACTTGATTCTCACTGAATCATAATCGAATATTGTCTTAAAGTTGCAGCATCATGTCATCATTGGTATCATTTGTTGCTTCACTTGATTCTTTTGCATATCCATTTAGCCCTACATATACTCCACCAAACTTTTCATACTACATGTAGAGTTTGTTTTTCATCAAACCAAGGATTACGGATAGATATGCACCCAACAGAGGTTCTTCCATGACTTTTACATGAAAAATCCTTTATTATATTGTGCACTATGCTTCCTGCTTGGTTTTTGTTTGCTGGATTCTTGCGTGGCCTAGTTACGATGTGGTTAGTTGACCTACTATTTGATTTTTCATTTTTCCTGTTATTACTTGATTATGCATGTTATGTTACTATGATTTTGTCTCTTGGTCCCTTAGTATTTGCTGCTTTCATGCATATCATGGTGACTTATAAGAAATATTGGCGAAAGCAACATCACAAAATTTTTTCCCTTGTGTAACTAGGGAGGGATTTCGCTTCAGATTAGAGAATATTGTTCGTGGTCAAGCTAGCGGCCAGGCTGAAAGTTCAACTAGTCATGATATCAACACTGCTCGAAATGACCAAGCTGAAGCATCCATAGCTGTGGTGCCATCAAATGATAATGAGTCTCAATTGATGAATGAGAATAGTGATAACCATCTAGATGCAGAAGTAAATACACCACCTGAGTTGGAAAGCATCCGACCTAATGATGATATTGACTGGCAAGAATCTGTGATTCAAGAAGAGAATTGGCGAGAAGGCATGCAACATGAGACGACAGAGTGGCAACAATCGACTGAAGCAGGGTTTAGTGATTGGCATGATGAAGCTGGAGAAGAATCTGATGGAAACTGGCAGGAAAACGTAGACCAAGACTGGTCTGGTGAAATACCAGAAGACGAAGATGGAGATGATAGTCATCTTCCAGGGGTGCCAGAGTGGCATGAGAACAGTTCCCGTGAAACTTCAATAAACTGGGAAGAAGGCCCTCCAGATCCGGCTAGAGCCCCCCACTCCATTCCCGGCAGGAGAGTCAACAGATTTACCCCACCAGAGAACAGTTCCCGTGAAACTTCAATAAACTGGGAAGAAGGCCCTCCAGATCCAGCTAGAACCCCCCACTCCTTTCCCGGCAGGAGAGTCAACAGATTTACCCCACCAGATGATGACAATGTTTATAGCATGGAACTCAGGGAACTACTAAGCAGGTAACCATTCATTTTGAAAGTTAAGTGTGTTAGTTATTTATCATAATTGTTGCCTACTTTGCCTTTATGAGCTACCATATATTAATATATACATATATATATATATATATATATATATATATTGCAGGAGAAGTGTTTCTAATCTTCTTAGTAGTGGGTTTCGTGAGAGTTTAGATCAATTGATACAGTCCTATGTTCAGCGGCAAGTTCATGCACCCCTTGATTGGGATCTCCAGGGATCCTTGCCTACCGCTGTGTCCCCAGAGGAAGACCTGAACCAAAGTAGAGATGACCCAAGTCAAGTCCAGCAGGATTCTGCTGTTAGACCACCACATGTGATGCCATCTCCACCTGCACCACCGCGTCAGCCATTATGGCACTCGGAATTGCACCACAGTAACTGGACTCGACAGAGCATGAATCGGTCAGAAATTGTGAGTCATACTTTGCATTATACCTTGATTTTGAACCTGAGTATAATTATTATCCCTTCCATTTTACTCAAACCTGCAAAGTTTGTGTGTGTGCAGTGTTGCCAAACTGTGAGCCCATACAAAGTGGGTTCCTGCGCAGATCTAGTATCAGATGTCTGTGCGACACTTGACACGCTAGTTAACAAATGAACATTTAATCACATAAAAGAACTTGGAAAATGTAATATTGTCTTCATTCAGGAGTAGAGGAAAATTAAGAAGTTTTTCCTTTAGCTTGTATCAAATTAAACATAATGTTTAAATTATAAGTATAAAATCAGTAATTCAGTATAGAAAAAGCTATTTATTTAGATTGTTTATGAAACATAAATGAAGGATTTATGTATTTCATTTATAATAAGTTGTTATAAGGGTTAATTACAGTCAGACCCTCTGTAGTATTGGGGATGTATCACTTAACACCCCTGAAGTTTGAAACTCTCAAAAAACTCCCTCAACTTAGTTATTTTCACTCTCCTTTTCTATTAAAGTGCACTCTTGTCCCTTAAAATTCCTTTTCTATCCTCATTTCTCAAATTTCTATTGTTGGTTAAAAGGAGGGATGAGGGTAAAATAAGAATTTGAGAGACAAGAGTGCACCTTAGTAAAAAATAAGAGTGAAAATAGCTAAGTTCAGGGGGTTTTTTGAGAGTTTCAAACTTCAGGGGTGTTAAGTGAGACACAGCTAATACTACAGGGGGTCTGACTGTAATTAACCCTTGTTATAATGTTGGAGAAATAATTGACTAAAGGCACTGCATGTGTAGCCAAACAAGATTGTACTCGTTGATTTTATAGAGTAGTTCATGGGTTTGGTGGGAAATTATTAATATTCTCTTCTCATGTTCAGATGGTCTTCAAGTAAGTTAAATGATGTTACTACTTCCTCATGTATTGAATTGCATGTTTGCGAGATGTGAACCAAAATTGGATATGCCCTGGGAGCATAGTTGCATTGTTGTGATGGCTCAGTTTCTTAGATTTTATAGATAGGGGTTTGATTTTGGGCGCATACATCAAATATATACATAAAATATATAAGACAATATGCAATTCATGGACATAAAATTAAAAACCTGTCAACAAATTTGTGTATCATGCAAGATAGTGTGCAATTTACAGACATAAAACTAAACCTGTCTTATTCCCTAGAACTAGTGGTTTAATCATGTGCTTATATGTAATGCCAATTGAGTGTAAATTATGAAAAATGACTTAAAAATTTCTCATCAGAAAGTAACGACGTCAAATATAGTAAGCTGAATGCAATGGAGAGTTCATAACCAATGAAGCATTGTTTATATTTTACAAAATAAAAAACATATGGAAAAAGAATGCTTGTTAACTAGAAACTAACAAGCAATCTCTCTGTTTAGCATGTCGGATGCCCACCTTTTCCCTTTAACAAAAAGAAGAAAGTAGGCTATGCATGTAGTTATGATGCATTGTGCCTCTCTTTTCCTTTGCATTGGTACTCCATTTTCGAGAATTTTTTTTTTCTGGATAAGCCTCTATAATAATCGTCATATAAGCATAATTTACATATACACCCTTATAAAGATAAGAGTATATTATTCGTTAACCTGACCTTATATCCTTTTCCATGCAATTTGTTAAACCTGAAGTTTACATTCATCCAACAACCCCTAATCATTCAACAACTATTTGAAGAGACAAAGTTTTCATGAGTTGAGATGGGAAGACAAGAGAACTAGCCTTCATCGTGGTGAGGTGGCATGAACCTCAACATAAAATAGAAGAGTAATCAATGAGATCTCTATTTATGAAACATACACAAATCTCTCTTGGAGTTTTATACTATGTCAGCTAATAAGCATTATTGGCATTTACTACTTCAGCTGCAGGTGGTTCATTATTATACAACAGCAACAACAACAACTAAGCCGTTCATCCCAAGTATTTGGGGGTGGGCTACATAAACCAAAAAGGAATCACACCGGATCGATCACTTTGATAGTCCTTCTCCATTCATTTCTATCAATTAATATCTCCTCATTTAAACCTCTAGAATCCATATCTTTTCGTATCATCTCCATCCATATTTTCTTCGGTCTTCCCTTCGTTTTTTTAACCTGTCCTACATTGATAAACTCTCCTTGTCGAACTGGTGCATTTGTAGGCCTACGTTGCACATAACCAAACCATCGTAATCCGTTTTCTGACATTTTCTCATCGATGGGAGCTATACCTATCTTAGCACGAATATCTTCATTTCTCACTTTATCTCTCCTAGTATTGCCGCATATCCAGCGGAGCATGCGCATCTCTGCTACACTTATCTTCTCTGCTACACTTATTTTCTGTGAATGACATTTTTTTTATAGCCCAATATTCCATGCCATATAACAAAACTGGCCTAATAGCAGTCGTATAAAATTTTCTCTTCAGTCTTAGCGGAAAATTACAGTTGCATAAAACTCCCGTTGCTCTCCATTTCAACCAGCCAGCTTGTATCTTATGGTTAACATCATTATTGATCTTTCCATCATTCTGAATAATAGAACCTAAATACCTAAACTGACTACTCATTTGTATCTCTTGCCCATCCAGTTTTACAGCATTATAGTTTATGGTCCGTCGTTTACTAAATTTACACTCCATATACTCTGTTTTAGACCTACTCAATTTAAAACTTCTAGATTCTAAAATATGCCTCCATAACTCTAGCTTGGCATTTATCCCTGCTCTTGTTTTATCAACTAAGACAATATTATCAGCAAATAGCATACACTAAGGTATCTCATCCTGAATAACTCTAGTAAGCTCATCCATCACTATAGCAATTAAAAACGGGCTTAATGCAGATCCTTGATGCAATCCAATTGTGATAGAAAAATCACTTGTTAAACAACCACATGTTCTGACATTGGCCATTACTCCATCATACATGTCTTTAATTATGTCGATATACTTGATGGGAACTCTTTTCTTCATCAATGTCCACCAAAGTGTCTCTTGTGGTACATTATCATATGCTTTCTCTAAGTCAATAAATATCATATGCAAATATCTATCTCTCTCGGAATCGCTCTATAAGTTGACGAAATAAATAAATAGTTTCTGTTGTTGATCGTCCCGGCATAAATCCAAACTGATTTTATGATATTTTAATAGTTTATTGCAATCTATGTTCAAGTAACATTTCCTAAAGCTTCATAGTGTGACATATGTGTTTTATTTTTCGATAGTGAGAACAATTCTGAATATCACGCTTGTTTTTATATAGAGGTACTAGGGTATTTTTCCTCCATTTATTTGGTATTTTCTTAATTTGCCAAATCTTGTTAAAAATATCTGTCAGTCACCTCACACCAATTCCTCCTAAGTATCTCCATATCTCTATAGGAATCTCATCTGGACCAACAGTTTTTCTTGATTTCAACCTCTTCAAAGTCTTTTTTACTTCAGATTCTTTAATTCTGCGCATAAAGTTACGATTCATATCCTTACGTTGAATAGTAAGATCTCCCAAATCTTGAGTAAAATTACTATTATATAATCTATCAAAATAATCTTTTCATTTTTGTTTAATCTCTTCGTTTCGAAGTAGAACCGTCTAATCCTCATCTTTAATACACTTTACAGTATATAAGTCTCTAGATTTTCTCTCTTATTTGGGCAATTATATATATATATATATATATATATATATATATATATATCATTTTCTGCCTCTTTATTATCTAACTTCTCGTACGCTTGTTTATATAATTTAGTTTTTGCATTCCGAACAGCTTTTTTAGTTTCCTTCGCTAGTTTATACTTCTCAAAACTTATTTCATTATTATTATTATTATTATTATTATTCTTCAAATCTCTATAAAGGTCTCGCTTGATTTTAATAGCATTTTTTACCTCTTCATTCCACCATGATGTATCCTTATATGGTGGAGCACCGCTTCTCGACTTACCAATATATATTTAGCTATTCTTTTAATGCAACTAGCCATTTTGTTTCATGTTACATTAGAATTATCATGGTCCTTCCAATCTGCTTTTTGTACTACTCTATTTACAAAAACTTTTTGATTACCTTCTAATCGCCACCACTTAATTTTAGGATCTAATTTATACTTAATTTTTCTAAGTCTCTTCCTAATCTGAATATTTAAAACTAAGAGTTTATGTTAGGTAACTACACTCTTACCTGACACTACTTTACAATCGATACAACTAGTTTTATCTAGTCTCCTAGTTAAAAAGAAATCTATTTGGCTCACATTCGATCCGCTTTTAAAAGTAATCAAGTGAGAAACTCTCTTTTTAAACCAAGAATTCACTAAAATCAAATCATAAAACAAAGCACAATCTAGAATTGAATTATCTGCTTCATTTCTTTCTCCAAAATCAAATTCTTATGTACGCTATCAAACCCATTATGACTAGTTTCTATATACCTATTGAGATCACCACCAATAAATAGATTTTCTCTAGCAGGTATTCCTTTTATTATCTCATCTAGATCCTTCTAAAATTGATGTTTACTGGATTAATCAAGTCCTACTTGTGGTGCATAGGCACTAATGGCATTAAAAATCTCTCTATCTAAAATAATTTTAACTAATAAACTTTTATCACCCTTCCTCCTAACCTCCACAACATCCCCAAGAAATTGCTTATCTATTATCATGCCTACCCCATTATGATTTCTATTTCTACCCGTATACCAAAGTTTGTAACCCCAAAGCTTTATGACTTTAGCTTTCTCATCTACCCACTTAGTCTCCTGCACGCACAAAATATTAATGCTCCTTCTAATCATAGTATCAACTAACTCTGCTAATTTACTTGTAAGAGAAACTATATTCCACGATACCAACGAAATCTATGTTTATATTTATGAGCTAACTTTTTTTACCCCTACCTGCTCATTAAGATGTGGAAACTCTTATACATTTGACATCACATCCGAACGCCGACGTGGCGCGTCGCTTTTGGGCGACGACTTAGCAACTCTCACACATTTTTCATTACACCCGAGCTCCGATATAGCGCGTCGCTCAGTATAGAACGCCCTAATGAAATTCATATTTTGGCTCGTGTCATAATATGTGAATGTTTTACGCTGGCTGTCACCGGTCTATCACAACCCTCCTCTTTTATCCTGGCTTGGGACAAACAGTGAAAGGATAAATTTTTAAGTACAACACTGGTAGAGTTTGGTTCATTATTATAGTTAGATATAAATAAAAATTCTTAGGGAAAAAAATTGATAAAGTTCCTAGCCAATGCTTTTCAACTGCAAAATTTCCTGTACTTTTTTCTCATTCTAAAAGGTCCCTTGACTAGTCAAAAGATGGAGAAAGTGTATATTATAATTTTTAAAGCCTTTGTTACTGTATATTAGTGTATCCAAAATACCCTCATGTCCCTTTCAAAGATGCATTTTGAGATGGGATCTGAGGATGCCAGCACATTTAATGTACAAGAGGAGCTAGCAATCCCAACCCTTGAAATTGATCGCCCTTTAATTGAGTGTATCTGCATTTCTGTCTCTCTCTCTCTCTGGAACGATTTTCTTTAGCATTTTTAGTGATTTTCTTTCATCAAATTGTAATCTGGCAACGGACGAAGGGAAATTTGTCTACCACTTACTCAAACCATCTACCTTCACTTGGACTGTTTCTTCTTCAATCTGTTTTTATTTTCCTGCAAATCTTGTCTATCAATCATTTAATTCCGTAAATAGATTTTAAAATGTAAATATATTAAAATAGTAAATAAAAAGATATAAAAAAATACATAAGTCTGAAAGGTAGAAGGATTCTAAATAGGAGCATAAAATAGTAGGCAAATTAATGGAAGGCAGATAAATTGTTGAAAAAGTTGATACGTTCTAAAAAAGGCAGATAAATTTTTTAAAAAAGTAGATAAATTGTACAAACGATAGATAAATTTTGAAAATGATGGATAAATTGATTGAAAAGATAGATAAATTGTAAAAGTATGTAAATGATCCTGGAAAGATGGATAAATTGTAAAAACCATGTAGATAAAGTATAAAAATTATATTAGAAACTACTATAATTCTCTAAATTATAAAAATTTCTTTAGATTGGAAAAAGAGAAAAAAAAAATTAAAAAGAATACCATCAATTTTGCAATTAACAATTCATTTTGCTATTTCCTTGGCGGATTTCATATGACATCCACTTTGTTTTTCTGAGAACACCTCCAAATTTACAAATTAATTGTGGCAATCAGATCTAAAATGAACAAGCAAAAATATCTTCCAGAAAGTTGATTCGAGATAAAAAAAATACACTTAGTTCAAGAAGCATAAATGAAATACCTTACCTAATTTCCAGCTGTTAATGCTACTAGAGCAATCTCATTCATGCATATGCAAAATGAAAAAGAAAAGAAAGGGAAAATGGAAAAAGATCATTTCATTGCTGCCCTTACATACAAAATCCTCAAAGCAAAACCCATTTCCTTCCACTTCCACTCATCTTCCAAAACTCCTCAATCCTGCACTCCGTCCCTAGTGCCACAAACACCCTCACCAATTGATATCGAAAACTCAAAACGCACCCCTCATTTCTGTGTTGGCAAGTTTCACCAAGATCTCTTGTCCATCATCTCGAAGAGACCTACGCCAAGATCTCCAAGATCTCTTGTTGATCATTTCCTAAATCCGTGAAGAAAACCTTTCCAAGGTCCACAATGAGAACGTATACTTGTCGCATTCAATAGGTTGGAATATTGGCATGGGAAGGGGGGCGAGGTAGCTCCTACATGTCGATAGTGGTTCTCAAGGACTGGAAAGAGAGAGAGACGGGTTGGTTATGTTGATTTTTTTCATTAAGATCTATGAAATATAGACACATCAAAGAAGTATAATGTTTGTGTCTGATGCATATCGGACACCGACAACTGCATGACACTAGTCGATATGTATCAAATATATCGAATCCATATCAGATTTTAAGAACCCAAAAAGTTTATGTATTGGAATCGTTCCCCCATTCAAAAAGTCATACATGTTGCGGGTTGGCGTCGTGTCCGCTTTTAAAAACTCATATCGTGTTTTGAACATGGAGTCATACATTGTCTCAAAAAAAATCTTTGGCATAAAAGAGATAGAGCCTTCAAATATTTTTTTTTAATACTGGTCCATTAAATTGAATTCAAATTCGTTCCTTTAATATAATTACTTATTATAATTTATGTTTTAAATTAGTAAGATTTTTTTTTTTTTTTACTTCAAAGAAAAGATGTTTTCAACAATTATGATTTTGATGTGCACTATATATATATATATATATATATATATATATATATATATATATATAACATGCATAAATATACTTATATTTATGTCACCGTATCTCTACATTCCTGCTTCCTACTTTTTTAGGTTTTGTCATGTCTCCATGTCTGTGTCATATCGTATCCATGTCCCGTATCTATGCTTAATTGAATAACATTTTTTAACAGAAAATATGAAATAGGGACAGAAATGGTATTTGCTAAATATTATATGCATCATAAATACAAAGAAAAATTATATGGTAGTGGGACACGTCCTTCACCAGTCAAGTTTTTTTTTTTTTTTTTTTTTTTTAGTGGGAAAAAAAAGCAAATGGACTTTGCAGTTGGGGAAAAGGTTTTTTTCCCCAAAAAATCTCTTCAGTCTGCTGCTTCATGGAAAGATGATGATTTTCTTGAAGTTACAGGAGTTTGGATCCAGAGGGATAACAGGAATGAGGTTACTTTCTGTCAACATGATTAGATTGTGAAGGGATTTTTGATGGAATGCTTGCACTTTGCAATATTCCTTTATGAAACTTACAGTCTAAAAATAAATTATTGGAGCAGAAAAGTGCCACCATTTTCAAGAGTTAACACCCCTCTGCAGACAAACACACGAGCACCCACCCATCCACATACATGCAGATTCAAATTTTCTTCTACTTTTTCCTTTCAGAAAAAAAAAAAAATCCTTTGCTTTTTGATTTTCAGCTCTTCATAATTTCTCACTGTAGAAGGTTTAGCTGATATTTGATGTGGCACTCTGTTGTGTGCATAGATTACTCATTTTTCCGAGAACTTTGACATATTAGGTGTAGCAAGTTATAATATAGTATTCTTTTGCACAAAGGTTTCCCTTGTTAATGAACTATGCAGTCTGTGCTTTATTTCCATCTCGTACCATATAATCATCTTTTGCTTGGTGCATAGGTGATTATGTGCACTCTTGCTATGCTTTGTTTGATTATAAATCCTGATCAGGCTTAGATTCTCTTTCAAATCTTTGCTTCTATGTTACAAGTTACTGATATCCTTGAGTATTGGAGAGGAAGCTGATGGCCTGCTATTTTGGTGCAGGAATGGGATATCATCAATGATCTTAGAGCTGATATGGCTAGACTTCAGCAAGGAATGAGTCACATGCAGAGAATGTTGGAGGCATGCATGGATATGCAACTCGAATTGCAGCGCTCGGTTAGACAGGAAGTTTCTGCAGCTTTGAATCGTACTGACAGCCAAGGTTGGTATAAATTATTTACATAAATATCACTTCTGTTTTCTAATAAAGTCAGATTCTCTTGGCTGGAATCTGATATTCTGTTATTCGAGGCTAAGTATTAATGTTCATATTTTTTAGAATCAGGTTATGCTCATGTACTAGGTAGGGTCATAAACCTTCAGTGAAAAGTGGGTATATATATTACACAGTTGGCAGGGCTCTGATATTATTCTTTAATGATATCTGAACTGAAGTGTTTCTGACAGAGAATCATACCATAATAGATTGTGATTCGGACCATGTCCAGAGCTAAACTTATCCTCATTTTGCTTTACTACGTGGAGTTGCTGGTTTGGCACACAGTTTATACTTCAAATTTGTAGAGGAGAGAGCCGAAGAAGTAGAATATAAAGGAAAGACAAGGGGAAGACAATGAGGCAAGAACTATGGCTCAAACAAACTAAATCATATTTGTGCAATACCAATAAAAAAATTGAAATCTGAAGCAAACTTTCCTAGCAACCATAAGCTACCCCGGTCCTCACTAAGCACGGAACGGAGTGTGTCACCGGCGGACACGTGTAAATTGACATGCACGAGGCGTAAAAGCGGGATTAAATAAAGTTAAAATACAATTCATCTACCAGGATCTTAGAAGTTAGTCTACTGCTATATAGAAACAAAGATATACATGTGTAAAACAGAAAGCAATAAGTATAGTATTGATATAAAAGTTGGGAACTAAACCCTTAAAAGTTTGATACATATCAAACCCAAAAAAATACAAAAGTGGAGGTTTAGGAATCTACTGTTGCTCGTCTGCTTCAAAAATATAGGTCGTACAATAGTGTATCCTTGCTCACAACTTCAGTTTTTGAGCATATGGGGCAGTTAAGAGTCAAACTCGGCAAGTAAAACAATAAAACAGAGGGAGTGTGCAGCATAAACTAATAAGTAAAATATGAATATGGATATAAAAAGTATGCACATGTATGGAAAACATGCAATGATCAAGTAACAATATCAAGTACGGAGACACATGCATATCAAGTCTAAGTTAATATTTTATTTTGTTTTATTTTTGAACTAAATGGTAAAAAAATAGACTTGTATCGTGAAAATAACCGTGCATACTTGGGATCTAGCCAAGATGCTAGCACTGAACTAGCCGTGCCGCTAAGCACTCAAACAGATACCGATACTGAGTAAACGGTCGTCCCATCAACATAGAATAAATAAAAGATGATGGCACAGTATCATTTGGGCGCCCTCGTAGATAGGCCCCCATGTCGGTTGCACAATCTATCATAAATCTTTCACGATACAATATTTTTTTCATCATTTAGTTCTCTCATAACCCAATGTTTCAAATTATATTGCATGCAAATCAATCTGGAATATGATGAACCAATCATGTCAATGTTAATACATATACATATCTATCATCTAATCAATATCTGAGTAACAAGTAAGATATAATTCATGTCAAAATCAAGTTGACAGGTAAGTCAGGATTTATGGTATTATCAAGACGTGTATGTACAAATCAGGAAAATCCGGCATATTCTCATGTACCTTGTACAAGTAACTAGTATGCACATGTCAAGAGCAAGCATGATAGAATCTAGAATGCGAGAATGAGTGTTATGGAGATTATGATCATGTACGAAAACCACATATATACAATTATATATATGAACACATATTAGGTAAGTGGGTACTAATGTGTAAGGATGAGAATTAATTAGGTTCAATACTATTATAACCATAACTATAACAATGTATGAATTTTCTAAATTCTAGTATAAGTTCATGGTATGAAAAGTAGTAAATTAATTAAACCTTACTAATGCATAAATTTTTCGAGTAAACATGGATTAGTACAAAAAGAATTATGACTTAACGTAATAGTTTGTATAAAATAAATATTTTAGCAAATTTATTGTAAAAACTTATGTAAAACCCTCCTTTTAAAATATGATTATGAATAAATATATACTATTATCTAGAAATTTTCTAATGGCAAGTGGAAAATTTTTTAAAATCATTGCATTAAACACAAAGAATTTGTATAGAAAATTTCAAATTTATATTCAAATATGATGAATATTCATAAAAGTAGCTTTTTTATAATTTAGGAATAGAGTATATAGTTTAAGTTTGCAGCTTGTAGTTTAAGCATGAGAGGCCATAAATAAAATCATAAATTTGATACATAAACCTAGAGTAAGTGTAAAAATCATATTTTTATATTTAGAATAATTATAGAGAATTTTGTATAAAGATATCATCTTTCTAAGTTTAAACATATCAAGATTCTAAATTAACTATAAAACATTTTAATTACAAAAAGGAAATTGTAAGAGTGAATGTCATTCTACTTGCTTTGATGGATTAGGGAAGGTAATCCTATCTTTGATTTGGCTAGCATCATCTTCTCTCCTCCATTCTTCTTGTTTTTGAGATGAGAGAGTGAGAGAGAAAATGAAGAAAGCCCCATATGAAATATAAGAAAAGGAAAACTGGATTAAGTGAAAGTGGGAGTAAATGGTACTAAGCGCAAGTCCTCCCATGCTAGCCATACCTCTAGTCCAAGGACAAGCATGGTGAAAAGTTAAGGCAAGATTTGAACCTTGATTTAATTATGATCAAAGCATTCATAAATAGAAAATGATAAAATATGTGTTTCATCTAAAAATCTAGTCAAACGCCCAAGTCAAAGTTAAAGCCATGGTAAAAGTGGGCCCGTAATTTAAATAATATTATTTTAATAGGTCAAAATTTGATTATTCTAAAAAAATATAAAAATCACCATAAATCTAGAAAAATGAGACAAATATGTATATTAAATTTTTGGACTTATATAGTGACAAGAATATAAACTATATCAAATTTACTCAATATTGAATCGATATCGGTATTCGGCATCTCGAGCCAATATGACCAATACTAAATAAATTGATACTGGAAATGTGAAAATTTTGAACTAGTACAACTTCTCCGAAGTCAGGCTAGGCCTCCCCTCCCCCATCCCTTACAAAATCATAAAAATAATAAAAACAAACAAATAAAATAATAGGTAGATCATAAATCCCCCTTTAGACTTACAATTAGTTCTCTCATATCTCATCACTGGTGAAAAACATGTGTTTGTTCTTGTAATTTATTTGTAATTTGCAAGATGAACAACTAAATTCTCTTTTGATGATGTCATTATCTTTTCCCTAGCTGGTTAAAACGATCCTCTCCAAGATAAACAATATTGTCAATGGCCCTAACACAAAAGCAAAACGCCTAACAAAACAACTACATAAGCGGTTACAGAATATCCAACCCCTTTAGTGGATGATCATTACTTCACTCCCCTCTCGGTTCCTAGCACTTATAGGAGATTAAACATAAACTATTGACGCATTTCTCTGATTCAGAGACTGAATAAGCTGTAGATCTTGCTGCTTTAGGCACTTTTTGTTCTGTAGATCTTCCTCCCTAAATGATTATCTTCCTAGCAACCCCTTTAGGATTTGTTGAGTGAGCAAATTGCTTAAGTTTATTCGTTACGCAAGTGAATAGCCAAAAATTGCTATTACTTCCAAGAGTTAGCAGAGGATTACAATCGCAGATCTCCTCGTACAAGGAGATTACACGAAAGAAGGTGGTAAAAGAATGAACTCCAAAAGATAATCCCCATCACCAAGATCAAACCATTCATTAGGGAATGTAATCCAAAAACAGAGCAATTAGACAAACAGCTACATAAGCTATTACAGAATACCCAATCCCTTCAGTTGATGATCATTACTTTAATCCCCTCTTGGTTTGTCGCTTTGATGGGAGATACGACATAAACTATTGATTCCTTTCGTAGATCTTGCTGCCCCAGGCGCTAGTTTTTTTTTTTTTGGTTTTTTTTCCCTGTTTTTTTTTTGTTTGCTTAGTGAGTGACAAAGCCAAAAACTTACATATGCATTTACTCTGAGGATACTCCAGAATCTTTTTGATTGCTTATTTGAAAACTATGATCTTTGGCTCTAGAATTGAATCATTTCTTTGTTTCTGAGAAAGTTTGATATGAATGAACTAAAAGTTCTATTATATGATTAATCGATATAAACGTTAACTTTGAATTGGACTAGTGTATCCTCAACAAGTAAATGCTTAGGGCACCAAAATCCTACCTAATGCATGATAGATAGTTGGAGAGGTGACCAAATTCGATACGTTTCATTATAAAACCAATAAATTGGAAAAAAAGGGGATTGTTTTGTGAGAGAATCTTTGGACTCCAAGTGATTGGAGCTGAAAAAAGAGAATCTAAAATTTTGTGAAGAAGGCATGGTGGAATTTGTTAATTCTCGGACACAAAGATATCAAATGGGGTACATCAAACTCATATGTTCAATTACCTATGTGTGATATTTGAAATATCTTCCAAGTTATATCAGGAATCTTTTTAACCCTCTAAAGAATTAGAAAGTCTAGTATAATTTGATGTGTGATTTAATCGAAGTTTGCATCTAACATAGTCATACTAATAAACTATCACCCCATTCAATTTGATCGAAGTGCCCGACTCTGACATGTAATGAATGGAATAACATGAAGATCAAGATTATGAGTATATTCAATATTCTAAATGAAAAGGGTGTGTCCATTGTTGATCTCTTAACAAATAAATGGGAATCGGTAGTTATACCTAGTGGGGAAAAAAAAAAGATATTTCGTGGAATTAGCCATTCTGTTTTCTTTAGAGAGAGATTCTGTTCAAGCAAGCAAATAGATCATGGTTATAGAAGTCTATCACATATATGCTTCAATGAACAGCTTGACATAACCATCGAGGTTACTAGGGACCTAAATGATCCAAACGGAACAAAACAATGTAGAGACAAGTAAATCCCGTATGAGTCCAAAAGTACTTGAGAATTTCACAATTTGGAGGGTTGCAGACAACTTGAGAATTTCACTGTTCGGTTTTGTTGTAACTATGTTAGTTTGAAATTTAAACTATGTTAGTTTGAAATTTAAAGTCAAAAGAAAAATTTGGTTCTTGTTGGAAACTTGAGTAAGAAGTAGTTCTTCATTTCTTTGTATGGTTTTCTTTCTTTTTTTTTTTTCCAAAGAAAAATAATAGAAAATCCTACCTTATTTATTGTAACTATTTGAGCCAGATGAGAGAAAATCTTCACATTCGATTTTTAAGGGGGAGCCCAATATAAGCCAAGCTCAATTTCTTTCGTTAAGCCTGTTTCTTTTGGGAGACTTGTCTCATCGCCTTCCCATGGGACAAGAGATGCACCTAGCCCACCATTCAAAACTTGAAAAAGTTATCATCTTGTTCGGATCCATAACTGCGAGCATTCTCACCAAGTCCACTCGGAAAAAGTAAACAAGATCAAGAAGGTAGAGTTATTGTTCAGCTTAGACAGTTGTAAATTTGAACAGTGGCGGCTGTAAATTTGAACAGTGGCGGCAAGACTTTTAATTGGGTATGAC
The DNA here is from genome assembly GCA_036321105.1 of Dracaena cambodiana. Classification (NCBI taxonomy): domain Eukaryota; kingdom Viridiplantae; phylum Streptophyta; class Magnoliopsida; order Asparagales; family Asparagaceae; genus Dracaena; species Dracaena cambodiana. The sequence continues at coordinate 50,251,407 of JAYEPQ010000007.1, forward strand.
AACTTGTGACAAGTCAACCAACAGGTCATTACAGCAATAATTCTTCTCTTGGTACTGCTAGATATAGTCGCTCCTCTTGCTTCAGTGTTTTTACCAACTCTTGAGGCATTGGAATCCGCTCCAAAAATGTTCAATTATTGTCACGCCCAAATGATCCAAAGAATATACACATGCGTATCAATTTTGACATTGTCAGGCACATTCCTTTATCATCTCCAATCAGTCAAAGGATTATGTATAGTATCAGGCAAACTCAAATTCATGTCATGAGCAATAGAAGCCACAAAGGTAAGATTGCAAGACACTTTAAGAACATGTGATCTTCATATTCCTCTTGTGATGATTCTTCCTGGCCCATATCAGAACACATTTTGACATAGCATGCACAAGCCATCTACCTGGCCATGGTAACCCTTCAGATATTGTCATATGTAGATGTTTCTAACTGCAAGTTAGACTTGCCAGACTAGGATCCTAACTTTAAGGAGGACAGGACCTCCTAATTGGTAAATTCACTACTATTAAAAAGATTTCACTAAGAAGCTATTATTGGACGCGATCTACATTCTGAGATCATTACTTTGATTGAATTTACTTTGATTGAATTTAAATGGGAGAATCATACTCACTAAAGATTCCCATTGCTCAAACAAGACCCCGGACAAATTTCTTCTGAATCTAACATCCCAAACCAATATATCTCCAGACTCAACTCCCAACTTCTATCTTTGCTTTTATAGATCCAGGTCAAACAATTCAGGGAAAGGACATTGTAAAGAGGAATCTTGACACCATTTATCCTTCCAAAAAGAAAAGAAAAGAAATCAGTAACTCCGAAGCCTAACCGAGCGCTAGAATTAAGCAATACTGGTTCAAGTGCCTTCAAAATGCCTTTCCAGGGGAAAAGAAAAAGACATGCCTGAAGTAGAAGATGAAACTTGCCACTAAGCTTTTATCAACATAGTACTGACTATACACCAGAATACACCATGAATGATCCTGCCTGTTAGCGAGCATCGTTATCCATTGACCAAATAAAGCTTCTTTGGTTTACATGCTTCCTCCCATTTAACTAAGCCAGAGAAATCTGAGGCAACTTTCTCTTCCTGACAAAGGAAACTTCTCCTTGACCTGTCAATTTAATCTCTTATCCATCTGGGGAGCCAGTTACCCAAAGTATATAGAGGCATTGCTAACAAGAGTGAATTGACCGAGAACATATGCTTTTATTGGCTTGTTATTACATGTTACTTGTTTATGTACTCAAAACGTTCTGATTCATCGAAGTTCACCGTTTAAAAAGTAAAACTAGCTTACCATATTCACTGGTTTCTATATTTGTAATCCTAACCATTAGAAATGTAAAGTAACAATCGTGTATGATTTCTTTTCTTCCCGATTAGTTTGTATGGTCATTCTTTTCTGCGCCCAACTTTGCTTAAAAACCCTCCCTCTTTAATGGTCGCACATTTCTGTGGCCAACGTGGTTTTTTTTTTTAAAAAAAAAACTCACTCTTTAAAGGTTCTGATTATATTGGATCTGCCGATTGGAAAAGGAAGAATCAGAAAGATAGAAAGGTGTCTTGGTTCTTTAAACTATGTCCATGACTTGAACAAGTTTTTTATTCACTGAAATTTCTCTTTCATTGTCTTTAAACTATCTACAATGTGCATGGCAATCTGATATGACTCTGGACTTTTTTGAGACTTAAAGACTTGTGGGCTAGCTGGGGAGCCTATAGTGATGGAAAGAGGCGAGATTGTATTTATCCTTTCATCATGGGCAAAAATTGTATTCCTTGACTTTATTAACCAACAATAATAGGGAAGGCCAGGCCCTTATTTTAGAAAGCTAATATTAAGTCGAGACAAAGATGTGCTAGTGCATTTACTTTAACGTGTGTGAAAACTTGGAGTGATAGTATTACATCCTTGGTTACAGAAGTATGATGTCTAAATAAGTATTCTGTACCAAGTTAACGTAGGGAACATTGAGAGTATCCTGCTTGAGTGGATGCCGAAATGTTTGCACCACTAGATGGAATTTCACAACAGTCTTACAGTATTAAATATATCAATTCCTTTAGTTGTACATTGTGCTAACATTTCTAGCGTTTGCTAAATTCTTTTGCCTTTTCGTGTATAGAACAAAGTATTGTCTTTTGGGTCATTAGGATAATCGTCTCGTATTATCAGCTAATTTGGCATCTTCTTGTGGTTTACCTTACTTCCTTCTCCATCAGACATAAAATTATTTTATTAGAAAAGTGGTTTGTAGCAAGGCATCTGGTTTATGGAGGTACTGTTGTTGTGTAAAAACTAAGAAGATCGGAGTACAGGGTGATCATCTCTTAATTGGCTTGAGAATATCTTCCTAGCACGCTTCGGTGCCCTTGGACCCTGATTATCCCTATATATTTTTAGGCATGGGTTGAGTACTGATTTGTTGGTCAAATTAGCTTATATAGCTCTTACACTTATTGATGTGTTTGTATTCGAGTGGTGCCGAGAAGTAAGAACTTCCAGCTTGATATTGTTGCACCCAGCAAGAAATAAGATGCAATGATGAATCTTAATTGTTGTGCCAGCAGAGAACGGCGGAAGGATTGAAGAAATTGTCATATCGATTCAAATAAGCCTGTTGTTAGTCCATACTGCTGGTGATCATAGCAGGAACTTGATTGATTATAGGAGGTTGATGATGTTAAGAAGACCCAAGCCCCATTTGAGACCACAAATTTGTTACTCAAAACTCAACTAAAAGCACTAACTTGTTTCTCAACCATTTATGTGAACGGTGTTATCGGACCAATTTTTCTGAGAAAAATTAGTGTTACAAGTCTATGCATGACAAGCTTGAAAACTGTACAAAGCTTAAACCGAGACTGAGCCTTAACTGATGTTTCCGTTTTAGGTATGGTTGAGGACTTGTCAGGTGATGGATCCAAATGGAGTCAAGTGAGGAAAGGGACGTGTTGTGTCTGCTGCGATACTCAGATTGATGCCCTTTTGTACAGGTCAGTGTATTTTCTACCTACAGCCCTATGTTAAAGAAACATGTATTTACCTAATTGAGTTGACTGCATTTCTCTCTCTTTTCAGGTGTGGGCATATGTGCACTTGTTCAAGATGTGCTAACGAACTGGTCCGAGGCGGAGGCAAGTGTCCACTGTGTCGTGCGCCCATTATCGAGGTTATTCGAGCCTACTCTATACTGTAAAAAAATTAAAACAAGATAGAGAACATAACCCCCCCCTAAAAGAAAAAAAAAAAAGAAAAGAGAGAGAGGTGTAATAAATCACTGGAGCCTGAGTTTTGGGTATGGGAAAATTTTTACGAAGGTCATCCAGTCTGTATCTATAATCAATCCTTCATCGTTTTTTTGCTTCTTTGCCGCTGTTGTTCTCTGTGTCTCTGGAGACAAAGCAATGCTACGAGCGGAAATACAAATGGTGCACTATTTATTCTTGATTGATTACCCAGAGGTAATGGATATTCTCTATTTATGTATGATACCATCATACATTGCTGATTTTTAAAAATATTATTAGTTTACGGGACTAGCAATTTTTTTTTCCATTCCTCTATGTCAACTTATCTAGGCAAAGCAATTGTATTCTTGTCCCTTTATTTCTTAGTGTTTTCTTGTCAGGCTCATACTGGGTATATGTTTATTGCATTTGAGAGTGTTATTAGATACACATAAACCACAGTATAGCAGTAACCACCATTCACAGTCGAATTGGTCCAGAGAATTTCAACCGTCATCATTGAAATTTTCCTTTTGTGCTTCAATATATAGGGAGATTGCTGTGAAATGAATTATTCTTTAGAATAAATGACAAGAGCGAGTGATTCGATTCCAATGACTATACGTTTACATTTATAGAACCATGATATTGAGAAATGCATATTTGACAAATAACATCCAAAGCAAGAGTATGAACCTGTCATTTTTGTTTCGTGCTAATTCGTAATGGTCTGTTTTCTTTTGTGTACAATCATGGTTTCGTCTGTAACGAAAAAAGGATTCGAAGTCTCAGAAAGAGATATCTACAGTTGTAGGAAGAATTTACAGAATTGTTGAACCATTGAGAACTTAGACTGTACAAAATTCGTCTACGGCTATACACCACCCCAACAAACAAAACCACCGTTGGCATTTTATGTCGAAAAACAAACAAAACACCCGTGCATGTTCTCTGTACACGTGCAAGTCTCGTAATCAGCTCCTCTGGAGGAGTTGAGACGCTCTCCCCACATCTAACACGCTCAGCATTCGACCCTATCGGATCCAAATCATGTTCTCGGGTCCACAGTCCAGATAGATACCCACCCGAATCAGAAGCTGCACGTCCGCCGCAGGAACGTCTCGCAGCTCTCTCTTCCTACCCCTTTGCATGATCTGAAGCTCTCGCTCCTTCCCAGCCCCACCAGCTTTCTTTCTTCAGGGCGGGCCCCACCATCTTCAGCCACAGCACTGCTGCTGCTGTTCTCCTCCTCCTCCTCCTCGTGGGGACCCCCACCGCCTCCGCTGCCGAAGTTAACCCTGACCTCACCAGCATTTGCTGCAGCAGCAAAGAGGTGGGAGCAGCGGCAGATGGGACAGGAGCCATGGAGCACGAGCCAGCCGTCGATGCAGTCCGGGTGGAACACGTGACCACACCCGGGTATCACCTTCACCAGCTTCTTCTCCTCGAACTCACCCAAGCACACCACGCACCCGCCCACCTGCACTACTCCCATTCTATTCAAACCAAACCAAACAAACAAACAAACATAAATATAAAACTAGTACATTCCTCAATATTTATCAATGTTCACTTTTCTTTGGGCCAAGTTTATAGACTAAGAGTTGGCCATTGAATCCGTCGATTCTTATCTCTAGTTACAGTTCTATGAAATCTGAAATTGAGGTCACGTAACCATTTATGTACCAAACTTTGAGAGGATCAATTAAGTCGGTATCTCAAAAAGCTTTGTGAACGGTTGAAAATTTTAAATTAACTTTTGTGGACAGTTGAATTTTTCTTCTAAGGGTAGAATATGAGTTGGTACAAATTATAGATTATATTCGGATAAAACGTAGCCGGTCCGTAATCAAATAGAATATCAGCTCTCTTAAAAAAAAAAAAAAAAAAACAAAACAAAAATTTGGATGGACACGCTGATTGCTATTTATATTGCAGTGCACACGTACTTATCCATTTAGTTGTACGTAACTTACTATAATAACTTTTCAATTTTAATGAATAAAATATGACAATTGAATCGTAACAGTGAAACTAATAGAGTAAAGATAAGGTTTTTATCACCTCCTTGGCTCCCCCAGAGTACGTTAGCACGGGCAGGGCACGTACTGCTCGGGCATCCAGTCCCGCGGCTGTGGCTGTCGACGTGAGGTAGCGGCGGTAGTAGCCGGCGTCGCCGAAGTGCATCTGGTCAGTGGTGCCGCTGCGGAGGCTGGAGAAGAAGCTGCGGGCGAAGATGGAGAAGAAGCAGATGAAGAAGAGGAGGAGGAGGAAGACGGTGAAGGTCAGGGCCATCGAGGACGGGGCGGAGGATCTGGCGGCGGCGGCGGCGGCGGCGAAGGATGGGTCGAAGGGTGAGGGCAGGGTGGGAGGGGCGGAGGAGGTGGTGGTGGCGGCGGCCATGTTGTTGCAGGGCTTTGGTTTTCTTCTTCTTTTTCCTTTTAAATTACTATTATGATTTTTTTTTTTTTTTTTTTTTTTTGGTTAGTTTATATGTTGTGTTGAGGAGTGAGAGAAAATGGATTTGTAAGAGATGGGAGGGCGAGAGAGGCGGTTGGTGATGTTTATCGATGGATCACTCTGTCATTTACGACACTTGGCTCCATTGGTAAAACTAAAACCTGGGGAAATTCTAAACGAGCACACCACTTGTCTTAGTGATCACACTTTGGGATTTACTTCCAAACATTCTTCAAACCACTCGGGGATTTGTCCCTGAATGGTTTTAACAGTGTTCGGAATTAATCTCTATAAAAAAAATAAGGTAATGAAATGATAAACTTGTAATTTTTTACAACTTTAAAAAAATATGTGAGCACACTACTTTACTAAGTGAGCCCATCTCTTCAAGTTTTAAAAAATTAAAAGTTTTCTATTAAATTTATGTAACTTACTCACTTTTATTTTCTCCCCTAGCTTTTGGAAATTTTTCACTAATTGGAGATTAGTCTCCGAACGATGTTAAATCCGTTCAAGGACTAATATCCGAATGTTGTGAAAATTATCCAGAGACTAATCTCCGAATATTTCAAAACTAGTAGGGAGCTTATCTCTGACAAGTGAGAATCCTCCCATTTTCTTTATTGTGTTCACCCTCCCTTTCTCCTCCTCCTCCACTTCCTTCTATTTCTCAACAAGCAATATTTCTTCTTTTCTCGGTTGAAAGACGAAACAAACTCATTTTCTTCCGCCGCCACTTTCTTTTTAAAAACCTCAACCTCCACCTCCTTTTTCACTATCAACCCAACAAACATTTTCCTCATGGTCTATTTCCCTCCTGCTCTTCAATTGCCATCAACCACCTCACAAATACGGTCCACACGATGATGAACATCGTTGAACATGGGTGAGATGAGGAGAAAAGAGGTCATTGATGAGAGGAGGAGAAAAGAGGTCAAGAGGCATGGATGGAAAAAAGAGCAGCTTGACTTGGTAAAACTCTTAAGTTTTCAAATGGAGAGTGGACTCACTTAGCAATGTGCTCATCCAGTAAAGTGGTGTGCTCATTTAGAATCTCCCTAAAGCTGGGGGAAATCCTAAATTTGCCCCACCGTTTTGCTAGGTGAGCCCACAAGTGCTTAGCAAGAGAGCTCACTTAGCAAAAGCAAAAGGGTGAGCTCATTTAGAATATCGATTTTACTGCCAGATATTGTTGATTTTAATATCACTGGCCGATTCCCCATACTTTTTATTACCCAACACAGGGGATTTGTAATATAAAGACTTCACCAGTTGATAGCGATACTGATCTATAAAAAAAATTTAAATTGAAAAAAGTAAAATTTTTATTTTTATAATTCAAACTTTCGAGCATGAGGCGAGCTAAGTGTTAGCTCTTAGACTCATCTATGGACAAGAGGCCTACCGTGTCTCCTCCCGCGTATGTCAGCACGGGCAGCGCGCGTACAGTCCGCGGGTCCAGCCCAGCCACCCCGACGCTCCGCGCAAGGTACTGACGGCGATAGTATTGGCTAATCGATAAGTCCGGCGGTGGCGGATGTTGTTGGACGGTACTGCCGTGGGGGACCATAGCGGGGAAGCAGCGGCCGATGACGGCGAGGATGCCGATAGAGAAGATGGCGAGGATGAAGACGATCACCATCAGCGCCATCTCGAGGAGGGGAGTAATTTGTCAGAGGGCAGCACGCCATGGCGTGGGTTTATATTTAGAAAGAGTTAAAAGTTATTTCAATTTTGAGTTTGTTTCGTTTTTGAGGTGGAGCTGCGGGCGGAGCACGGCGACGAGTTTGTCTTTGTTTTTTTGGATGAGATTAAGGAATTGTAGAGGAGGAAAAAGTTGCACGTTGATGCCTACATTCTTTTTTTTTATTAAAATCATATTCTTAACTTTTTTTTATTAGTATTCTGGTCCCCGAGTTTTTTACTGAGTTAGACAATCATTTGTTACGTTCACTCTCATTTAAACTGAAGTGAATTCAATTTTCTTAAAAGAAAATAATACGCTCTCCTCCCTCTCTTGTACCGTTAAGCTAAACCCAAATTTATTACATAACTTCTGGGACAACGTATAGCTCATGTTAGGGTTTTGGACAGTTGATCAGGCGGAGGAGGTTAAACTTGGCCTGTTTAATTTTATTTTTTTATAAACTAGGGAGTCAAAAGGATCTTTTCTATGCACATGTGACGCACCCTCACTCCGTTTAAACTCTCATGGATCAAAGTGCTAATACAAAAGTTAAGAATAATAAGTTATACACATTCATATTAGAGGGATACTTAGTGTAATTAATCTGTATTAAACTATTATAAAATGTTAAAATATGAATTATTATCACATAAATAATAGTATTTTTTTAACAAAAAAAATTGTCCCTTGCTCCTAATTAATCAAATAATGAGATGATCATGATAATTGCTAGTGACAGTTGTGACGATAGACTCTATTTGAATTTAAATCTTAATCTTGTCTTTCAAGGTAATAACATGCATACAACCGCAGTAACTACTCTACCAACTAAACTAAGATTTAACGAAATACAATAAGCTCGTCTTCGATCAGATCCTACCATTTAATCTCAACCCTACAGAGTCATGTAGCTCAGGTAATCCAAAAAAAAGGGCGATAAGGTCATCTTTGAGAAGAGAGAACGTTATCAAAAAGGGTGATCTCTCCTTCTTGCCGGATCTTCAAATGAGTAAAAGTACTCGGTATGAATAGATTTTTCGGTGTCATAATTCTCCAGAATCAAAGTAAGCTTCGTGGGAAATCCTTATCGTGAATCATCTCTATAAATGATCCAACTTATCTATCTCGATATGTACATGTTTATTAGCTTCCAAACAAAAATTCTAGTCAAGAATCATGACAACTATTTGTGTTTGTTTATACTTCATGGTTTAGTATTGATATGTAAAGTATGTTGTAGTTTAGTTTTGTAATAAGATACTTATAATTTTATATGCTAACAAGGTATAGGGTGGAGAGTTATAACTAGGGGTGGGAATGGACAGATCCATAGATTAATTTTTGGTCTATCATGTTCAAATTTTGAATTAGAAAAATAAAAACTTCATTTTTAATTCAAAATCTTGAATAGGACGGACCAAAAAATGGCCCGTGCACATATCTATTATCATCCTTAGTCATAATAATGATTTTAACTACTGCACTGAGTTTGACTATATGAAAATGCAATAGCAAAAGAGTTTCATTTGTCATGCATCATAGACTGTTGATATTTTATTGAAAGGAAAGCTAAAGTAGGAAAAACAGTAGGAAAGATTTTGTTGGAGGAATCTATCGACAACGACTCCTCCTTGCCATGTGTGATGACAATTACAATAATGGAGGTTTTCTTATAGCACAACGTCCATTTGTGATGACAATTACAATAATGGAGGTTTTCTTATAGCACTAACGTCCATGTGTGATGACAATTACAATAATGGAGGTATTCTTATAGCACAAGGAGTGATTTGCTAGTTGTCCCTTCGACTATCGTGATTGATGGAGAACTTTACTAGGATTTTCTTTTCTTCTCTTTTATCTTGTTGCTCGGTCTACTCATAACCTGATCCATATATTGAAATTTGCTATAGTTTGTGCTATTATTTCTTGTAAATGAAATTTAGAAGAATGCAATGAGCTTATACTAAAGAAAAAAAAAAAAAAAAAGAGTAGTTTTTGACTCCGTGATTTTTTTACCCGTGGAAATTATTTTATATTCAGTCTCTCTTCTTTTCATCTTTTTCTCTTTTTTTGTTTGACTATAACAAATTATTGCAAATTTGATACTAAAGAAAATATAGCGAGTGTTATCTGAGCAACACAAGTTGCAGTTCAAGAAACATTATTATTAAGCCTAACAAGAAACACAAGCCTAACGAGACAATAAGCAGCTCTCAATTTTGTTTAAAATATTTATAGTTGCACGAATGAGAATGTAAGCAACTTCCCTCGATTATTTTAGCTTTTATGGTAATCTATAAAAATACATTGTATGTGGCCAAGTGCTTTATTCAAAATACAATTTGACGATAAAACTCTAAAATAATTTGCTTGGACAACTTGAATACGAAAAATTGCAAAATATTATAATTAAAATTGTAGGGTAACTTGGTGTGCGCAAAGCAAGTAATATTGGATAGTTCAACCCATAAATCTTTATTCCTTCAATATTATATGGTCCGTATTGTCTCTCAAGTATCAAAAGTAACTTATATGCATCCGTGTCGGGCATGTGCCGAGTCAGGTGTGTCCAATGGGCCGCCCGGCTCATTTGCTAACCTTACACATGGGGAAAAATATTTGGACCGGTGAGGTGTTAAGGGCATAAGAGGAAAGAAAAAAAAAAAGGGGGGGAGAGGAAAGAAAAACAAAACAATGTTATTCTTTCTCTTCGCTTCCGTCTCTCGCGAGAACCAGGGAAAGAACAGAAATGCCGAGAGAAGAAAATAAGAAAGAAAGAAAAAGGAGAGAAAAAAAAGAGAGAGAGAAAGCGAACCGAGATTTTAAGATCAAGCCGAGACAACTAACACTGCTATATTTTTCACTCGTTTCTTTATTTAATTTATATTTGCATACGTAATTTATTTTGTAAAAATACTTAGTTCACATTTTGATTTATTGATTGATATTGAGAACTGAATCAAAATAGTGAGTCAAATTTGATATATATATAAGTATTATGATATTTGTTTATTTTTGAAAAAAAAAAAAATTTACATAACCAAAATAAATTCGTATCCATACAAAATGATTTGTTTTGCATGCAAAAATAATTTTGCTTGCAAAACTGTTTGGGCCTTCACTGCACATAAATAAATATATATATATATATATATATATATATATATATATATATATATATATATATATATATATATATATATATATATATTCGGGCTAACTTTGCATGTACCGTAATATTTGCATGAAACACAAATATTACAGTACATGAGGGCTAAGGGGCTTTAGGTGATTTAAATGGGAGAGAAAGAGAGAGAAAGGACAGGTTAGATTGTTTGGATGAAAAGTTGGAGAGAGAGAGAGAGAGAGGTAATGGGCTGGGCCTAGTTTTGTGGGCTGGAAGAGAAGAAAGAAAAAGAAAAGAAAAAAGAAAAGAAAACTTATTTACATGGGACTGGGCTTTGTGCGGAAAAAGAAAAAGAAAAAAATATAAATCACCTAGCGCCGGAAATAAAAAAAAGAAAAAACTAAATAAATCACCGGGCTTGGGTTTGACCTTGGGCCGGAAAAAAAGAAGAAGAGAAAATTGATAAAATATATGATTGATTGGGCTAGAAAAAGGAAAGAGAGAGAAAAAGAACTGGGCTTGATGATTTGATTGGGTTTGGACTTGATAAATTGGATTTGGACTTGAACTTGGATTTAATTGAAAATAACTGGTGTATTGAAAATAAAATAAAAATAATAACAGTAATAATAATAACATAAATAAATAATTGATGGATTGTGTTTTGATTTTAATTGGAAATTAATCAAAAAATATATAAAAATATATGATTGAGTCTAGAATGGAATAAATTCATAAGCTTGGGTTTATAATTAATGCAACATTATTACATGATGCACTTGGTTCACAAATTGGAATATTGATTGGTATTGAGAACTGAATCGGATTATTAAATCAATTTTGATAATATATATTGTGATATAATTATGCACTAATGTCATTAATATGATACGAATATCTAATAGATCATGCTATGATGTTATAAATCACTTACTATGATACTACAAGTCATATACAGTCGTAGAGATACAAGCATGTTAACATGAATTGAAAAATAATTAAAGAAATGAAAAAGAAAATAAACAAAAAAATATAAAATAAAATAAAATAAATCATGTTATTATGTTTATAAGTCATGTACATAAAGTATTATGAATCCGGAGATGAAAGAAACTGTACGATGGTTAACATGATACGTGACGTATGATAATTGTTAATAATATGGTGTATTATATGATTCTTGCATGAATGGTACAGTTTACGTGATACATGATGTAATACTCCAAATTTTGAGTTACCTGTAATGCTTTCTTGAGACCAGTGGTATCGAATAAGTCCACTGAAGTCAATTTTGGACACCGAAATAACTTTCGGTTAACGTAACTTTAAATCCACAAACCTAAACGATATTTGATCTTAGCGATTATTAGTTTTGTAATATTTAGGATTTTTAGATATTTTTCTTACGAGGCCGAAAAATACTCCCAAAATTGCTAATTTAATAATATTAAAATTATTCTTCCAATTTTTTCGGAATTTCGGTTCATTTATTCTGGACATCGAAACAACAAAGGATAATTTTATAGTGTTTCCCTCGTCAAACACTATGTCCTACATAAATTTGGTAATATTTGGAGAATGTTACATGAAACCAAAATTATTAAATAAATAAATTTTTATTTAACATAATATCTTCCCCATCTCATTCTTTGCTGTCAAGAGAAGGGGAGTTCGGTGGTGTGCTGTCGAGTGGAGAAAAGGGTGGCATTGAAATAAACTTTTCATCCTTTTATAAAAATCACACCCTGCGACACCCTCCCACACCCTCTCTGTATCACTTTCTTCCCTCTCTTCTCCTCTCGGCCAAAACCAGGGGCAAAGAAGGAAAAAAAAAAAGAAAAAATAGAAAAAAATAAAATAAAATCAAACGGAACCAAGGATTCAAACCAAATATTCGAGATCGAGCCGAGGCAAGTAATACTGCTATTTTCATTCATTTCGTTATTTTATTTTATTTCCGTTCGTTTCGTTATTTAATTTATATTAAATTATTTTTTTAAAAAGGCTCGATTTATATTTTGGATTATTAATTAACATTGAGAACTAAAGTAAATTATTAGGTCAATTGTGATATATATAAATATTATTACGCTTGCTTATTTTTGGTTTTTTTTAAAAAAAAGAAAAAAAATATACACACGGAACTTAGGCATGCAAAAATAAAAGTTATATGTAAAAAATAATAATAATAATAATAATAATACTTTTGCATGGAAAGTGCTTGGGCCGAAGAGACAGAAAAGAAAAAAAAAATAGAGAGAAAGAGATCATGGGCCTGGCCCAGCCCAGAAGGAAAAAAAAAAAGAAAAAAAATAGTGAACTGGACCTGGTCCGGCCCAAAGAAAATAACAGAAAAAAAGAAGAAAAAAAAGAGAGAGATCATGGTCCTGGGCTGCAAAAAAAAAATAATAATAATAATAACAGTGGGCCTGGCCCAGTCTTGTAAAATAATAATAATAATAATAATAATAATAATAATAAAATAAAATAAAATAGAGGGAAGAAATTGGGCTTATGTTTGGGCCTGACAGAAAAGAAAAAAAAATAAGTGGGAATTTAGTGGGATTGGGCTTGGGCTTAGTTTGAATTAATTGAAAATAATTTTAATGATATGAATTGTGGTACAATTGTGCACTAACATGTATCATGCTATATGTCATGTGTTTTGATATTACAAGTCATGTGTTTTACATTTCATGTGTGTTTTGATATTACAAGTCATGTGTTTTAATATTACAGATCATGTGTTATGATACTACATGTCATATACAGTTATGGAAATGCAAGCATGTTATCATGAATTGAAAAACAATTAAAGAAAGAAAAGAAAAAGTAAACAAATAAATGTAAAATTAATTTTTTTCCATGTGCATAATTCATTATGAACACGGGGATGAGAAAAATTATGTGATGGATAAGAGTCTTGCCGTATAAGAATTGATTGTATTGTTAGAACCGGGATTTTTCTACTGCAGCGACCTGGGTGATTACTGGATTACCAATTGATATTTATCCAGAGTGGTATGTACGTTACTGTAATACAGTACGGAACTTGATTGTAGTGCCTAGCGGCATGTCATGGTTCAGCGCCATTAATATTGAGGCCGGGTCCCGCGTATACACGGGCACTTATACGACAATGGAGAATAGCGGTATCTTATCCATTAATACAGTTTCTAAAATTAAATTGGACGATAACTGAGACCAATAGATTATATGATTAAAAAGATAGAGTAGTTATTGTCATGTTTATTTATTTATTCATTTATTTATGCTTGCCTTCATGTTAATTTATATGTTGTCTTCATGTTAATTTATATGTTACCTTCATGTTAATTTATATGCACACAAACAACACTGACATAAACATGCTCATGCACACTAATATTCCTGTACTATGATAGTACACAATTCTCCTTTTTAAATATATTACTTGCTGGGTTTAATCCGCTGGATTTTGAACCCAGATTTGAAACGTGAAGAAGGGGATCCAGCCCCAGTTGAAGACCCGTATTTCGTTAGACAGATCGAGTGACAATAGGCAAGTAAAGTACCCTAGAGAACTTTTGTATATTTTGTTTATATTTTCTTTTGTCTGGGCACTGCTTTTCTCTTTAACTCTTTTGTGTTCATATTTAAAGCAGTGTGCCATTTTATATAATGAACTCTTTGTATAAATAAAATCATTTCAGTTTCAGATATGTTATTTATTCATCTGATTGTGGAAGTAGTTACGGTTATTCCAAAATCCTGTGACTTTGGGTTGTTTAGTGCAAGTAATAAGTAACGTCCTCTGTTTTGAGAAGCAGCTGAAAACCGGGGGCGTTACAGGGTGGTATCAGAGTCTAGATTTAGGTGGAAGACCATATGACTACTGCCACATAAGAACATGTCTGTGATTTATTCATAATAATTGTTTCTTATTCTTTAATACTTATCAGATCTAGTATCGTGTTTATCCTATCGTTTCCTATTTGTTTACGATATCTATCTTCAACTTCTTTTATTGATTCTATCTGGACAGTTACAGAATAATATCGATTCAATTTTCGACCAATATGTCCCTTGATGAATAATAATGAAGAATTTTATGTCAACTTGCTAACTATTAATAAAAATGGATATGATGTCATACTAGACATGAAATAGTTAAATACCTTCCACGCGGTAATAGAATGCAGTAAAAGAAGAGTAGTTGAATTTAGAACTTGCCCTTAAGCATCCTAAGAAAAAGAAAAATAATATTATGCTTGTATTTTTCTTGAAGATTGAGGATACATAAATTTGATAAATTACAATAATCAATATTTGTAGACTTGATAGAGTAAGTATAGTTGGCGAGATTAACTAGTCAAATGAATTATAAGAAAAAAGAAGAAAACAACCTATGGAAGAATAAGTGTAATATATATATATATATATATATATATATATATATATATATATATATATATATATATATATATATATATATATATATATATATATATATATATATATAAAGATCTTAGAAGGCTGATAATTTTGTAGAATTAGTCAAGTAGAAGGTAGAGGATAAGAAATTGATAATGAAAAATATATATATATATATATATATATATATATATATTATCAAAACAGAATATGATATTATATCTTGTTACTCAAATTAATTTTATCTTTCCAAATGATTGTCCTATTCCATTACTTTTTGTTTATCATTCCAATTTGACATTTTGTATCTTATATCTTAATATTATCACAATACGATTCATGTCTTGAGCGTTTATACATCACAAATCTTATTGAGTTGGCGAGGCAATTGTAGAGAGATATTCTCTGGTGCCAGCAATTACAGTGGTTTAAAAAGATCGTTGTATGTGATTGAATTTTGTAACTAGTCATGAATTCATTTCTTATCTTGTGTCCTTACCATTCATAGTCTTGTTACATCGATATTATAATAGTTCAGATTCATTTTCATTTCTAGAGTCGATTACAACATGTAATAGGACCTTGGAAATAAACTTTACAAAATATTTATCACATGTATCTTACACATTACTTAATCAGGATGGTGTGGCACTCCAAATTAGTAGCAGCTATTCCTGATTAAATTTTATCATGTTTTATGTTCCTTCACCCAAATAAAGCTTCAAGAATAAATTGGGAATGCTGACTATCCATTATCATTCCTATCAAAAACGGAAGTCGTTCATGATATATTTTGTATATCAAATTGAGAAAGCGCTTAGTTAGAAGTACAAAATAGTGAATCTATTAAAAGTAGACTTGAGATCAGGCTTAAAATATGAAAAGCGATATGTAAGGATTATTAATCGATGGGAGAAATCTTGAAAGATAAAGTAACATTATTAGTTCTTATTTTATGGGATATACAATCACCAAGAGATTTTGCTTGGGAGCTTGAGAAGGACATCAGAATAAAATACCTATACAGTTTCTTATGATCAAATACACCAATTAAATTTCGAGAACAAAATTTTTTTTATTAGGTGGGTAGGATGTAATACCCCAAATTTCGAACTACCTATATTATTTTCTTGAGACCAGTGGTGCCGAATAAGTCTACCGAAGTTAATTTTGGATACCGAAATAATTTTCAGTTAACGTAACTTTAAATCCACAAATCCAAATGACATTCGGTCTTCGCGATTATTAGTTTTGTAATATTTAGGATTTTTAGAGATTTTTCTTACGAGACTGAAAAGTGCTCCCAAAATTGCTAATTTAATAATATTAAAATTATTCTTCCAATTACTTCGAAATTTCGGTTCATTTATTCTGGACATCGAAACAACAAACGAATAATTTTATAGTGTTTCTCTCGTCGAGCACTACGTCCTACATAAATTTGGTAGTATTTGGAGAATATTACACGAAACCAAAATTATTAAATTATTAAATAAATAAATTTTTATTGAACATAATATCTTCCCCATCTCATTCTTTGCTGTCAAGAGAAGGGGAGTTCGGTGGTGTGCTGTCGAGTGGAGAAAAGGGTGGCATTGAAATAAAATTTTCACCCTTTTATAAAAACCACACCCTGCCACACTCTCCCACACCCTCTCTGTATCACTCTGCTCCCTCTCTTCTCCTCTCGGCAAAAACCAGCGGCAGAGAAGGAAAAAAAAAGAAAAAAGAGAAAAAAATTAAATAAAATCAAACCGAACCGAGGATTCAAACCAAATATTCGAGATCGAGCCGAGGCAAATAATACTGCTATTTTCGTTCATTTCGTTATTTTATTCTATTTCCGTTCGTTTCGTTATTTAATTTACATTTATGTACGTAAATTATTTTTTTGAAAATGCTCGATTCATATTTTGGATTATTAATTGACATTGAGAACTAAACCAAATTATTAGATCAATTTTGATATATATAAATATTACTACGTTTGCTTATTTTTTGTTTAAAAAAAAAGAAAAAAAATATATACACACGTTGAACTTAGGCATGCAAAAATAAAAGTTACATGCAATAATAATAATAATAATAATAATAATAATAATACTTTTGCATGGAAAGTGCTTGGGCGGAAGAGATAGGAAAAGAAAAAAAATAGAGAGAAAGAGATCATGTGCCTGGCCCAGCCCAGAAGAAAAAAAAAAGAAAAGAAAAAAAAAAAAGAAAAAAATGGTGAACTGGGCCTGGTCCGGCCCAAAGAAAATAACAGAAAAAAGAAAAAAAAGAGAGATCATGTGCCTTGGCTGCAGAAAAAAAAATAATAATAATAACAGTGGGCCTGGCTCAGTCTTGTAAAATAATAATAATAATAATAATAATAATAATAATAATAATAATAATAAAATAAATAAAATAAAATAGAGGGAAGAAATTGGGCTTGGGTTTGGGCCTGACAGAAAAGAAAAAAAAAACGGAGGGAAATTATTGGGATTGGGCTTGGACTTAGTTTGAATTAATTGGAAATAATTTTAATATGAATTGTGGTACAATTGTACACTAATATCTATCATGCTACATGTCATGTGCTTTGATATTACAAGTCATGTGTTTTACATTTCATGTGTTTTGATATTACAAGTCATGCGTTTTAATATTACAGATCATGTGTTATGATACTACATATCATATACAGTCATGGAAATGCAAACATGTTATCATGAATTGAAAAACAATTAAAGAAAGAAAAGAAAAAGTAAACAAATAAATGTAAAATTAATTTTTTTCCATGTGCATAATTCATTATGAATATGGGGATGGGAGAAACTATATGATGGATAAAAGCCTTGCCGTATAAGAATTGATTGTATTATTAGGGCCGGAATTCTTTTACTGCAGCGGCCTGGGTGATTACTGGATCACCAATTGATATTTATCCAGAGTGGTATGTCCGTTACTGTAATACAGTACGGAACTTGATTGTAGTGCCCAGCGGCATATCATGGTTCAGCGCCATGAATATTGAGGCCGGGTCCCGGGTATGTACGGGTACTTATACGACAATAGAGAATAGCGATATCTTATCCATTAATACAGTTTTTAAAATTAAATTGGACGATAACTGAGACCAATAGATTATATGATTAAATAGATATAGTAGTTATTGTCATGTTTATTTATTTATTCATTTATTTATGCTTGCCTTCATGTTAATTTATATGTTGCCTTCATGTAAATTTATATGTTGTCTTCATGTTAATTTATATGCACACAAACAATACTGACATAAATATGCTCATGCACACTGATATTCATGTACTATGATAATACACAATTCTCCTTTTTAAATGTATTACTTGCTGGGTTTAATCTCCTGGATTTTGAACCCAGATTTGGAACGTGAAGAAGGGGATCCAGCCCCAGTTGAAGACCCGTACTTCGTTGGACAGATCGAGTGACAATAGGCAAGTAAAGTACCCTGGAGAACTTTTGTATATTTTGTTTATATTTCCTTTTGTCTAGGCACTGCTTTTCTCTTTAACTCTTTTGTATTCATATTTAAAGCAATGTGCCATTTTATATAATGAACCCTTTGTATAAATAAAATCATTTCAGTTTCAGACATGTTATTTATTTATCTGATTGTGGCAGTAGTTACGGTCATTTCAAGATCCTGTAACTGTTGGGTTGTCTAGTGCAAGTAATAAGTAATGTCCTCCGTTTTGGGAATCAGCTGAAAAACGGGGGCGTTACACATGACACGTAATTCGTGGTGTGTGTGTGTACACACACACACACACTTGAATCCAACCCATAACATGTTCGAATGAATTATTTGAATACTTGATACACAATGAGCATGATCATTCATTGGAGCATGATAACAAGTTTCTTGTATCTTGATTAAATGACATGAAGTATCTTGGTGATACGTGTGTACATGATTTTAAATCTTGATTTCTAAATTCTTATTTCTCATAATAAGAATATGTACATAGTTTGACTTAACAAACCACGTGTTCCCATTAATTCATGATATCGTGTATTATTGACAAATGTATTGGAAAAACTACGTGATGAATAAGAACTGTATTGTACAAGGATTTTGTTGACCAATTTTTTGATTGAGGTACTGAGAACTTTTACTGCAGCAATACTGGGTGGTATTGGATCACCGTTTGATACATGAGTCGCTATAAGGGTGATAATTTTTTACTATTTTATAGTACGAGATTTGATTTGAACACCTAACGGTGTGTCATGATTCAGCGTCATAATTTGAAGCCGGGTCCCGGGTATGCACGGGCACTTGTATATTATGGAAACTGTGCGTTGTCTTATTTATCATTTAGTTTCAAATGATAACAAATATTTGACCTAGACTTGACATCTTTACAAGATATTTACCTGTCATTTAGAAATGATATGCACAGTCATACTTATTCTATTTTTTATTATTCACTCACGTGACATGTTTAACACTATCACAATTTATTTGCATAATTTATCTTCAGTACTGTGATAGTGTGTGTGTGTATTCTATTGTTACTTGTTGAATTTGATCCCCTGGATTTTGAATCCAAATTTGGAAGGCGAAAAGGAAGAACTAGCTCCAACTAAAAACCTGTACTTCATTGACCAGATCGAGCGACAGTAGGCGAGTGAAGTACCTTCTAAAGATTCCTTGTGTGTGTCTGTTTATATTTCTTTTTGTCTGGATACTGCTTTTCTTTTTCGTTTTCATATTCAAATCAGTGTGCTATCTTATGTAGCTAACTCTTTATATAAATAAAATCTTTTCAGATCTAGACATATTATTTATTCATTTGATTGTGCCAGTAGTTACAGTTATTCTAAAATCCTTTGACTGTTGGGTAATGTAATGCAATTTTAAGTAGCGTCTCCCGTTTTAGAAAGCAGCTGAAAAACGAGGACCGTTACAGATAATCTTTATTTATTTTTAAATTTCGTTCCTATCACTCAATTTTGTATGTTGATGATTAGGAATGAGAATGTTTAAATAAAAAATAACTTATTTTAGTTTAATATTTTGAATAGAGCGGGTTAATTATTGGCCTTTAAACCCGTCTATTCTCATCCCTTCTGATCATTAATTTAATTCCCTAACAATCAACAATATCCCCCAACATCAATCAAATCGAATAAGTTCATTCAATTTTCTCTTCCTCACAGAATTTAGTGTTCTAAACATCTCAAGTACTCCACCACCATCTTCGTGTTCATGGAATGAAAGTTATTTTGTATTATTAGCCCGATGTAATACATAACAAAACTTATACAGCAGCTATGTAATAGTTGTAGGCACCCACATTAGGGTTGGTGGTATATATATTTTGTTGTTTCATTATATTTTATTAATAGAATGCGGAAATATAGCCCAGTGACATCTCAAGTACTAACCAACTTTATTGTGGGAGCGATCACCCTCGGTCGCTCCTGAACACAGAAGGGAGTAATATTTCTAGTTGCATAAGTGAATTTACTGAGCAGGAATTGTACTGGATCTTCACTTTTGGAACTCAAGAACAGTAAAGAAATGGTCCAAGTAAATCGCCCTGAATCCTGTAAACCCTGCAGCGATGCCGATCCTTTTGAACTCCTCCTCGGTCCTCTCCTTCCCCTGAGCTCGATAGATGGTCATCACGAATATGTCGGCCTCTAGCAACGCTCGAGTCCGTTGGCTGCTGTCTGTGTCGACTGGGACGACTTGCTCGGAGGCGATCACCTTCCCGCCTTCAGGCAGGGCACTGTAGCAGTTCTTCAGTATCAGCTCGCACTCTTCGTCGGTCCATGTCGTGAGCACCCACTGATGAGTTTATCAAATTAAGAAGCACGATGAGAAGTTGGGAAGAAATTAAAAAAAAAAGGTAGTTTTGGAGGGAAGCATGCATGCGCAAGGATGAGATGGAGAGTATCGTAGAGGAAGAGAGAATCACTACTTTCATGAAGATGGCGTCGCCTTGAGGGATGTGCTTGAACATGTCGCCGCCTACATGGATTATTCCTGCACAACCGTAAGCAAATACGAATCAGCCTCAGCTCAAGCATACTCTCTCTCTCTCTCTCTCTGTATATAAAGTAATTATATTATACTCTTGAGTCCATTTGAGTTAGCATTGTATAATTCATTAATAACATCAGATAGGCTACTACTACTCTTTTAATTAGTTATTAGTAATTTGGTCATTGTTTAATTTCGATACTTGTACTTTCACAATATTTTTATGGGTTAATTATATAAACGATACATGTATAATTAGGGTGTATCATTGATACTTCTTATATAAAAAATTCACATAAAGATCCCTAATAAAAGTATATTGTTTCACTTATACCCCGTATTAAAAGATCTTTGGAATTTTTTTTTTTTAATGTAATATTAGTAGTACACTCCCAGCCGCAGTTGTTTTAATTAGTCCATAAAAACTATGATATGAAAAGATTTTAACAATATGTTGTTGACAACTAGGGATGTGTACAGTTATCGCTGATCCGATTCCAAATATCGTTCATCTCAAGGATATGCCCAAAGCTCAAATTAGGAACAACCAAGCACACACCACTAACATGCACCCAAAAAAAAAAAAAAAAAATCTCCAACTTACCTGGAAAGTACGGAGCTCCGGCGACCACCTCCGGCAGGTCAAAATTCACCCCCGCCTTCACGCTCTCCACCCGCCTCATGATCATGTTCAGGCACGCCCCCGAGCTCCCCCCAACATCCACCAGCGTCTCGACTCCGGCGAACCCACCACCGCCGCCGTATCCATCGAGAAAGGCCTCCATGAACGGCACCGACATCCCTAACATCGCCCTCCTCATCAGCTTGTTCGCCTCCTCGTCCTTCCCGTAGAACTGGTAAGCCGGCAGCCCGTTCGCCTTCGCGAACGGTTCCGGCCCCTCCGGGTCCACCACCGTCTCGTGCACCAGCGGCCAGGCCCTCACCAGCGCGTCCTGGTGGTGCTGCAGCACGTACGGGGCGAACGAGTTGCCTGCACGAGCCGATACTTTACACACATATATATATATAGAGAAAACGGAAAATACACCGACGGTGAAGGAAGTTTCCTTCACCGCCGCTTAGGTGGCCCAATAAAATTATTACACGTGGTGTCATTTAAGAGAATTCATTTATTTGTTATCTTGAATGACGCCCCATGTTATAATTTTATTGGGCCACCTAAGCGGCGGTGAAGGAACTCTCTTCACCGTCAGTGTATTTCCTGTTTCCTCATATATATATATATATATATATATATATATATATATAAAACGGGAAATACACCGGTGCTGAAGGAAGTTTCCTTCATCGCCGTTTAGGTGGTCCAATAAAATTATTAGACGTTGTGTCATTTAAGAGAATTCATTTATTTGTTATCTTGAATGACGTCCCGTGTTATAATTTTATTGGGCCACCTAAGCAGCGGTGAAGGAACTCCCTTCACCGCCGGTGTATTTTCCGTTTCATATATATATATATATATATATATATATATATATATATATATATATATATATATATATATATATATATATATAATGTTGAAATCGTAACTTATTTATGATATGATATTAATTTACCGTCTTCGTCGTCGGCTAGAGTTTTGCCTATCTCGGTGAGTCTGTAATGGCGGGTAGAGCCGTCAGCGGAGATGTGCTCGACGAAGACGTGGTGGCTGGTGAGGAGGCGGAGGAGGCGCTGTAGGTTGGCGGCGGCGGAGGGGGAGGAGTTGAGCTTGGCAAGGGCGAGGATTTGGGTAGGGGAGAGGGGGTGAGGGGAGCGGGAGAGGATGTTGGGGACGTCGAGGCGGACAACGGCATTGAGGGCCATGGGTACGGCGAGCATGTTGACCAGCTCCATCATGGCCAGGCGAGCCGATTTCTTGGTTTCTGAGGAAGCAGAGGCTGCGGCCATGGTTGAAGGAGAAGTGAGAAGAGGAGAGTGAGTTTGAGGATATATATATAGAGGGGAAAAATAGACGATATAGTGGCCAAAAGGCAAATATACGCGTACAAGTAGTTAGTATTCACTTTTAAACTTACATATATTTTCTTATTATTTTTGCACTGGTTTATATATCTATAGGTTAATTACAGTTACACCCTTTATAGTACTAAGGATGTGTAACTTAACACTCCTGAAATTTAAAACTCTAAAAAAAAACTCCTTGACTGTTAACACTGTTAGTGAGGGTTAGTTATTTTCACTCTCATTTTTTACTAAAGTACACTCATGTCTCTCAAATTCTTATTCTCTCAGTCAGAGAGGGAGCGTGAGTGAGTGACTGAGAGAGAGGGATAAAGATGTAGAGAGAGAGGAGAGAAAAAGATGAAGTGTGTCGGTTAAAGGAAGTGATGAAAGTAAAATAGGAATTTGAGAGATAAAAGTTCACTTTAATTAAAAAAAAAAAAAATAGTGAAAAAAACTAACTCTCACTAACAGTGTTAACAGTCCATGAAGTTTTTTGAGAGTTTCAAATTTTAGAAGTGTTAAGTTACACACCCCAATACTATAAGGGTTGTGGCTGTAATTAACCCTATATTTGTATACAAAAGTATCACTTCAAACTTATTGTCATGTGATATCGGCTAACGTGTGGCTCAAGTGTTTAATGTACTATTATGAAATGAGTCGTATCAACAATATTCTTTTATCATTTTGTTTATAAGCGAATTCAGGACTAAGGACTAGACAGGTCACTTGTTTTGATGAATTTGAAGTGGCATGCAATACCCGTGAAATCTTTCCTTTATAAGAAAAATGATGAAAAATTGCGCTGCAATGACACTGATGGACTCGGCGAGTTACATGTTTTGATGAATTTGAAGGGGACTTCCAAAGGAGCACACCATTTTCCCTAGTGAGCCCACTTTTAAAGGGTTGTCCAGACCAAAAGTTATGCTAGATAGTGTGCTCACTAGGAAAAGTGGTGTGCTCCTTTGGAAACTCCCTTTTGAAGCTGTATGCAATGCAAATGATGAAAAATAATCGGGATTGATCTGCCGACAGGTGAAAATGTAGGTGCCGTTGGTGGCGGGGAAACTCGGATGCGAAGTAGAAGAGAGAGCATCTGTACTACGGCGCCATACCTGCGGATTCCGACGTGAGCCCACATAAACAACTTAGTGCTCAGCAGGAGGGCTCACTTAGCAAATGCTGAACTCACTTAGAATTTCCCATCAAACTGCGACTTATCCAATTCCCTTTATGTAATTAGCTAGCAGAGATGATAGTTGTAAAAACCACGGTTACCCCTTAACTTTTTTATTAACATTATGATTCCTAGGTTTTTAACTGAGTTAGGGAACCGTTTGTTATATTCACTCTTATTTAAATTTACGTAAACCCAATTTTCCTAAAAGAAAATAATACACTCTCCTCCCTCTCTTATACCATTAAGCTAAATTACATGACTTCTTGGACCACATTAAGGCTGTTGTTGGGTGGGTGACTTAGGTATGCTGCTGTTAGGGTTTTGGGCAATTGATTAGGCAGAGGAGACTAAACTTGGCTTCTTTAATGTTTTTTTTTTTTTTATAAATTAGGGGGATAAGGATCTTTTCTATACACGTGTGACGTAACCTCACTCCGTTTAAGCTCTCAGGGACCACATAACCTCACTCCGTTTAAGCTCTCAGGGACCACAGTGCTAATACAAAAGTTAAGGATAATAAATTATACATCTTAATATTAGAGGAATACTTAGTGTAATTAATCTATATTAAACTATTATAAAATGTTAAAATAGGAATTATTATCACATAAATAATAGTATTTTTTTTTAACCAAAAAATTGTCCCTTGCTCCTAATTAATCAAATCATGAGATGATCATGATAATTGCTAGTGACGGTAGACTCTATTTGGATTTAAATCTTAATCTTGTCTTTCAAGATAATAACATGCATACAACCGCAATAATTACTCTACCAACTAAACTAAGATTTAATGAAATACAATAAGCTCGTCTTAGATCAGATCCTACCATTTAATCTCAACCCTACAAATTCATGTAGCTCAGGTAATCCCCAAAAAAAAAGGGCGATAAGGTCATCTTTGAGAAGAGAGAACGCCATCAAAAGGGGTCTCACTCTCTTGTCGGATCTTCAAATGAGTTCGATATGAATAGATCCTCGGTGTCACAATTCTCCATAATCAAAGTAAGATTCTTGGAAATTCTTAACATGAATCGTCTCTATAAATGATCCAGACTATCTATCTCGATATGTACTTGTTTATCAGCTTCTAAATAAAAATTCTAGTCAAGAATCATGACAACTATTTGTGTTTGTTTATACTTCATGGTTTAGTATTGATAGTAAAGTATGTTGTAGTTTAGTTTTGTTATAAGATACTTATAATTTATATGCTAACAAGGTATACGGTGGAGAGTCATAACTAGAGATGAGAATGGATAGGTCAATGGATTAATTTTTTGTCCACCTGTTCAAATTTTGAATTAGAAAAATAAAAACTTTATTTTTAATTCAAAATCTTGAATAGAACGGGCCAAAAAAATAGTTTGTGCACATATCTATTGTTATCCCTAGTCATAATAATAATTTTATCTACTGCACTGAGTCTGACTACATGAAAATGCAATAGCGAAAGAGTTTCATTTGTCACGCATTGATATTTTATTGGAAAAAAAAAAAAAAAAACCTAAAGTAGGAAAAAAGTTGTTAGAGAGTTTTTGTCGAAGGAATCCGTCGATAACGACTTCTTGTCACGTCCATGTGTGATGACAATTACAATGATGGAGGATTTCTTGTAGCTCAAGGAGTACTTTGCTAGTTGTCCCTTCGACCATCTGGATTGATGGAGAACTTTACTTGTATTTTCTTTTCTTCTCTTTTATCTTGTTGCTCGGTCTATTCATAGCCTGATCCATGTATTGAAATGTTACTTTTGCTATAGTTTGTGCCATTATTTCTTGTAAATGAAATTTAGAGGAATGCGAAGAGCTTATACTCGTCCGTTTGACTTTAAAGGAAAAAAAAAGAAGTAGTTTTTGACTCCGTGATCTTGTTACCCGTGTAAATTATTTTGTATTTAGTCTTTCTCTTCTTTAAATCTTTTCTCTTTTTGTTGTTTGACTATGACAATTTGTTGCAAATTTGATACTAAAGAAAATATAGCGAGTGCTATCTGAGCAACACTTGCAGTTTAAGAAACATTATTATTAAGTCTAACAAGAAACACAAGTCTAACGAGATAATAAGCAGCTTTTAATTTCGTTTGAAATATTTATACACGCACAAATGAGAATGCAAGCAACTTCCCTTCATTATTTTAGCTTTTATGGTAATCTATAAAAATACATTTACTGTATGTGACAGAATACTTTATACAAAATACAATTAGACGATAAAACCCTAAAATAATTTGCTTGGACATCCTGAATACTAAAAATTGCAAAATATCATAATTAAAATTGTAGGATAACTTGGTGTGCGCAAAGCAAGTAATATTGGATAGTTCAATCCATAAATCTTTATTCCTTCAATATTATATGGTCCGTATTGTCTCTCAAGTATCAAAAGTAACTTACATGCGTAAAACTTAAGACTCGCTTCTTTTAACTATGTGAAAATAATCAAAACCCTTCAGAAATTGGCGGATGGTTAAGATCTTACGCTGATATTCAGGAAATTTTAAATTTCACATAAATATTTAGGTGGATAGATAATGTAATATCATAAAGTTCGAGCTATCTATATTGCTCTTTTGAATCCAGTCATGCAGAATAAGGCTACTGAATTCAATTTTGGACACCGAAATAAACTCCGGTGGGCATAACTTAAATATGTAACTCTAAATGACATTCGGTTTTCTTGATGATTAGTTTTCTAAGATTTAAAATTTTTGGAAATTTTCCTTACGAGGCTGAAAAATACTTCAAAAATTGCTAATTTAATAATATTGAAATTATCCTTCTAATTATTTCAGAATTTTGGTTCATTTATTCCGGATATGGAAATGACAAATGGATAATTTTTAAGTACTCCTCTGGTCATACATAAATTTGGTAGTATTTGAAAAATATTTACCAAAACCGTAAATAATAAAATATTAAATAAATTAGAAATTACTTAGTACGTGTTACTAAAACGAATTCCTAAGGGCACCCTTCACTTTTGTTTGGGTGATGCCTTGTCTCCACTATGATTTAGGTGGCATAGGATTTCATGAGGTGTCATATGGGTAGAGCTGGCAAATGGCCGTGTCCGGTTCGGACACGGACGTGCCAGGCTCGGACACGGACGTGCCATGCCGTCGGCACGACACGTCTGCCCGAGCTTAGGTCCAGGCTCGGCCCGTCGGCACGGCCTGCCAGACATGTGTCGTGCCCAAGCTGGGTCTTGCCAGCTCGTTTTTTTATAAATTTTTTAATTAAAATTTTAATTTATTATTAAGTAAGTTTATGAAACTACTTAACTTCATTTAATTAGTTTTAATAAGAAGTAACCACAGTAAAAAAAAATTTAAAATCTCTTTGGAAATCATATAAAATCCGAAGAGAGAGGAGAGGACTTGGACCGTCGCACTCAACTTGTTCTTAGTATTTTTTGGGAAATTCTATTTGTGCACTGCATTTTACTTTTAGCGCCCTGGTTTCTCTTTACACCAAACTCATATTTTGAAATAATGTCATTTTACTTTCTGCGCCCAAATTTTTTTCCAAAAATACCCTTCTTTTTTTTCTCTAACTCCTCACCCGTCCGATTCTATTAGCAAAAAAAATATTTTGGTCGGGTATTAATACCCGACCAAGAAATATTCTGGTCGGGTATTAATACCCGACCAGCAAGCGAAGTCTCCTAAAAAAACTAATTAACAATAAATTTCAAACAAATATACATAAAACCTAAAAAAAAATTAAATCATACTTTAAATTTGTCCTCTAACACCAATTGCATGTTGGAATTTTCTATTTGCATAAGAAAACTCAAACTCAAATTTCACTTGGTGAAATCAAATAATTTAAAATTCTTCTAATCTTTTCAGGAACGTTAATGTAAAAAAAATTAAGGGGTTAAGAAATCAAATTGATGATTTTGTAGGAGATGTGTTTTTATTAAATATAAAAAAAATCATTTAGAGTTTTAGAGAGAAAATAGAAGAGGAACACGATGAGTCGTAGTTCCAAATTTTAAAAAATCTTAATTTAGAATTTATAAGGGTAACTTAGTAAAAAAAATGATGGCAAACTTATAATTATTTATAAGTTAAAACCGTAAGTCAAAAGTAAAATGCCGTGTGCAAATAGAATTTTCCGTATTTTTTTCCAAGAGATTTATTAGTTAAAGATTACAAAAAAATTAAAAAATACTTGAAAATCCCAACAAATGTAGAAATTAAAATTTGAAAAGGAAAAAAAATAAAAGTCTACTTTCAATTATTTTCTGATGAGGTCTCTACTACTATTTTATTGGCAAATCTTTGTTAACTTTCTTCTGCATATAATCAGTCCTTCAAGCAAGTAATCCCCCAACGGCTCTTAACAGATATTTTTCAAAAAAAAAAAAAAGAAAAAAATTCAGGAACGGGCGATCCCTGCTTGGGCCTCAGGCGCCGGGCAGTGCCGGGTACGGCTTGGCTCACCTGAGCCGCGTTAGGCGGGCGTGCCGAATGGGCCTCCCGACCCATTTGCGAGCCTTACACATGGGGGAATATATTTGGTGGTAAGGTGTTAAGGAAAAAAAAAAAAAAAAAAAAAAAAAAAAAGAGGAAGGAAAAACAAAACACTGTTATTCTCTCTCTTCTCCTTCGTCTCTCACCAGAACCAAGGAAAGAACAGAAATTCCTTGAGAAGGAAAAAAACAACGGAGAAAGAAAAAGAAGAGAGAAAAAAAAAAAAAAAAAAAGAGAAAGAATAAAGAAAATCAAATCGAATCAAGAGATCAAGCCAATCAAGCCGACGCAAGTAACACTGTTATATTTTTCATTCGTTTCTTTATTTAATTTATATTTGTATACGTAATTTATATTTATTTTGTAAAAATATTTAATTTACATTTTGATCTATTGATTGATATTGAGAACTGAGACAGAATAGTAAGTCAAATTTGATATATATAAGTATTTATTATGGTGTCTGTTTATTTTTGAAAAAAAATTTTTACATACTCCCGAAAATAAATTGGTATCTATACAAAATGATTTGTTTTGCATGCAAAAATAATTTTGCTTGCAAAACTGTTTGGGCCTTCACTGCACATTAAAAAAAAAAAAAAAAAGCATTTGGGCTAACTTTGTAAAGGCTAGATTGTTGGATGAAAAGTTAGAGAGAGAGAGAGGGAAATGGGATGGGTCCAGTTCTGTGGGCTGGGAGAGAAGAAAGAAAAAGAAATGAAAAAAGTAAAAGAAAAATTATATATACGGGCCTGGGCTTGGTCCAGAAAAAGAAAAAGGAATCGGCTTGGGCTGGAAAAAGAAAAAGCAAAAAATATAAATCACCAGGCTTGAACTTGGGCCGGATAAAGTATACACATATAAATATATAGCTCAGTAGGCTTAGACTTAGAGTTAGGCTGGAAAAAAAAAAAAAAGAAGAGAAATTTGATACAATATATGATTGATTGGGCAGGAAAAAAAAAAGAAAGAGAAGAAGAAATGGGCTTGATAAATTGATTCGGTTTGGACTTGATGAATTGGACTTGGAGTTGGATTTTATTGGAAATAATTGGTGGATTGGAAATAAAATAAAAATAATAATAGTAATAATAATAACATAAATAAATAATTGATGGATTGGGTTTGGATTTTAATTAGAAATTAATTAAGATATTTATAAAAATATATATGATTGAGCCTAAAATGGAATAAGTCCATAAGCTTAGATATACAAATAATACAGCATTATTACATGATGCACTTGGTTCACAAATTGTGATATTGCTTGGTATTGAGAACTGAATCGGATTATTGAATCAATTTTGATAATATATATTGTGATATAATTGTACACTAATATCATTAAGATGACACGAATATCTAATTGATTATGCTATGATGCTATAAGCCACGTGTTATGATACTACAAATCATGTGCAGTCGTAGAGACACAAACATGTTAATATGAATTGAAAAATAATTAAAGAAATGAAAATAAAATAAACAAACGAATATAAAATAAAATAAAACAAATCATGTTATGATGTTTATAAGTCATATACATAAAGTATTATGAATCCGGAGATAAGAGAAACTGTACGATGGTTAACATGATTCATGGCGTGTGATAATTATTAATGATATGATGTATTATATGATTCTTGTATGAATGGTATAGTTTATATGATACATGACACGTAATTCGTGGTTTGTGTATATATATACACTTGAAGCCAATCCATGACATGTTCAAATGAATTATTTAAATACTTGATACACAATAAGTATGATTATTCATTGGAGCATGATAACAAGTTTTTTATATCTTGAATATATGACATGAAGTATCTTAGTGATACGTGTGTACATGATTTTGAATCTTGATTTCTGAATTTTTATTTCTCGTGATAAAAACTTGTACACAGTTTGACTTGATAAGCCACATATTTCCATTAATTCATATATATCGTGTATTATTGATATAGGGATTGGGAAAACTATATGATAGATAAAAACTATATTATGCAAGGATTTTGTTGGTCAATTTCTTAATTGAGGTACTGAGGACTTTTACTGCAGCAGTACTAGGTAGTACTGAGCCACCATCTGATACATGAGTCATTATAAGAGTGATATCTGTTACTGTTTTACAGTATATGATTTGACTTGATCAACTAGCGGTATGTCATGATTCAGCGCCATGGGTTTGACGCTGGATTCCGAGTATGCACGTGCACTTGTATAATATGGAAAACTCGCGCTATCTTATCTATCATTTAATTTCAAATGCTAATAAAGATTTGACCTAAACTTGATATCTTTACAAGTTATTTACCTGCTATTTGTAAATGACATGCATAGCCCTGTTTATTCTATTTTTCATTATTCACATGACATGTTTAACACTACCACAATTTATTTGTATATTTTATCTTCAGTATCGTGATAGTGTGTGTGTGTGTATACATATATATATTACTTATTGAATTTGATCATCTAAGTTTTGAACCCAGATTTGGAGGCGAAAAGGGAGAACCAGCCCCAACTAAAGACCCGTACTTCATTGATCAGATCGATCGACCGTAAGTAAGTGAAGTACCTTCTAGAGATTTCTTGTATGTATCTGTTTATATTTTCTTTTGTCTGTATACTTCTTTTCTCTTTCGTGTTCATATTCAGATTAGTGTGTTATCTTATGTAGCTAACTCTTTGTATAAATAAAATCTTTTCAGTTTCAAAAGTATTATTTATTCATTTTATTGTGAAAATAGTTACGATTATTCCAAGATCGTTTGACTATTGGGTAACGTAGTGTAATTTTAAGTAGCATCTCCCGTTTTGAAAAGTAGCTGAAATAAGAGGGCCGTTACAGATAATCTTTCTTTATTTTTAAATTTCGTTCCTATCACTCAATTTTGTATGTTGATGATTAGGAATGAGAATGAATGGGTATAGAGGCAAGGGCCTTGACCCGTACTATTCAATTTTTTAAATAAAAAATAACTTATTTTTGTTTAATATTTTGAATAGAGCGGATTAAATATTGGCCTTTAAATCCGTCTATTCTCATCCCTTCTGATCATTAATTTAATTCCCTAACAATCAACAATATCCCCCAACATCAATCAAATCGAATAAGTTCATTCAATTTTCTCTTCCTCACAGAATTTAGTGTTCTAAACATCTCAAGTGCTCCACCACCATCTTCGTGTTCATAGAATGAAAGTTATTTTGTATTATTAGCCCGATGTAATACATAACAAAACTTATATAGCAGCTATGTAATAGTTGTAGGCACCCACATTAGGGTTGGTAGTATATATATTTAGTCAGTTTCATTATATTTTATTAATAGAATGCGGAAATATAGCCCAGTGACATCTCAAGTACTAACCAACTTTATTGTGGGAGCGATCACCCTCGGTCGCTCCTGAACACAGAAGA
Organism: Dracaena cambodiana; assembly: GCA_036321105.1. Taxonomy (NCBI): domain Eukaryota; kingdom Viridiplantae; phylum Streptophyta; class Magnoliopsida; order Asparagales; family Asparagaceae; genus Dracaena; species Dracaena cambodiana. The sequence continues at coordinate 50,283,424 of JAYEPQ010000007.1, forward strand.
AAGTAATATTTCTAGTTGCATAAGTGAATTTACTGAGCAGGAAATGTACTGGATCTTCACTTTTGGAACTCAAGAACAGTAAAGAAATGGTCCCAGTAAATTGCCCTGAATCCTGTAAACCCTGCAGCGATGCCGATCCTTTTGAACTCCTCCTCGGTCCTCTCCTTCCCCTGAGCTCGATAGATGGTCATCACGAATATGTCGGCCTCTAGCAACGCTCGAGTCCGTTGGCTGCTGTCTGTGTCGACTGGGACGACTTGCTCGCAGGCGATCACCTTCCCGCCCTCAGGCAGGGCACTGTAGCAGTTCTTCAGTATCAGCTCGCACTCTTCGTCGGTCCATGCCGTGAGCGCCCACTGATGAGTTTATCAAATTAAGAAGCACGATGAGAAGTTGGGAAGAAATTAAAAAAAAAAAAAGTAGTTTTGGAGGGAAGCATGCATGCACAAGGATGAGATATGGAGAGTATCGTAGAGGAAGAGAGAATCACTACTTTCATGAAGATGGCGTCGCCTTGAGGGATGTGCTTGAACATATCGCCGCCTACATGGATTATTCCTGCACAACCATAAGCAAATACGAATCAGCCTCAGCACAACTCACAAGCATGTTCTCTCTCTCTCTCTCTCTCTCTCTCTCTATATATATATATAAAAGGTAATTATATTATACTCTTGAGTCCATTTGAGTTAGCATTGTATAATTCATTAATAGCATCAGATAGGCTACTACTACTCTTTTAATTAGTTATTAGTAATTTGGTCATTGTTTAATTTCGATACGTGTACTTTCACAATATTTTTATGGGTTAATTATATAAACTATACATGTATTGTTGGGATGTATCATTGATACTTCTTATATAAAAAATTCACATACAAATCCCTAATAAAAATATATTGTTTCACTTATACCAGTATTAAAAGATCTTTGGAATATTTTTTTTTTAATGTAATATTTTTCTGAAATAAAAACAGTGATGAAAGCCATCCGTATTTCATTAGCAAATAGATAACAGAAACATATGTAGGAAGAGTTTTTTTTTAATGTAATATTAGTAGTACACTCCCAGCCGCAGTTGTTGTAATTAGTCCATAAAAACTACGATATGAGAAGATTTTAACAATATGTTGTTGACAGCTAGGGATGTACAGCTATCGCCGATCCGATTCCAATTATCGTCCATCTCAAGGTTACGCCCAAAGCTCAAATTAGGAACAACCAAGCACACACCACTAACACGCACCCCTCCAAAAAAAAAATTAAAAAAAATTAAAAAAAAAAAATCTCCAACTTACCCGGAAAGTACGGAGCTCCGGCGACCACCTCCGGCAGGTCAAAATTCACCCCCGCCTTCACGCTCTCCACCCGCCTCATGATCATGTTCAGGCACGCCCCCGAGCTCCCCCCAACATCCACCAGCGTCTCGACTCCGGCGAACCCACCGCCGCCGCCGTATCCATCGAGAAAGGCCTCCATGAACGGCACCGACATCCCTAACATCGCCCTCCTCATCAGCTTGTTCGCCTCCTCGTCCCTCCCGTAGAACTGGTAAGCCGGCAGCCCGTTCGCCTTCGCGAACGGTTCTGGCCCCTCCGGGTCCACCACCGTCTCGTGCACCAGCGGCCAGGCCCTCACCAGCGCGTCCTGGTGGTGCTGCAGCACGTACGGGGCGAACGAGTTGCCTGCACGAGTCGATATTTCACACACACACACATATATATATATAAAACGGAAAATACACCGACGGTGAAGGAAGTTTCCTTCACCGCCGCTTAGGTGACCCAATAAAATTATTAGACGTGGTGTCATTTAAGAGAATTCATTTATTTGTTATCTTAAATGACGTCCCGTATTATAATTTTATTGGGCCACCTAAGCGGTGGTGAAGAAACTCCCTTCACCGCCGGTGTATTTTCCGTTTCCTCTATATATATATATATATATATATATATATATATATATATATATATATATAATGTTGAAATCGTAACTTATTTATGATATGATATTAATTTACCGTCTTCGTCGTCGGCTAGAGTTTTGCCTATCTCGGTGAGTCTGTAATGGCGGGTAGAGCCGTCAGCGGAGATGTGCTCGACGAAGACGTGGTGGCTGGTGAGGAGGCGGAGGAGGCGCTGTAGGTTGGCGGCGGCGGAGGGGGAGGTGTTGAGCTTGGCGAGGGCGAGGATTTGGGTAGGGGAGAGGGGGTGAGGGGAGCGGGAGAGGATGTTGGGGACGTCGAGGCGGACAACGGCGTTGAGGGCCATGGGTACGGCGAGCATGTTGACCAGCTCCATCATGGCCAGGCGGGCCGATTTCTTGGTTTCTGAGGAAGCAGAGGCTGCGGCCATTGTTGAAGGAGAAGTGAGAAGAGGAGAGTGAGTTTGAGGATATATATATAGAGGGGAAAAATAGACGATATAGTGGCCAAAAAGCAAATATACGCGTACAAGTAGTTAGTATTCACGTTTAAACTTACATATATTTTCTTATTATTTTTGCACTGGTTTATATATTTATGGATTAATTACAGTTACACCCTCTATAGTATTAAGGATGTGTAACTTAACACTCATGAAATTTAAAACTCTAAAAAAAAAACTCCTGAACTGTTAATACTGTTAGTGAGGGTTAGTTATTTTTACTCTCATTTTTTACTAAAGTATACTCATGTCCCTCAAATTTTTATTCTATCGTTATCCCTCCTTTTAACCAACACTCTCTCTCTATCTCCCTCCCTCCGTTAGAGAGGGAGCGTGAGTGAGTGACTGAGAGAGAGGGATAGAAAGGTAGAGAGAGAGGAGAGAGAGATGGAGTGTGTTGGAAGGTCCCTCTCTATCCCTCTCTCTCAATTACACACTCTCTCTCTCTCTCTCCCTCCCCGTTAGAGAGGGAGCGTGAGTGAGTGACTGAGAGAGAGGGATAGAGAGGTAGAGAGAGAGAGGAGAGAGATGGAGTGTGTTGGTTAAAAGAATGGATGAGAGTAAAATAAGAATTTGAGAGATAAAAGTGCACTTTAATTAAAAAAAAAAAGAGTGAAAAAAACTAAATCTTACTAACAGTGTTAACAGTCCATAAAATTTTTTGAGAGTTTCAAATTTCGAAAGTGTTAAGTTACACATCCCGCATACTATAAGGGTTGTGGCTGTAATTAACCTTAAATTTATATACAAAAGTATCACTTCAAACTTATTGTCATGTGATATCGGCTAACGTGTGGCTCAAGCGTTTAATGCACTATTATGAAATGAGTCGTATCAACAATATTTTTTTATCATTTTGTTTATAAGCGAATTCGGGACTAAGGAGTAGACAGGTCACTTGTTTTGATGAATTTGAAGTGGCATGCAATACCCATGAAATCTTTCCTTTACAAGAAAAATGATGAAAAATTGCGCTGCAATGACACCGATGGACTCGGCGAGTTGCATGTTTTGATGAATTTGAAGGGGACTTCCAAAGGAGCACACCATTTTCCCTAGTGGCCCACTTTTAAAGGATTGTCCAGGCCAAAAGTTATGCTAGGTAGTGTGCTCACTAGGAAAAGTGGTGTGCTCCATTGGAAACTCCCTTTGAAGCTGTATGCAATGCAAATGATGAAAAATAATCGGGATTGATCCGCCGACAGGTGAAAATGTAGGTGCCGTTGGTGGCGGGGAAACTCGGATGCGAAGTAGAAGAGAGAGCATCTGTACTACGGCGCCATACCTACTGATTCCGACGTGAGCCCACATAAACAACTTAGTGCTCTGCAGGAGGGCTCACTTAGCAAATGGTGAACTAACTTAGAATTTCCCATAAAACTGCGACTTATCCAATTCCCTTTATGTAATAAGCTAGCAGAGATGATAGTTGTAAAAACCACGGGTTGTAGAATTTATTACCCCTTAACTTTTTTATTAACATTATGATTCCTAGGTTTTTAACTGAGTTAGGTAATCGTTTGTTATATTCACTCTTATTTAAATTTACGTGAACCCAATTTTCCTAAAAGAAAGTAATACACTCTCCTCCCTCTCTTATACCATTAAGCTAAATTACATGACTTCTTGGACCACATTAAGGTTGTTGTTGGGTGGGTGACTTAGGTATGCTGCTGTTAGGGTTTTGGGCAATTGATTAGGCGGAGGAGACTAAACTTGGCTTCTTTAATGTTTTTTTTTTTTTATAAATTAGGGGGGGATAAGGATCTTTTCTATACACGTGTGACGTAACCTCACTCCGTTTAAGCTCTCAGGGACCACAATGCGAATACAAAAGTTAAGGATAATAAGTTATACATCTTAATATTAGAGGAATACTTAGTGTAATTAATCTACATTAAACTATTATAAAATGTTAAAATAGGAATTATTATCACATAAATAATGGTATTTTTTTAACCAAAAAATTGTCCCTTGCTCCTAATTAATCAAATCATGAGATGATCTTGCTAGTGACAGCTGTGACGATAGACTCTATTTGGATTTAAATCTTAATCTTGTCTTTCAAGATAATAACATGCATACAACCGCAATAATTACTCTACCAACTAAACTAAGATTTAACGAAATACAATAAGCTCGTCTTAGATCAGATCCTACCATTTAATCTCAACCCTACAAAGTCATGTAGCTCAGGTAATCCCCAAAAAAAAAGGGCGATAAGGTCATCTTTGAGAAGAGAGAACGCCATCAAAAGGGGTCTCACTCTCTTGTCGGATCTTCAAATGAGTTCGATATGAATAGATCCTCGGTGTCATAATTCTCCAGAATCAAAGTAAGATTCTTGGAAATTCTTAACATGAATCGTCTCTATAAATGATCCAGACTATCTATCTCGATATGTACTTGTTTATCAGCTTCTAAATAAAAATTCTAGTCAAGAATCATGACAACTATTTGTGTTTGTTTATACTTCATGGTTTAGTATTGATAGTAAAGTATGTTGTAGTTTAGTTTTGTTATAAGATACTTATAATTTATATGCTAACAAGGTATACGGTGGAGAGTCATAACTAGAGATGAGAATGGATAGGTCAATGGATTAATTTTTTGTCCACCTGTTCAAATTTTAAATTAGAAAAATAAAAACTTTATTTTTAATTCAAAATCTTGAATAGAACGGGCCAAAAAATGGTTTGTGCACATATCTATTGTTATTCCTAGTCATAATAATAATTTTATCTACTGCACTGAGTCTGACTACATGAAAATGCAATAGCGAAAGAGTTTCATTTGTCACGCATTGATATTTTATTGGAAAAAAAAAAAAAACCTAAAGTAGGAAAAAAGTTGTTAGAGAGTTTTTGTCGAAGGAATCCGTCGATAACGACTTCTTGCCACGTCCATGTGTGATGACAATTACAATGATGGAGGATTTCTTGTGGCTCAAGGAGTACTTTGCTAGTTGTCCCTTCGACCATCTGGATTGATGGAGAACTTTACTTGTATTTTCTTTTCTTCTCTTTTATCTTGTTGCTCGGTCTATTCATAACCTGGTCTATTCATAACCTGATCCATGTATTGAAATGTTACTTTTGTTATAGTTCGTGCCATTATTTCTTGTATTTGAAATTTAGAGGAATGCGAAGAGCTTATACTCGTCCGTTTGACTTTAAAGGAAAAAAAAAGAAGTAGTTTTTGACTCCGTGATCTTGTTACCCGTGTAAATTATTTTGTATTTAGTCTTTCTCTTCTTTAAATCTTTTCTCTTTTTGTTGTTTGACTATGACAATTTGTTGCAAATTTGATACTAAAGAAAATATAGCGAGTGCTATCTGAGCAACACTTGCAGTTTAAGAAACATTATTATTAAGTCTAACAAGAAACACAAGTCTAACGAGATAATAAGCAGCTTTTAATTTCGTTTGAAATATTTATACACGCACAAATGAGAATGCAAGCAACTTCCCTTCATTATTTTAGCTTTTATGGTAATCTATAAAAATACATTTACTGTATGTGACAGAATACTTTATACAAAATACAATTAGACGATAAAACCCTAAAATAATTTGCTTGGACATCCTGAATACTAAAAATTGCAAAATATCATAATTAAAATTGTAGGATAACTTGGTGTGCGCAAAGCAAGTAATATTGGATAGTTCAATCCATAAATCTTTATTCCTTCAATATTATATGGTCCGTATTGTCTCTCAAGTATCAAAAGTAACTTACATGCGTAAAACTTAAGACTCGCTTCTTTTAACTATGTGAAAATAATCAAAACCCTTCAGAAATTGGCGGATGGTTAAGATCTTACGCTGATATTCAGGAAATTTTAAATTTCACATAAATATTTAGGTGGATAGATAATGTAATATCATAAAGTTCGAGCTATCTATATTGCTCTTTTGAATCCAGTCATGCAGAATAAGGCTACTGAATTCAATTTTGGACACCGAAATAAACTCCGGTGGGCATAACTTAAATCTGTAACTCTAAATGACATTCGGTTTTCTTGATGATTAGTTTTCTAAGATTTAAAATTTTTGGAAATTTTCCTTACGAGAATGAAAAATACTTCAAAAATTGCTAATTTAATAATATTGAAATTATCCTTCTAATTATTTCAGAATTTTGGTTCATTTATTCCGGATATGGAAATGACAAATGGATAATTTTTTAGTACTCCTCTGGTCATACATAAATTTGGTAGTATTTGAAAAATATTTACCAAAACCGTAAATAATAAAATATTAAATAAATTAGAAATTACTTAGTACGTGTTACTAAAACGAATTCCTAAGGGCACCCTTCACTTTTGTTTGGGTGATGCCTTGTCTCTACTATGATTTAGGTGGCATAGGATTTCATGAGGTGTCATATGGGTAGAGCTGGCAAATGGGCCGTGTCCGGTTCGGACACGGACGTGCCAGGCTCGGACACGGACGTGCCATGCCGTCGGCACGACACGTCTGCCTGAGCTTAGGTCCAGGCTCGGCCCGTCGGCACGGCCTGCCAGACATGTGTCGTGCCCAAGCTGGGTCTTGCCAGCTCGTTTTTTTATAAATTTTTTAATTAAAATTTTAATTTATTATTAAGTAAGTTTATGAAACTACTTAACTTTATTTAATTAGTTTTAATAAGAAGTAACCACAGTAAAAAAAAATTAAAATCTCTTTGGAAATCATATAAAATCCGAAGAGAGAGGAGAGGACTTTGACCGTCGCACTCAATTTATTCTTAATATTTTTTGGGAAATTCTATTTGTGCACTGCATTTTACTTTTGGCGCCCTGGTTTCTCTTTACACCAAACTCATATTTTGAAATAATGTCATTTTACTTTCTGCGCCCAAATTTTTTTCCAAAAATACCCTTCCTTTTTTTCTCTAACTCCTCATCCGTCTGATTCTATTAGCAAAAAAAATATTTTGGTCGGATATTAATACCCGACCAAGAAATATTCTGGTTGGGTATTAATACCCGACCAGCAAGCGAAGTCTCCCAAATAAACTAATTAACGATAAATTTCAAACAAATATACATAAAACCTAAAAAAAAATTAAATCATACTTTAAATTTGTCCTCTAACACCAATTGCATGTTGGAATTTTCTATTTGCATAAGAAAACTCAAACTCAAATTTCACTTGTCATGGTGAAATCAAATAATTTAAAATTCTTCTAATCTTTTTAGGAACGTTAATGTAAAAAAAATTAAGGGGTCAAGAAATCAAATTGATGATTTTGTAGGAGATGTGTTTTTATTAAATATAAAAAAAAATCATTTAGAGTTTTAGAGAGAAAATAGAAGAGGAACACGATAAGTCGTAGTTCCAAATTTTAAAAAATCTTAATTTAGAATTTATAAGGGTAACTTAGTAAAAAAAATGATGGCAAACTTATAATTATTTATAAGTTAAAACCGTACGTCAAAAGTAAAATGCCGTGTGCAAATAGAATTTTCCGTATTTTTTTCTAAGAGATTTATTAGTTAAAGATTACAAAAAAATTAAAAAATACTTGAAAATCCCAACAAATGTAGAAATTAAAATTTGAAAAGGAAAAAAAATAAAAGTCTACTTTCAATTATTTTCTGATGAGGTCTCTACTACTATTTTATTGGCAAATCTTTGTTAACTTTCTTCTGCATATAATCAGTCCTTCAAGCAAGTAATCCCCCAACGGCTCTTAACAGATATTTTTCAAAAAAAGAAAAAAGAAAAAAGTTCAGGAACGGGCGATCCCTGCTAGGGCCTCAGGCGCCGGGCAGTGCCGGGTACGGCTTGGCTCACCTGAGCCGCGTTAGGCGAGCGTGCCGAATGGGCCTCCCGACCCATTTGCGAGCCTTACACATGGGGGAATATACATGGGGGAATATATTTGGTGGTAAGGTGTTAAGGAAAAAAAAATAAAAATAAAAAAAAAAAAAAAAAGGAAGAGAGGAAGGAAAAACAAAACACTGTTATTCTTACTCTTCTCCTTCGTCTCTCACCAGAACCAAGGAAAGAACAGAAATTCCTTGAGAAGGAAAAAAACAACGGAGAAAGAAAAAGAAGAGAGAAAAAAAAAAAAAAAAAAGGAGAAAGAATAAAGAAAATCAAATCGAATCGAGAGATCAAGCCAATCAAGCCGATGCAAGTAACACTGTTATATTTTTCATTCGTTTCTTTATTTAATTTATATTTGTATACGTAATTTATTTTATAAAAATATTTAATTTACATTTTGATCTATTGATTGATATTGAGAACTGAGACAGAATAGTAAGTCAAATTTGATATATATAAGTATTTATTATGGTGTTTGTTTATTTTTGAAAAAAAAAATTTACATACTCCCGAAAATAAATTGGTATCTATACAAAATGATTTGTTTTGCATGCAAAAATAATTTTGCTTGCAAAACTGTTTGGGCCTTCACTGCACATTAAAAAAAAAAAAGTATTTGGGCTAACTTTGTATGTACCGTAATATTTGCTTGAAACACAAATATTACAGTACATGGGGGTTAAGGGGCTTTAGGTGATTTAAATGGGAGAGAAAAAGAGAGAAAGGAAAGGCTAGATTGTTGGATGAAAAGTTAGAGAGAGAGAGAGGGAAATGGGATGGGTCCAGTTCTGTGGGCTGGGAGAGAAGAAAGAAAAAGAAATGAAAAAAGTAAAAGAAAAATTATATATACGGGCCTGGGCTTGGTCCAGAAAAAGAAAAAGGAATCGGCTTGGGCTGGAAAAAGAAAAAGCAAAAAATATAAATCACCAGGCTTGAACTTGGGCCGGATAGAGTATACACATATAAATATATAGCTCAGTAGGCTTAGACTTAGAGCTAGGCTGGAAAAAAAAAAAAAAGAAGAGAAATTTGATACAATATATGATTGATTGGGCAGGAAAAAAAAAAGAAAGAGAAGAAGAAATGGGCTTGATAAATTGATTCGGTTTGTACTTGATGAATTGGACTTGGAGTTGGATTTTATTGGAAATAATTGGTGGATTGGAAATAAAATAAAAATAATAACAGTAATAATAATAACATAAATAAATAATTGATGGATTGGGTTTGGATTTTAATTAGAAATTAATTAAGATATTTATAAAAATATATATGATTGAGCCTAAAATGGAATAAGTCCATAAGCTTAGATATACAAATAATACAGCATTATTACATGATGCACTTGGTTCACAAATTGTGATATTGCTTGGTATTGAGAACTGAATCGGATTATTGAATCAATTTTGATAATATATATTGTGATATAATTGTACACTAATATCATTAAGATGACACGAATATCTAATTGATTATGCTATGATGCTATAAGCCACGTGTTATGATACTACAAATCATGTGCAGTCGTAGAGACACAAACATATTAATATGAATTGAAAAACAATTAAAGAAATGAAAATAAAATAAACAAACGAATATAAAATAAAATAAAACAAATCATGTTATGATGTTTATAAGTCATATACATAAAGTATTATGAATCCAGAGATAAGAGAAACTGTACGATGGTTAACATGATTCATGGCGTGTGATAATTATTAATGATATGATGTATTATATGATTCTTGCATGAATGGTATAGTTTATATGATACATGACACGTAATTCGTGGTTTGTGTATATATATACACTTGAAGCCAATCCATGACATGTTCAAATGAATTATTTAAATACTTGATACACAATAAGTATGATTATTCATTGGAGCATGATAACAAGTTTTTTATATCTTGAATATATGACATGAAGTATCATAGTGATACGTGTGTATATAATTTTGAATCTTGATTTCTGAATTTTTATTTCTCGTGATAAAAACTTGTAAACAGTTTGACTTGATAAGCCACATGTTTCCATTAATTCATATATATAGTGTATTATTGATATAGGGATTGGGAAAACTATATGATAGATAAAAACTATATTATACAAGGATTTTATTGGTCAATTTCTTGATTGAGGTACTGAGGACTTTTACTGCAGCAGTACTAGGTAGTACTGAGCCACCATCTGATACATGAGTCATTATAAGAGTGATATCTGTTACTGTTTTACAGTATATGATTTGACTTGATCAACTAGCGGTATGTCATGATTCAGCGCCATGGGTTTGACGCTGGATTCCGAGTATGCACGGGCACTTGTATAATATGGAAAACTCGCGCTATCTTATCTATCATTTAATTTCAAATGCTAATAAAAATTTGACCTAAACTTGATATCTTTACAAGTTATTTACCTGCTATTTGTAAATGACATGCATAGCCGCTTTATTCTATTTTTTATTATTCACATAACATGTTTAACACTACCACAATTTATTTGTATATTTTATCTTCAGTATCGTGATAGTGTGTGTGTGTATACATATATATATTACTTATTGAATTTGATCATCTAAGTTTTGAACCCAGATTTGGAAGCGAAAAGGGAAAACCAGCCCCAACTAAAGACCCGTACTTCATTGATCAGATCGATCGACCGTAAGTAAGTGAAGTACCTTCTAGAGATTTCTTGTATGTATCTGTTTTTATTTTCTTTTGTCTGTATACTTCTTTTCTCTTTCGTGTTCATATTCAGATTAGTGTGTTATCTTATGTAGCTAACTCTTTGTATAAATAAAATCTTTTCAGTTTCAGAAGTATTATTTATTCATTTTATTGTGAAAATAGTTACGATTATTCCAAGATCGTTTGACTATTGGGTAACGTAGTGTAATTTTAAGTAGCATCTTCCGTTTTGGAAAGTAGCTGAAATAAGAGGACCGTTACAGATAATCTTTCTTTATTTTTAAATTTCGTTCCTATCACTCAATTTTGTATGTTGATGATTAGGAATGAGAATGGATGGGTATAGAGGCAAGGGCCTTGACCAGTACTATTGAATTTTTTAAATAAAAAATAACTTATTTTAGTTTAATATTTTGAATAGAGCGGATTAAATATTGGCCTTTAAATCCGTCTATTCTCATTCCTTCTGATCATTAATTTAATTCCCTAACAATCAACAATATCCCCCAACATCAATCAAATCGAATAAGTTCATTCAATTTTCTCTTCCTCACAGAATTTAGTGTTTTAAACATCTCAAGTGCTCCACCACCATCTTCGTGTTCATGGAATGAAAGTTATTTTGTATTATTAGCCCGATGTAATACATAACAAAACTTATATAGCAGCTATGTAATAGTTGTAGGCACCCACATTAGGGTTGGTGGTATATATATTTAGTTGGTTTCATTATATTTTATTAATAGAATGCGGAAATATAGCCCAGTGACATCTCAAGTAGTAACCAACTTTATTGTGGGAGCGATCACCCTCGGTCGCTCCTGAACACAGAAGAAAGTAATATTTCTAGTTGCATAAGTGAATTTACTGAGCAGGAATTGTACTGGATCTTCACTTTTGGAACTCAAGAACAGTAAAGAAATGGTCCCAGTAAATCGCCCTGAATCCTGTAAACCCTGCAGCGATGCCGATCCTTTTGAACTCCTCCTCGGTCCTCTCCTTCCCCTGAGCTCGATAGATGGTCATCACGAATATGTCGGCCTCTAGCAACGCTCGAGTCCGTTGGCTGCTGTCTGTGTCGACTGGGACGACTTGCTCGCAGGCGATCACCTTCCCGCCCTCAGGCAGGGCACTGTAGCAGTTCTTCAGTATCAGCTCGCACTCTTCGTCGGTCCATGCCGTGAGCGCCCACTGATGAGTTTATCAAATTAAGAAGCACGATGAGAAGTTGGGAAGAAATTCAAAAAAAAAAGTAGTTTTGGAGGGAAGCATGCATGCACAAGGATGAGATATGGAGAGTATCGTAGAGGAAGAGAGAATCACTACTTTCATGAAGATGGCGTCGCCTTGAGGGATGTGCTTGAACATGTCGCCGCCTACATGGATTATTCCTGCCCAACCGTAAGCAAATACGAATCAGCCTCAGCACAAGCATTCTCTCTCTCTCTCTCTCTCTCTCTCTCTCTCTCTCTCTCTATAAAGTAATTATATTATGCTCTTGAGTCCATTTGAGTTAGCATTGTATAATTCATTAATAGCATCAGATAGGCTACTACAACTCTTTTAATTAGTTATTAGTAATTTGGTCATTGTTTAATTTCGATACTTGTACTTTCACAATATTTTTCTGGGTTAATTATATAAACGATACATGTATAATTAGGGTGTATCATTGATACTTCTTATATAAAAAATTCACATAAAGATCCCTAATAAAAGTATATTGTTTCACTTATACCCCGTATTAAAAGATCTTTGGAATTTTTTTTTTTTTAATGTAATATTAGTAGTACACTCCCAGCCGCAGTTGTTTTAATTAGTCCATAAAAACTATGATATGAGAAGATTTTAACAATATGTTGTTGACAACTAGGGATGTGTACAGTTATCGCTGATCCGATTCCAAATATCGTCCATCTCAAGGATATGCCCAAAGCTCAAATTAGGAACAACCAAGCACACACCATTAACATGCACCCCAAAAAAAAAAAAAAAAAAAATCTCCTGCACCCAAAAAAAAAAAAAAAAAAAATCTCCAACTTACCCGGAAAGTACGGAGCTCCGGCGACCACCTCCGGCAGGTCAAAATTCACCCCCGCCTTCACGCTCTCCACCCGCCTCATGATCATGTTCAGGCACGCCCCCGAGCTCCCCCCAACATCCACCAGCGTCTCGACTCCGGCGAACCAACCGCCGCCGCCGTATCCATCGAGAAAGGCCTCCATGAACGGCACCGACATCCCTAACATCGCCCTCCTCATCAGCTTGTTCGCCTCCTCGTCCCTCCCGTAGAACTGGTAAGCCGGCAGCCCGTTCGCCTTCGCGAACGGTTCCGGCCCCTCCGGGTCCACCACCGTCTCGTGCACCAGCGGCCAGGCCCTCACCAGCGCGTCCTGGTGGTGCTGCAGCACGTACGGGGCGAACGAGTTGCCTGCACGAGTCGATATTTCACACACATATATATACATAGAGAAAACAGAAAATACACCGACAGTGAAACAAGTTTCCTTCACCGCTGCTTAAGTGGTCCAATAAAATTATTACACATGGTGTCATTTAAGAGAATTCATTTATTTATTACTTTGAATGACACCCCGTGTTATAATTTTATTGGGCCACCTAAACGGCGGTGAAGAAACTCCCTTCACCGTCAGTGTATTTTCCGTTACCTCATATATATATATACATATATATATATATATATATATATATATATATATATATATATATATATATAATATGTTGAAATCGTAACTTATTTATGATATGATATTAATTTACCGTCTTCGTCGTCGGCTAGAGTTTTGCCTATCTCGGTGAGTCTGTAATGGCGGGTGGAGCCGTCAGCGGAGATGTGCTCGACAAAGACGTGGTGGCTGGTGAGGAGGCGGAGGAGGCGCTGTAGGTTGGCGGCGGCGGAGGCGGAGGTGTTGAGCTTGGCGAGGGCGAGGATTTGGGTAGGGGAGAGGGGGTGAGGGGAGCGGGAGAGGATGTTGGGGACGTCGAGGCGGACAACGGCGTTGAGGGCCATGGGTACGGCGAGCATGTTGACCAGCTCCATCATGGCCAGGCGAGCCGATTTCTTGGTTTCTGAGGAAGCAGAGGCTGCGGCCATGGTTGAAGGAGAAGTGAGAAGAGGAGAGTGAGTTTGAGGATATATATATATATAGAGGGGAAAAATAGACGATATAGTGGCCAAAAGGCAAATATACGCGTACAAGTAGTTAGTATTCACGTTTAAACTTACATATATTTTCTTATTATTTTTGCACTGGTTTATATATTTATGGATTAATTACAGTTACACCCTCTATAGTACTAAGGATGTGTAACTTAACACTCCTGAAATTTAAAACTCTAAAAAAAAAACTCCTGAACTGTTAACACTGTTAGTGAGAGTTAGTTATTTTTACTCTCATTTTTTACTAAAGTATACTCATGTCCCTCAAATTCTTATTCTACCGTTATCCCTCCTTTTAACCAACTCTCTCTCTCTCTCTCTCTCTCTCTCTCTCTCTCTCTCTCTCTCTCTCTCTCTCTCTCTCCCGTTATAGAGGGAGCGTGAGTGAGTGACTGAGAGAGAGGGAGAGAGGGATAGAAAGGTAGAGAGAGAGGAGAGAGAGATGGAGTGTGTTGGAAGGTCCCTCTCTATCCCTCTCTCTCAATTACACACTCTCTCTCTCTCTCCCTCCCCGTTAGAGAGGGAGCGTGAGTGAGTGACTGAGAGAGAGGGATAGAGAAGTAGAGAGAGAGAGGAGAGAGATGGAGTGTGTGGGTTAAAAGAAGGGATGAGAGTAAAATAAGAATTTGAGAGATAAAAGTGCACTTTAATTAAAGAAAAAGGAGAGTGAAAAAAACTAAATCTTACTAGCAGTGTTAACAGTCCATAAAATTTTTTGAGAGTTTCAAATTTCGAAAGTGTTAAGTTACACACTCCGCATACTATAGGGGTTGTGGCTGTAATTAACCTTATATTTATATACAAAAGTATCACTTCAAACTTATTGTCATGTGATATCGGCTAACGTGTGGCTCAAGCGTTTAATGTACTATTATGAAATGAGTCGTATCAACAATATTTTTTTATCATTTTGTTTATAAGCGAATTCAGAATTAAGGAGTAGACAGGTCACTTGTTTTGATGAATTTGAAGTGGCATGCAATACCCATGAAATCTTTCCTTTACAAGAAAAATGATGAAAAATTGCGCTGCAATGACACCGATGGACTCGGCGAGTTGCATGTTTTGATGAATTTGAAGGGGACTTCCAAAGGAGCACACCATTTTCCCTAGTGAGCCACTTTTAAAGGGTTGTCCAGGCCAAAAGTTATGCTAGATAGTGTGCTCACTAGGAAAAGTGGTGTGCTCCTTTGGAAACTCCCTTTTGAAGCTGTATGCAATGCAAATGATGAAAAATAATCGGGATTGATCCGCCGACAGGTGAAAATGTAGGTGCCGTTGGTGGCGGGGAAACTCGGATGCGAAGTAGAAGAGAGAGCATCTGTACTACGGCGCCATACCTACTGATTCCGACGTGAGCCCACATAAACAACTTAGTGCTCAGCAGGAGGGCTCACTTAGCAAATGGTGAACTAACTTAGAATTTCCCATAAAACTGCGACTTATCCAATTCCCTTTATGTAATAAACTAGCAGAGATGATAGCTGTAAAAATCACGGGGTGTAGAATTTATTACCCCTTAACTTTTTTATTAATATTATGATTCCTAGGTTTTTAACTGAGTTAGGTAATCGTTTGTTATATTCACTCTTATTTAAATTTACGTGAACCCAATTTTCCTAAAAGAAAGTAATACACTCTCCTCCCTCTCTTATACCATTAAGCTAAATTACATGACTTCTTGGGCCACATTAAGGCTGTTGTTGGGTGGGTGACTTAGGTATGCTGCTGTTAGGGTTTTGGGCAATTGATTAGGCGGAGGAGACTAAACTTGGCTTCTTTAATGTTTTTTTTTTTTTTTTTTTTTTATAAACTGTGGAGGGATAAGGATCTTTTCTATACACGTGTGACACGTACCCTCACTCCGTTTAAGCTCTCAGGGACCACAGTGCCAATACAAAAGTTAAGGATAATAAGTTATACATCTTAATATTAGAGGAATACTTAGTGTAATTAATCTATATTAAACTATTATAAAATGTTAAAATAGGAATTATTATCACATAAATAATAGTATTTTTTTTAACCAAAAAATTGTCCCTTGCTCCTAATTAATCAAATCATGAGATGATCATGATAATTGCTAGTGACGGTAGACTCTATTTGGATTTAAATCTTAATCTTGTCTTTCAAGATAATAACATGCATACAACCGCAGTAATTACTCTACCAACTAAACTAAGATTTAACGAAATACAATAAGCTCGTCTTAGATCTGATCCTACCATTTAATCTCAACCCTACAAAGTCATGTAGCTCAGCTAATCCCAAAAAAAAAAAGGGTGATAAGGTCATCTTTGAGAAGAGAGAACGCCATCAAAAGGGGTCTCTCCATCTTGTCGGATCTTCAAATAGATTCTCGGTGTCACAATTCTCCAGAATCAAAGTAAGATTCTTGGAAATTCTTAACATGAATCGTCTCTATAAATGATCCAGACTATCTATCTCGATATGTATTTGTTTATCAGCTTTTAAATAAAAATTCTAGTCAAGAATATGACAACTATTTGTGTTTGTTTATACTTCATGGTTTAGTATTGATAGTAAAGTATGTTGTAGTTTAGTTTTGTTATAAGATACTTATAATTTATATGCTAACAAGGTATGTGGTGGAGAGTCATAACTAGAGATGAGAATGGATAGATCAATGGATTAATTTTTTGTCCACCCTGTTCAAATTTTGAATTAGAAAAATAAAAACTTTATTTTTAATTCAAAATATTGAATAGAACGGACTAAAAAATGACTTGTGCACATATCTATTGTTATCCCTAGTCATAATAATAATTTTACCCACTACACTGAGTCTGGCTGCATGAAAATGCAATAGCGAAAGAGTTTCATTTGTCACGCATTGATATTTTATTGGAAAAAAAAAACCTAAAGTACGCAAAAAGTTAGAGAGTTTTTGTCGAAGGAATCCGTGGATAACGACTTCTTGCCACGTCCATGCGTGATGACAATTACAATGATGGAGGATTTCTTGTAGCTCAAGGAGTATTTTGCTAGTTGTCCCTTCGACCATCTGGATTGATGGAGAACTTTACCTGTATTTTTTTGTCTTCTCTTTTATCTTGTTGCTCGGTCTATTCATAACCTGGTCCATGAATTGAAATGTTACTTTTGCTATAGTTTGTGCCATTATTTCTTTTAAGGAGGTATTTACTGGTTTGTCTCTCAAATCTTTATATATTATGATTTTGTCTCCCAAATCTTCATATTAAGGATTTTGCCCCCCAAATCTCATAAGTTACAAAATTTAGTCCCCCTCTCTAACTTTTCCTAACACAGTTAAATATTTGATCATTTTACCCCTCTTTTTCTCTTCTATTTTCCTCCTCTCTTCTTCTTCTCTCTTCCTCTTCTCTTCTCATTTTCTTCATTATTTCTACTTTCTTCCTCCTCTCTTCTCCTTTTTTTTTTTCCTTCTCTTTTCCTCCTATCCTCCTTTTCTTCATTGGGTTCATGTTCATGCATTTTTTTTTCCTAAAAGAGTAACAAATGCATTTTTTCTTCATTTTTTTTTGTTACTCTTTTAGGAAAAAAAATGCATGAACATGAACCCAATGAAGAAAAGGAGAAAAGAGAAGGAGAAGAGAGGAGGAAGAGAGGAGAAATAACGAAGAAAAAGAGAAGAGAGGAGGAAAATAGAAGAGAAAAAGAGGGATAAAATGGTCAAATATTTAACTGTGTTAGGGAAAGTTAGAGAGGGGGACTAAATTGTTGTAACTTATGAGATTTGGGGGACAAAATCCTTAATATGAAGATTTAGGGGACAAAATCATAATATATAAAGATTTGAGAGACAAACCAGTAAATATCCCTTCTTCTAAATGAAATTTAGAGGAATGCAAAGAGCTTATACTCGTCCGTTTGACTTTAAGGGGAAAAAAAAAAAGTAGTTTTTGACTCCGTGATCTTTTTACCCGTGTAAATTATTTTGTATTTAGTCTCTCTTCTTTAAATCTTTTCTCTTTTTGTTGTTTGACTTTGACAAATTGTTGCAAATTTGGTACTAAAGAAAATATAGCGAGTGCTATCTGAGCAACACAAGTTGCAGTTCAAGAAACATTATTATTAAGTCTAACAAGAAACACAAGTCTAACGAGACAATAAGCAGCTCTCAATTTTGTTTAAAATATTTATACTTGCACGAATGAGAATGTAAGCAACTTTCCTCGATTATTTTAGCTTTTATGGTAATCTATAAAAATACATCTATTGTATGTGGCCAAGTGCTTTATTCAAAATACAATTTGACGATAAAACTCTAAAATAATTTGCTTGGACAACTTGAATACGAAAAATTGCAAAATGTCATAATTAAAATTGTAGGGTAACTTGGTGTGCGCAAAGCAAGTAATATTGGATAGTTCAATCCATAAATCTTTATTCCTTCAATATTATATGGTCGTCTCTAGTATCAAATGTAACTTACATGCATAAAACTGCATAAAATTCAAAAGAGGCAAGTGGACCGTGCCGGGCATGACACATCCCATTTTAGGGATGTGATGTGCCCCAGGCCCATTTTTGGGATGTGATGTGACCCAAGCATGGCACGTCGGCCCGCCGGACACGTGTTGTGCCTGGACCGAGGCGTACCGGCATATTTTTTTATTTTTTTTAAATATTAAGTTGATTATTAAGTAAGTTTAGAAGAATAGTTAGCTTAATTTAATTAGTTTTATAAGAAGAAACAATAGTAAAAATAAAATTTTATTATATTAAATCTTATTACATTGACATAATTGTTCTATAAATCTTTTTAGAAATCATACAAAATCCGAAGAAAGGGGAGAAGATCCTGACCGTCACCCTCAATTTATTCTTAGTATTTTTTTCCTAGAGATTTATTAGTTAAAAAAAATACATTAAATTTTTTTAAAAATTACATAAAAACATTTACAAGTGTAGAAATTACAATTCGAAAAAAAAAAAATCTATTTCATTCATCTTTTGGTGAGTTCTCTACTTTTATTTTATTGGACGATCCTTAGTTTTTTACTTTTGTGTCGAGCCAGTCCTTCAAGCAAACATACATATCCAATGTATATGTTACCATTGAACTTCTCTACTCTATGAGCACTTTACCACCTGCACTAAAAACAGACTCTGATGCCGCATTGTTCCGACTGCCCATGCTATCCCTGCTCGGGCACGACCGAGCCGGAGACCCGAATCATGTCGGGCACATGCTGAGCTTGACATACCCAAGGGGCCCATTCGCCACCCCTGATGAAACTTAAGACTCTCTTTTTTTAACTATGTGAAAATAATCAAAACCCTCTACAAATTGGCGAATGGTTAAGGTCTAGCATTGATATTCTGATAATTTTATATGAAAATAATCTTTCTTTAGTTTAAAATTTCATTACTATTCATTCAATTTTGTAAATTGATTATTAGTGACAAGTCCATGGCCCCGTATTATTTAACTCTTTATATATATATATATATATATGTGTGTCTGAATTTAGTGGGCTAAGAACAGCCTTTTTAAACTCGTTTATTCTCATTCCTACTGATGATTAATTTTATTCCCTAACAATCAACAACATCCCCAACTTCTACCAAATCGAATAAATTCATCCAATTATTCTCTCCTTTGCGGAATTTACCGATCTAAACATCTCAAGTTCTCCACCACCATCTCTGTGTTCATGGACAAGGAATGAAAGTTTTTTTGTATTATTGGCCCGATGTAATACATAATAAAACTTATATTGTAGCTATCTAACAGTTGTAGACACAGACATCTCAAGTACTAACCAACTTTATTGGCTCTACGAGTATAGAGGCTCTGAAGAGGAGTCTGCAAGGGCTGGGAAATGGCGAGAATGATCTCATTGTGGAAGCCATCACCCTCGGTGGCTCCTGAACGCAAAAGGGAGTAATATTTCTTGTTGCATAAGTGAATGCATTGAGCAGGTATTGTACTAGATCTTCACTTTTGGAACTCAAGAACAGTATAGAAATGGTCCAAGTACATGGCCCTGAATCCTGGAAACCCTGCAGCAATGCTGATCCTTTTGAACTCCTCCTCGGTCCTCTCCTTTCCCTGAGCTCGATAGATGGTCATCACGAATATGTCGCCCTCTAGCAACGCTCGAGTCCGTTGGCTGCTGTCTGTGTCGACTGGGACGACCGGCTCGCAGGCGATCACCTTCCCGCCTTCGGGCAGGGCACTGTAGCAGTTCTTCAGTATCAGCTCGCACTCTTCGTCGGTCCATGTCGTGAGGACCCACTGATGAGTTTATCAAATTAAGAAGCACGATAGGAAGTTGAGAAGAGATTAAAAAAAAAGTAGTTTTGGAGGGAAGCATGCATGCACAAGGATGAGATAGAGAGTATCGTAGAGGAAGAGAAAATCACTACTTTCATGAAGATGGCGTCGCCTTGAGGGATGTGCTTGAACATGTCGCCGCCTACATGGATTATTCCTGCACAACCGTAAGCAAATACGAATCAGCCTCAGCATAAGCATACTCTCTCTCTCTCTCTCTCTCTCTCTCTCTCTCTCTCTCTATATATATATATATATATATATATATATATATATATATATATATATATATATACACACACACACATATAAGCAAACAGGAAATTCATCGGTGTTGAAAAGAATTCCTTCACCGCTGCTTAGGTGACCTAATAAAATTATTACACGTGGCGCTACTAAAAGAGTGGTTAAGTGAGTTCTTTTATTTGTTACCTTGAATGGCGCCACGTGTAATAATTTTATTGGGTCACCTAAGCAGCTGTGAAGGAACTATCTTCATCACCGGTGAATTTTCCGTTTGCTCATTTATATATATATATATATATATATATATATATATATATATATATATATATATATATATATATATATATATATATATATATATAGAAAAACTGGAGGAGGGCTGACAGCTTAGGAATTTTCCTGAACTGCTGCCACATGGCAGCTTCCTATTAGTCTGGCCCACAAAAATAAAGTAGCTGGTAGTTTAAACTTAAGTAAAGATGAAACTTAAATACAACAAATCTTAGGGCCTTATTTGCAAAACATTCTACCCTCAAAACACAACTCCCATCATATAAAACACTTTGATCTCTCTCTTTTCGGTTTTTCTGTCTCATCCTATACAGACCATTAGATACAATTTGAGGGGCAAACTATGCATGTTTTCTGTTATCTGACCAAAAGTATGTATTGACAATTAAGACGAGTTTTATGATAGTTTAAAGTAGAGGAATTAGAACAAAGAAATTAATGATATTATTATGGCAACTTTAAATTAGCACTCAAGTATCATCAAATATGGAAATTATCTAATGCAGTGTCGACGGTACCAGTCCGGTGGACCTCATCGGATAGTGACCGGGCCACCTCCGGGACCTCCTTCACCAGAGAAGGCACGTGACGCTCCACCTCCTCTACTGCATCATCTGCCTATCATGTGACCAAAGAAATTATAATAAGCGTATATGTAAAATACACGAATCCTTGTCAAATCATTATCGAACGGCTTGAGAGATCACAGAGAAACATATACAGACCAGAAGGTTTTGGGAGAGGGGAAAGATTGATTCTCTTTGCGAGAAGAGCTATAGAGGAGAGCCTAAAATTGGCGCAAAGGAGAGAGGGGCAGAGAGAGAGGCGTCCACTGGTTCATGAAGTCGATGCTGATGATCGAGCCCTGAGATTGAGGCGGTGGAGAGATTGGGGGGGGGGGGGGGGGTGGTCGGTTGCTTTGGATGTCGATGAGACAAACAAAGATGAGGGAGACAACGATGGGATCCAGGTTTGGGAAAGAAATAGGTAATTTGCAATTAACACCCTATAAATAGTTATATTTCTATCATAATTCCTTTTCTCCTTAATAAGTTTTAGCTTAAATTTAAAAAGCAAAAGGGGCCTGACGAATAGGAGGTCGCCATATGGCGATAGCTCAGGAAAATTCCTGAGCTGACAGCACTCCTCCAGTTTTCCCTATATATATATATATATATATATATATATATATATATATATATATATATATGCCAGTAATCTCTTATTTAACTTTTTTTAATATTTTATATTTGGATACTTTATAGCTCCATAAAAGCTCTATTTGGTTTGAGAGAAAATAAAGTAAAAGAAAAGAAAATAAGAAAGAAAAATATTTTTTATTGTTTGGTTAGTGAGATGCTTTAAAAGAAAAGAAAATATTTTCTTATTAATCGAATATTAAGGAAAACCAATTTTCATCTTCTTTTCTTCTCTATTTTTTTTTCTCTTTCTTTTTCTTTCTTCTATTTTCTATCAAATCAAACACATGGTGAATATCGGTTAGTTTGGTTCAGTTCAGACAAAATTCAGCCCATTCAATACCAAACAGAATTATAAGAAACATAACAAAAACCAAAATAACCTAATTGAAAACCAAATTTTTAAGTCAGTTTTGATTTTTTTGGGTCTAAAGTCCACATTAAGAAAACTTCAAGAAATAAATAATCTGGACTTATATACTATGCAACCCAATAATATAAACAAAAATCTAGAATTAAATACTTTCAAAAATATACTTTAGTTACGTCAAAACTTACTATATCTCGGAAAACCAAACTTATAAAATAATAAAAAAATCTTATATTTTAATTTATTCGTTCGGTTTCGATTTGTATAAATGAAAATCGAAATCTAAACCCGTTTAAAAAAATCAGTTTTCAAATCGAACCGAACTTAGAACCGAATTAATCAAGCTGATCGGATCGGTTCAGTTCAACTTTCCGATCCGGTACGATTTTTCCAGTATTTTGCTCAACCCTACCTTGATTTAGGGTTTAGCCGTTGCCAAAATCGAAACGGAATAGATTTTGGATTTTTATATATATTTTTGCAAGCAAACGATATATGACGTGGGATTTGGTGGATTCCAGGGACCATGTGAACACAAATTCTGTAAGACAAAGTGCACGGGAAATTCTAAATGCGCACCATATTTTACTAGTGAGCACCGTGTTCCCCTACGTTGTAAATCACTTTACTACCCACTAGTAAAATGTGGTGCCCATTTAGAATTTCCCAAAGTGCACCCTCACATGTGATTCCACTCCAGATTTTTTTTCTTTTTTCTTTTTTTATATACGCTTTTGGGATTGCGAATCTGCACGCTCAACACCTAAACAATCAAACACTTCTTTTATGGGAGTTTCCCAAGGAGCACACCATTTTTTCTAATGAGTCTATTTTATAATTGTCCGAACTTTCAGTCCGGACAAAAAAACCATTGAGAAATAGACTTACTAGAAAAATTGGTGTACGCCTTTGGACACTCCCTTCTTTATTGGCTAAATCTCATTTCTTCTGGAAATTAAAAAATATATCTTTATCTCTATCAACGACGAAAAAGTCTCTTTATTTGATCATTCTTACTCGTAGCCCGTCGCAATCATGCATCATAATAATTTTCAATGTTGAGCAAAATGATAGATTGGTACTATATTTTCTATTAAAAAAAAAAAAAGCAAATCTTATAACCAATTTGTTCAATCACTAACAACATTAATTTATCATTAAAAAAAAACACTCTCAATTTAAATATTTTAATCTCATAGCACCGTCATCCAATGCTTATGGTTTTATGTCCCATTATATATATAATAAAAATAAATTGATAGCTTTATCTGATCTACAGTTAATTTCTATTATTTTTAATAATTTAAAAAAAAAATTCATTCGGATTATAATCTCGACCCCGTAAAGTTCACTCATACCCACTTCTTAGGTTTTTAGTTTTGATTTGGTCTTCCGTTAAGTTAATATAAAATTGACAATATTTGATGAATAAAATATTTTGTATCCATTTAATGAAAGAGTAAATGAACTCTATAATTCATAAAATTTGATCTTAAAAAAGTTAAGGAGATAAAAACTCTAGTTCAAGAGAAAAAATTAAAGAAAAACTATTGGATTACTATATTTTTACTGCTACTCACATAAATTTTCATGAGCTAGCGGCTCACTTATAACTTATAATAATCACACACACACACACACACACACACACACACATATATATATATATATATATATATATATATATATATATATATATATATATATATATATATATATATATATATATATATATATATATATATATATATATATATATATATATATATATATATATATATATATATATAATTAGAGCATCGAAAGGTAAGGTAATTATATTATAATTTTGTGTCTATTTGAGTTAGCATTGTATAATTCATTTATTAGCATCAGATAAGCTACTACTCTTTTCATTTAGTAATTTGCTCATTTAGTCTTTCTTATTCAATTTCAATTCTTGTATCTTCACAATTTTTCAAGGGTGAACTACATAAATTATTTATATATTATTGAGATTTATCACTAATGCCCTTTCTTTATGGAAAAATTTCACACAGAGAACCCCAATAAAGATATATTTATTTCTCTTATACCTCGTATTAGGATTTTTTTAATTTTTAATAGAATATTAGTGATATATTTCCAACAGTAGAAACGATAGTAATTGTAATTAACACATAAAAATAAGGATTAATCATACTCAGATCCATATACTATGGAGGATGTAAAACTTATCATCCCTGTTACCAATAGATAATGTCACCCCCTTTTGAACAAAACTACACTCATTTTATTTAATTCCCTTTTTACTCTCATCTCTCTCTTAAGAGCTTCACTCCCTCCCGTCCCTCTATCTGCCTCCCGTCCCTCTCTCTCTATATATATCCTTGCACGGCATGCATTAAGCAATAACCAGATCTTTAGGCTGTGTTTGGATTGAGAGAAAATAAAGGAAAAGCAAAGAAAAGGAAAGGGAAAAAGAAAAGGGAAGAAAATGATATGGAAATTGATTTCCTTTTTTATGTTTGGTTAGAAAGAAAATTAAGAAGAAAATTTCAAGGAAATTTTAGAAGAAAACAGTTTTTTATGTTTGGTTACTCAATAGAAAATTAAAAAGAAAATATAATTCTAATTAAACTATAGAAAATTTTAATATTAATTTACATATTATTGATATAATTTTTAATTTTTAAATAATTAAGCATATAATAACCAAATGGTCCAACTTTACAAAATTTAAAAATATCTTGGGACTAAATTACAAGAAAATTTCTGCAAAAATTTCTCTTCTTTTTTCCTTTTTCTCTCAACTTTTCTTTTCTTTCATTTTCTTCTGGGTTTGAGGAAGAAAAAGAAAAAGAAAAAGAAAAAAATTTAATATATTTTCTCTCACTTTTTTTTCCTTTTATTTTCTCTCTAATTTTCCTTCTAACCAAACAGTGGAAAGCAACTTTTTCTTTCCTTTTCTTTCCTTTTCTTTTCTTTTCCCTCAATCCAAACACAGCCTTAATCCAAACACAGCCTTAATGTTGGAAGGCTGAATTGCAGAGGAAAACACATTACCAATTCCACCTCGCCTCCCCTCTACAAATCTCGCCGTTTTTGATGTTTTGGAGCATTCCCAACCTCGTTGCTTCTTCCCCAGTGAGTGTTGCATCCCAATAGAGTTTCGATTTGTATCTGATTGTTTCAATTAGTTTTAGTTTTGGTCGAGGCTCTTCATTCTTAGTTAATCAGGGAGATTTAATTAGAGTTTATCCATTTTTAAAATAAAATTTATTGTTATTGTTAAAAAATTGGATTAATCACATTCAAATTATTCCCGTAGTATGATTTCTCCTCTTACTTCGATCGGAGAGCAAAAATGATAATTTACTACACATGTGTACCATGTGACCCGATTCTAGATGCCAACTAAACTCCCGTTAGTTTTTGCTAGAAAACTTAGTATGAGTTTTAAATTTAAGAAGTGATAAGTTATATACCATGATGTAGATATAGGGAGTCTGTAACCCTAAAAATAAAAACTATGACATGAGAAGATGGAACATGCTGTTGACACCCGCCGTGAAGCTCGCCTACCCAACAATCAACACACAGTACCCACCATCCATTTCAAGATTATGCCCAAAGCTCAAATTAGAACCAACCAAGCACACACCACTAACATGCACCCAAAAAAAAAAAAAAAAAAAAAAAAACTCCCACTTACCCGGAAAGTACGGAGCTCCGGCGACCACCTCCGGCAGGTCAAAATTCACCCCCACCTTCACGCTCTCCACCCGCCTCATTATCATGTTCAGGCACGCCCCCGAGCTCCCCCCAACATCCACCAGCGTCTCCACTCCGGCGAACTCGCCTCCGCCGCCGTATCCATCGAGAAACGCCTCCATGAACGGCACCGACAGCCCCCACATCGCCCTCCTCATCAGCTCGTTCGCCTCCTCGTCCCTCCCGTAGAACTGGTACGCCGGCAGCCCGTTCGCCTTCGCGAATGGCTCCGGCCCCTCCGGATCCACCACCGCCTCGTGCACCAGCGGCCAAGCCCTCACCAGCGCGTCCTGGTGGTGCTGCAGCACGTACGGGGCGAACGAGTTGCCTGCACAATCGATTTTTATGATACATTTTATATTTAAAATCACAACTTATTAACGATATGATATTGATTTACCGTCTGCGTCATCGGCTAGAGTTCTGCCGATCTCGGTGAGGCTGTAGTGGCGGACGGAGCCGTCGGCGGAGATGTGCTCGGCGAAGACGTGGTGGCTGGAGAGGAGGCGGAGGAGGCGCTGTAGGTTGGCGGCGGCGGAGGGGGAGGAATCGAGCTTGGCGAGGGCGAGGATTCGGGAAGGGGAGAGGGGGTGAGGGGAGCGGGAGAGGATGTTGGGGACGTCGAGGCGGACGACGGCGTTGAGGGCCATGGGTACGGAGAGCATGTTGGCCAGCTCCATCATGGCCAGGCGAGCCGATTTCTTAGACTCTGAGGAGGCGGAGGCGGCGGCCATGGTTGAAGGAGGGGCCAGAAGAGTACTGAATTTGAGGATATATATAATGGGAAAAAAAAAAAAAAAAAAAAAAAAAAAAAAAAAGATGAGATAGTGATGTGGTGTACATCCAAAATCCTGACTAACTGGCACCAGAGTTAAGTGTGGCAAATGCGTCAGGCGGCCTGCTAGGCATCACTGGTACGGCACATGTTGGGACTCGCCAGAGCCATGCCATGCCTGTCACGACCCAGATCTTTGGCTCGGACCTCGGTACCTCGGGTTGCCAACAAAACTCACACTAAACCAAGCCATGTCTAGCCCGTGCCGGGCACGGCCCGACACGTCAGTTATTTTTTTTTTAAATAAATGGCTGTTTATAGTTATTGGGAGTTTTTTTTTGCAATTTTTTTTTTTGTATAGAACTCCCCAACGACTGTAAAACTAGTCTTTGATAAGTTTCTTGCAAATTAAATTTGAACGACTGGCTTGACGCATAACAAATGGATAAGAATTATCTAATGAAGTAGAGTAAGAGAAAATTGAAGACTTTTGTATTTTCTTTTCGAATTCTAATTGCTACATTTGTAATTTTTTCATGTAATTTTTTTAGAACTCATAAATATTTTGGAAAAAAAATACTAAGGACAAATTGAATGTGACGGTCAGAGTCCTCTCCCTTCTATTCGAATTTTGTATGATTTCTAAAGAGATTTATAGAGTAATTTTGTTAATGTAGTGAGATTTAATATAATAAAATTTTATTTTTAATATTTTTTGTTTAATCTAATTAAATTAAAAATTAAGTTAACTATTTTATTAAACTTACTTAATAATCAAATTAATAATTAAAAAAAAACGTACCGACACGACTAGGCACGGGCACAGCACGTGCCCGACGGGCCGAGCCTGGGCCAATGCCCGGGAGGACATGCCATGCCAGGCACGACACACCCATGACGGAGGCGGGCTGTGCCCAAGCCGGGCAAAGCCCGATCACTCTTAATCAGAGTCCAAGCTATGGCTCAATGAGTAGTAAAACCGGTGTGAAATTCGAAGTGATCGGGTGTGACTTTGGATTTGGTTTTCCATGGTCCTCCACATAAATGCATTTAGACCAAAAGTTGAGATTGTTTACGAATGGTTTGTGCCTAGGGGCTCATGGTACTCGTAAATGATTGTGAGTATATTCATAATGAATGGGAATATTATTATGAAATTTATATGTGAGTATAGTCATGTATTAGATAGAACAAAAAAAGTTAATCAGTTTAAATGTAAAATTAAGATCTCTAACTTTGTACATATTGATTATTGGCCACTGCGAAGTTTATAGGTTTAAATTTTTGGGTTAGACTAATTAATATTTTTGTGTTTGAAACACATCATGCTCCGAAAGGGCAACTTTTATTTCAACCAAGATATAAAGACAAGCATACACGTACAAGTAGTTAGTAATCACTTTTAAACTTAATATTTTCTTATTATTTTTGCACTAGTTTATATATTTATGTACAAAAGTATCACTTCAAACTTATTGTAATGTGATATTGGCTAAGGTGTAGCTCAAGTATTTAATGAACTTTTATGAATGAGTGTTATTAACATTCTTTATCATCTTATTTAGGAGCGAATTCAGGAGGATTCAGGACGAGACAAGCCGCGTGTTTAGATAAATTTGAAGTAGTATGCAATACAGATGAAATCCTTCCTTTTAAGAAAAATGATGAAAAATTTTAGGGGTTTTTATATATAGGCCCCTTTTAAAAATTAGAATTTAGCCGTTTAAATCCTTATATTTTTTATTTTAGTCTCCGAATCCTTCAAATTACTTCACTTTAGTCCTCCTGGATAATTCCTTGTACGAATTTTCTGTTATACCCTTAAAAGGGAGAAAAATATCATTTATTTTCCTCTCTTCCCTCTTCTTATCTCTTACTCTTCTTATTGGGTTCACCTCTCTATTCTTCTCTTTCTTTCCAGTTAATATCTCTCTTCCTTCTTCATTTTCTTTCCCTAATCTTATATCCAATAGAGAGAGGAACTCCAATAAGAAGAGGAAGAGAGGAGGAAGAGAGAAGGGAGGGAAATAATTGATATTTTCCTCCCTTTCAGGAGTATAAAGGAAAATTCGGGTAAAAAAACTTAAAGGATTTGAGAACTAAAATCAAAATATAAAGATTTTAGGAACTATAATCTAATTTTTAAAGAGTTAAAGGACCGATACGTAAGAATCCCAAAATTTTATTGCAATGACGCTGATCATCCCCGTATTTTATTAATAATGGAGTTTAACGAGACAAATTCCACGGGTAATCCTTTTATTTTCTTAATGTTTCTTTTTTCAACGGATAGGAGGGTTTGCAATTTGTTTTGAGTGATTTCATGACGACAACGTGAAAGTGATGCGTGGGTGGGGGACACGTGTTCCATCCCAAGTGCATAGATGGCTGGTTGCTGTTACATCAATCGCGATTGATCTGCCGACTGGTGGACATGTGGGTGCCCTTGGTGATGGATACTGGTGGAAGGGGCCGTCTGGCCCGTGAAGAGCTTTAGTGCTTAATTAAGGCTAAGTTTGGTTTGAGAGAAAATGAAGGAAAATAATAATAATAATAATAAAATATTAATTAATTTATGATGGAACGACCATTAATATACTAATCTAGCTGAGAACATTCCTTCCGCATAATATCCCTAGTCTTATGTAGGATATGTAGGATATGAGACAATCGATTAGTTAGTATAATTTATAATGGTTCTCGTAAATTTATAAACTAGTCATAACTAGTATATTCGGAGGATTTTATATTTAATTATAAACTATTTTAATTTTTATTATTTTACTGGAGAGGCTATTACAAGAGATGCATACTTTACTATATTTTCTAAATAATTTTCTTAATTCTTGTTAATAAGAGGATTTATCTCGACTAATTATCAAGCTACAACCATGTACTTTTTTTTAGAAAAGCTAGCTAGAACCTTATTAAAAAAACACGACTAACTATTACAAGCAGTGGTGTAAAATAGTTTGGATTTGGATCGAATTCATATAAAAAGGAGTCCCAACCCACTAAGAAATATCACTTATTTCCCTCCCTTCTCTTTTCATCCTCAATTCCTCTTTTTATTGGATTCCCTTCTCCATTCTTTTCCTCTCTCTCTTCCCTCTCGGTTAATCTTTATTCTTTTTTCTTTTAACCAAGAAGAAAGTAACTACCAGAAAACATAAGGATTAATTAAACATGTTTTGAACAACTAAACTGTTGGAAAGAAAAGAAATAAATCCCAGAAAAAAAGAAGGAAGATGAGGGATATAGGGTTAGGAAAAAAAAAGATAAAAAATGAAGAGATAGATTAACTGGAAGGGAAGAGAGAGAGGAGAAGAATAGAGAGGGGAACCCAATAAGAAGATGAAGAGAGAAGGAAGAGAGACTTCTAGGAGTATAACAGGAAATTCAGATAAAAAAATTTAACGAAAGTTACCAGGGAACTAAAGTGAAGTAACTTAAAGAACTTGGGAGATTAAAATCAAAATATGAATATTTCAGAAACTAAAGTTTAATTTTTAAAGATTTAAATGACCGATATGTAAAAATTCCAAAAAAAAAAAAATTTGTTAGAGCTAGAATAAAGTAGGTATGACAATCCAATAGAGGGGAGTTTCTAAAGGAGCACATCATTTTTCCTAGTGAGCCCACTTTAAAACTTTTACTTTATAACAAAATTGTTCCTAAAAATTTGGGACCATCTTATCATCTCCTTCAACCTCAGCTCTTCTCTCTCCTTCAACCCGCAGCAGGACGACGACAGGCGACCGGAGTGGATCTCGAGCGGTACCGCCGAAACCCAGAGAGTGCTATACTGGGGAGAATGTCTGCAGTGGCCGACCCTAGAGAGAATAAGAGAAAAATTTAGGAAAAGAGAGTTGAGGAGTTGAGTTTTAGGGGAAGTGATAGAGAGAATGGGAGAGAGAATGAAGGATAATTTAGTTATTTTTGGTGTATCCAACTAGAAAAAATTCTCTATTTTGAAAAAAGAGAAAGAGCTTACAAGTAAAACTAGGCTCAATAGGAAAAATGGTGTGCCCGTTTGGAAACTTCCCAATAGAATGATAGAAACATGGAGCTACTATACTTGCAAAAAACCAAACAAAACTGAACCAACAAAAAAGAAAAAAAAAGGGGTTTCACTCCAAAATAAACCGTCAATATAACTTTTCAATTCCTTTTTGGGGAATGAAGTGAAGAAGTAGACACCACGGAAGCTCCATCTATCGTTGCTAATTTGGTGCACATCTATTATCAGGTAGATTCTCCAAGTGCAGATATGAAAAAGATCATTAATCTCACATCCTACCTGCTAAGGCTATCTGATCCAAATTCTGCTAAATTACCAAGTCGGGACTCGGGTCTGATCGAATTATCATACACCATTTACCCATTATTAGAGCGCAGCAAGGAGCCCAAAAAAAAAAAAAAAATTGTTGCTATAAATTATTTGCACAGTGAAAGCCATCACCGACGTCTGTATGCAACAAAATTGAGATTTCTAGAACTCTCTAACAGTGGGTCCCACATCGAAAATTTTAAAAAAAATATAATTTTTAATTTTCTATGTGGGTCTCACATAAGAACGACAACCTCTCTGGCGTGTGCGACAAAATTGAGATTTAGAGAAAAAAATCCTCTCTAACGGTGAGTCCCACATCTAATTTATTTTTTTTAACTTTTTTTTTTCTCAACCGTTCTTCAAATCCCAGCGGCGCGATTATCCCCCCCCCCCCGCTCTCTCTCACACACACACTGTTCCATTTGTTCCTTTTTTTTTTTGGCCCTCAAGTTGGAGGTTGGCGTATACTAATCAATAATCGTCATCATCTCAACCTCGACTTCAGAGAGCAGAGCCCCTTTCTTCAATTCTAAACCCTAATTTTGCCGCCGCCGCCGCTACCTCGGTCGGTCGATCTTTCGTTCGTTCGCCGGTTAAGGTCAGTCAGTTTCTCTCATTTACTTTCTTGACAATCTGATCTTTTTCCCCTTTTTTATTTTTTATTTTTTGGGCGCATTTATTTTTTTTTTTTTAGAAGCCGGCGCATTGTTATTAAAAAATCGCCTCCTTTCAAATTCGTTCATTTCTATGTCGATTGTCTTGTTTTTTCCCCCAATTTTGGTTATTCATACTTGTAAAATGCACAAATTTCGAAGGAAAAAAAATGGAATAATTGAAGATTATGTACATTGGAATAATTCGGTAGGATTGTTAAGTGAAATTACCAGTTCCAGTGGTAAGATGGAAATTGATTTCCTTTTTCTAATTGTAGGATTGTTAGCGTATAATTAGCAGTTTAACACAAAAATAGAGATGATAAAGCTAATATTACACCATAACAATCGTAATTTCTTATATAAGCCAAGGTATCAGGTAAAATTTCTCTAAAAAAAAAGTTTATTTCTCAAAAAAAAAAAAAAAAAAAAAAAAAAGGTATTTGTAAAGATAATATCATTTGTAATTTCTTTCTCAGAAAAAAATTTCTTATGTAAGCAAGGGTATCAGGTAAATTCACCACTAGTCTGAAATTGGGCTCTGATCATAAACTTGTCAAAAGATGATGATTTAAGATTTTTGTTCCTTATTTCAATATTTTATCTAACCATATCTTTATAGTAATATTAGTAGGGACCTGTTTCGGAAATCTTTGATCACTACATTTGATAATTTCTAACTTTGCTATCGTACAACACCCCAAAGTATTTGTTTGTTCATCACATATTTTTGAATTCATAATTATGTATTGACAGTCTTCAGTCTTATGTCAACTTCTTTCGATAATTTGCTATTTTTCTCCTATTGTTTTATCTTTTGGTTCTGGGCCAGCTAAATTTTGCATATAGTTTATATGTGTAACATGACTTGTCATGTTTTCTGATGTATAGGCTTAGCTATGGATTAGTTGGATATATAAACCTAATCATGTGTCTGGGAAACCATAAATGCTGAATCTTGTTGTTTCAATTTTTGCTACTGTGTTATGTTTTCCATTTGGAACAAGATTTTCTCCTCCCCTAGGTGCTTATAAGTTATAACCTACAGCATACACGATCTAAGACCTACTTACGTTAAGTCACGTAACTGCTGTATGGCAGCTGACTTCATTTCCTTACTTGTATTTTAAATTTTCTGATTCAAATATTCACTCCATCTTATCTGCAGGTTTCCATATCATGACATTAGATCACACAGGTATATTGTTCTGGACATGAATTCTTCTATTGACATATATTCTTCTTGCAAAGTTATTTCAAGCTTTCCTATAGTGGATGATTGTAATTTTCATGTAAATTTGTCAAGTCAATGGGCAAGTTGATTCTTCAAAGCTGCTATGTGTTCTAGAAACTGGATTGAATGGTGAATGAAGATGACGAGGCTTATTCTGTGTACGCTTCATATAACACTGCAAGTTCCTATCGTCATAAGAACGCCTCCAGCAACATGGTCTATGATAGTCGGAGGATATACTCCAAAGGCTGAAGGCACAAGAAGAGTTCTCCAAGCAATAACTGACCACCATTGACATTTTACTAACATAGCTCTAGATGTTGACTGAGAGTCAGGCTTCAGAGAACTGGGATAATGCCAAAAATCTTAAATAAAGTACCTTTGGATTTGGGTGTAAGAACAAGGAAGCACATGAGGAGCCTGACAAGGAAGAAGACATCAACTTCTATGTCAATACAGAAGACAAAACTATTTTCAGCACTTCCATAGATAAAGGTAAAGTTTTGAAATATATACAGACAAAACTTGAAGCACTCACCCACAAAGAATGTCTGCAACAGGCTGGAATAGTGAGCTTACCTGCCAAAGTGGGATTTATTACCCTTCCTACCCAAGTTCAAAGCTCCTTAACTGGACAAATACCACTACAAAGGGTCCCCAAACCAACACATGTAACACGTCCGGTCCCTTGTCAGAAATGTGGTCAAAACGGTCTACGCAGAAAAGCAACCATTCAAGAGGATGAAAACTATTTCACAGATTCCATTCTCTCTCAAGATCAACAAGAGGATGGTCCTGAAGATGGCAACGAAGTGGATTCAGAGCCAGATGATGTGGTACATATCGACGCTAATGTCAATGATGAAGGCGAATGGGTTTTGAATAAAGATGTTGTTTTTGAGTATAACTCGTCTAGTTCTAATTCTGTGATTGAAGATGAAAGCTTGCTAATCAGAAGGTTAAGCGAAACATCGACGCTACATATGTAGGTGCATTCAGGCTTAGCATGTACAAAACCCCAACTTATGGGTGACTATCGGTTCAATATTCGTGGGTTCCAAAGGATTAAACTTTGGTAAAAGTTGCCGTACCCCTTTGAATCCTTTTGTCCCAAATGGTAAAGGGATAAACTATTATAATAGGACTCAAAGATGTTTGGGATATCTCCCAGAATACTTCTTCAAACATATTCCTAGATTCCCCTTCGAAATATATATTGTTAGCAGAATCTTCCTAATCATCGGATTACGATTCTGATATCAGTGTTGGTGTTGTCTTCTGAAACCTGTCCATCAATATGGTTTCGACCACACACTTGGTGATGAGGGAGAAAATCCTGAAGATAACTCCATACCATGGGCAAATCACACATTGCGTAGATGCACAATGGGAGTTACGTTTCAAACAATGTAAACTCACTACCAAAGATCAAGTCATCCAAATTAACCTGGGTGATGATAAATATCCGAAACCCATATTCATGAGTAAGAATCTAAGTTCAGAGGAACTAAATGACTTGATATAAGGAATACATGGCCGTCTTCGCATGGAATTACGAAGATATGCCAGGATTGGATCCAAAAATTGCCTAGCACTGCCTCAACATTAAGCCCAATGCGAAATTGGTGAAACGACACAAGTTCAAGCCGGAAATGCATGAGGCAGTCGAGATAAAAATCAAGAAATTGATTGCTTGCATATTCATCCGTGAAGAGTCGAACCCTGACTATAATGAAGAAAATGGAGAAAATGGAGAAATCAGAGTATGCATTGGTTTCAGAGACCTGAACAAGGCATGCCTATGAAATGAATTTCCTCTCCCAATCACGAATTTGATGATCAACAACACTTGCAGTTTTGAAGGATGTCCTTTATGGATGACTTCTCAAGATACAACTAAATAAAGATGTATCCAGTAGATGAAAAACATGCATCCATTCGATCATCGCAGGGATGTACTTGCTACATGGTGTGATATCCTTTGGATTTAAAAGTGCAGGTACCATATACCAACGTGCTATGACCATAATTTGTTGCTATCATTTGCTCAAAATTATGGAGTGTTATGTGGACGACATTACAGTCAAGAGCCGCAACAAAGATAATCACATCTAAGATCTCCTAATAATATTCAATTCAATGCATGCTCACCAATTGAAAATAAATCCAATTAAGTCTTTTCCAGGAGTTCTTGATCTAAGGGATTTTGATCAGTCTAAGAAAATTCAAGAAAGAATTCTTTCTCGTTTTTGTCATATTGTTATTAGAGGTTAAAAGGGTTGCTCTAATTAGGTCTCCACCATCACAACTTTCTAGTGATTTGTAAAAAGAGATTTCCTCCCTTTCAAAGTAAATCAAAGAGTTTTACAATGCAAATTTCTCTTTAGTTTTCTCATGATGGCTTCATCGGCAACTTTCCATGAAAACAGTGTTTTCTTAAGTTTAATAGTTTTGTTCATGACCTATTTTTTTTTTTTTTTTTTTTTTCTTCTTCTTCTTCAGCCTTGGGCAAGCATGCAGTGAAGTTGGAGTTAAAAGAGTTGAAGACAATCAGGCTGAATGCTGAATTTGTTTTGGCACTTGAGGCATGCCTTCTTGATATTTATAGAATGCTGCGTCCAAAACCTAGTGACTGTGAGCAGCGTGCAGTCTTGGTTCGAGCTTTCAATATGCTGGCAAAAGATACATTTGGTAATACATTTGACATTTTATTGCCTTTATTTTTTGTCAAATTGTGTAGCTTAGTATTGATTTTTGTTTGTAAGATTGTTGAGGCCATTGGTTCTCTCTTGTGAAAATCTCTGCTGATTGCTATAGTGATAAATAGCTGTGATTAAGCCTTTGAAATCTTATTGAGCTAGCACTACTTGTTCGCATCGTGCCAGATATTGTCAAGTCTTACGTGCACCACCAAATTTTTTTTGTTATGTATTGATTCTGTCAAATTCATTTAGAACTTTTATACATTCATTCTAATATCTTTCCAGATATAGATACTGTAGGGGCTGTTATAGTTCTTACGAGATAACCAGTTCCACCCAAAAGGGTAAGCTGAGGTATTGTAGCATTTGTGAGCTAAGAATTCTAATGTAGAACCTAGCACTCCTCATGTGGGTCTTTGGCTACTTGTAAGAACATCTGGCATAGCATAAGCATGACTTGCTACAATAAGTAGAATCTAGAATTAATGTTTTTTTTTTTTTTGGGGGGGTTGGTTGGGGGGGGGGGGGGGGGGGGGGGTGGGGGGGGTGGAGATGGTGGGGGTTAAACTATTTTTAATTTGAAAACATGTCAAAATCCTCTTGAAAGCATGTCATACAATGTCTCCCAGAAGCTTAAACCGATGAGTTGTGAGTAACAATGTATAGCAGGCAAACTTCACACTCAACTGTTACTAACAGTCATGTGATGCAGCTATTTTTATGAGACTTTAATGCTCTCATGTGGAATTGTGTTTTGTTTGATTCTTCACTTTATGCATGTCATGCGTTGAATGTACTTCCTTGTAGCAATTTTTCATCTTTTCCCTCTTCTTCTGCATATTTGCATTTTTTCTTCCAAGTCTAGGAGGAGAGATTGCCAACTAGTCTTTTAGGATTATGGCAAGCTCCTCTTGTCATAGTTTTCTAAACCTGGAAGTGGGCACTAATTATTAGAGGGCTGACATTTTAGTCTTGGTTATTAGAATTCTATGACCTCCTCCACACCCCCCCCCGTTCCCCCAACCCATGGTCATTTTTCAATCATTTTGTCCAGGATTTCTCACAGGTAACCAGGAACTTGGCACTACCAATTATGAGAGGGCTGACATTTTGGTCATTTTGCACCTGGACCCTACCGTGATCGAGTATACATATATTGACGCAGGACGGAAGCGGAATTAGGGTTAGGGTTTTAAAAATTAGGATTTTCTAGGGGAATTGGGGAAGAAAAGATGGATTGGGAAAAACTTTTGGGATTTGGGAATCCACTCAGGCCCACGCCCACTCTCCACTCTCCACGAGGAAAGATTTTTTTTTACTCAGCAAATTCCACGCCAGAGATTTCTCAAGAAAATTTCTCAAAATATTATTCATCTTTTTCAATACTCCATACAACCCTATATATAGGGAAACCCTAACAAACAGAATCCTAATAAAATCAAAACTCCTAATCAAATCAAATATCTAATACAATCCCAATCCTAATCAAATCAAATCAAATCTAATCTTGATCTAATCTTGATCTCCATCAATTCTCCCCGGCTTCAAAATATGAACCTCCGGTGAATGACGAAGATGATAACTATCAAGCAAATCCGGATCGAGCTGCTGGACTTCTTCGGTGCGCAACCAAGTGCAATCTGAATCTGGACGTCCACGCCATCGCACCAAATAACGCTGATATCCACCATCAGCAGTCGAAACAATCTCATAATCCAATATGTTTTCAATCTGATCTACATGATGCTTGCGTGGAGCAGGAGGAGGCGGTGTGCGGATGGGAAAATGTCGACGTCCTGGCGAAGCAGATGATGGTAGATCTGGAATAACCGCTGGATAGTCAAATGGAGCACGATATGGAGTCAGATCCTCGACGTTGAAAACTGGATTGATCCCGAGATTGTGAGGGATCGCAAGCTCATAAGCATTAGAACCAATTCTCTTTAGAACTCGGTAAGGACCCATACGTCGAGCATGAAGCTTCTTCAAGGTTCCTGGCGGGAACCTCTCTGGACGCACTCTAACCATCACCTCATCATCCACGGCAAATTCCTGCAATCTTTTGTGCGAGTCTGCTGCAGACTTGTAGTTATTATTACTAATTGCTATTTGCCGACGAATATGATCATGCAAATCATGCAAATGCTGTGCAAAAGACTCGGCTGAAGCACTAGGCCTATCACCTATGGGGAGTGGAAGAAGGTCTATAGGTTTTCTAGGTTTATATTCTGTAACTACCTCAAATGGACTCATCCCAGTAGACCTATTGGCTGAACTATTATATGCAAACTCCGCTATAGACAAAACAAGATCCCACGTTGCTAAATGGTCGCCCACTAAGCATCGAAGCAAATCACCTAAGCTACGATTGACTACTTCTATCTGACCATCTGTCTGCGGATGATAAGCAGTGGAGAACTTAAGTGTGGTACCCATTTTCTTCCAGAGAGTTCGCCAAAAATGACTTGTGAATCGAACATCTCTGTCAGAAATAATTGATTTAGGAAGACCATGCAAACGAACTATCTCTTTACAGAATAAGGGTGCAACATGTGAGGCATCCGAAGTCTTGTGGTAAGGAATAAAATGTGCCATTTTGGAAAACCTATCCACCACGACTAATATTGCATCATGCTTCCTAAGTGTGCGAGGGAGTCCTAAAATGAAATCCATGCTAAGATGCTCCCAAGGTGCAAAGGGTATGGGTAATGGTGTGTAGAGCTCTGTATTCTGCTTCCTACCCTTAGCTACCTGACAAACTCGACAATGAGACACAACTCGTGCAACATCACATTTAATGCTTGGCCAATAAAATTGGTCCTCTACAAAAATGATAGTTTTATCTCGACCGAAATGACCAGCAATCCCTCCTGCATGCATTTCCCAAATCAGATGATCGCGCAAAGAAGTATTGGGAATGTAAAGACGAGTACCTCGAAATAAGAAGCCATCAACAATGGTGAAGGCATCTACCATAATAGGGGGATCCTGAGTCAGAGATGAATAGATGTCACCAAAGTCCTGACAAGTAGGATAGTCTTGAATGATACGCTCAAATCCGATAACTTTTGCACTCATTGTCTGTAAAGTGCAAAGTTTCCTACTCAAGGCATCAGCGGCTTTATTTTTAGTTCCTGCATAGTGTTTGAGTACAAAATTGTACTCCTGAATAAACTCAAGCCACTTGATGTGTCGATACCCTACTCTCTTTTGGGAATTGATATAACGTAGAGCTTGATGGTCTGAGTAGAGCACGAACTCTTTTGGTAGCAAATAGTGACGCCAATGACGCAAATATTGCACTACTGCATAAAACTCTTTATCATAAACATCATAGCGCTGTTTCGTCTCATTCAATTTTTCGCTAAAAAAGGCAGGATGATTTTCTTGGCTTAAAACACCTCCTATACCTACGCCTGATGCGTCACATGCCACCTCAAAAACCTTCGAGAAATCTGGAAGATGAAGAACCGGAGCAGTAGTCAACTTCTCCTTAATCTCCTCGAAGGCATGAGCAGCAGATTTAGTCCAGTGAAATCCCCTTTCTTAAGACAATTAGTGATCGGAGCCATAATGGTACTAAAGCTCCTAACAAATCTCCTATAAAATGTGGCCAGACCATGGAAGCTTCTGGCCTCATGGATCGTACTAGGAGTAGACCATTCTCTTATGGCCTTAACTTTGTCAGGATCTGCTGCTACTCCGTCTTTAGAGACGATAAACCCAAGAAAGTGAACAGAGGAAGCTAAGAACGCACATTTCTTCAAATTGACAAACAGTTTCTCCTTACGGAGAGTCTCTAAAACTTGTGTCAAATGAGAAAGATGCTCTTCTTGGGTTTGACTAAAGACGAGAATGTCATCAAAATAGACAACAACGAACTTGCCTAAGAAAGGACGTAATATTTGAGTCATAACTCTCATAAATGTGCTGGGTGCGTTAGATAAACCAAAAGGCATGACCAGCCATTCATATAATCCGTCCTTAATTTTAAAGGCAGTTTTCCACTTATCACCTTCGCGGATACGAATTTGATGATATCCGCTTCGAAGATCTATCTTCGAAAAGATTTGAGAGCCAGCCATCATATCTAGTAAGTCATCAAGTCTAGGAATGGGAAACCTATACTTGACGGTAATTCTGTTGATGGCGCGACTGTCAATACACATCCTCCAGCTACCATCCTTTTTAGGTGTGAGTAGAGCGGGAACGGCACAAGGACTCAAACTCTCTCTAATAAAGTCTTTCCGCAATAACTCATCGACCTGTCTTCTCAATTCAGCGTGCTCAATAGGATTCATCCTATAATGAGGTAAATTGGGCAAACTGGAACCAGGTACGAAATCAATGGCATGCTGA
Organism: Dracaena cambodiana; assembly: GCA_036321105.1. NCBI lineage: Eukaryota > Viridiplantae > Streptophyta > Magnoliopsida > Asparagales > Asparagaceae > Dracaena > Dracaena cambodiana. Next base: position 50,323,756 of record JAYEPQ010000007.1, read on the forward strand.
ATATCTCGAAGGGGAGGAAGTTCATCAGGTAACTCATCGGGCATGATATCTTGAAAATCAGAGAGAATATGATGAATCTCAGGATGGTAAATGACAGGTGTATTAGAAGACTCTCCTAAAGCAATTACCGCATACACTAGTCCCTCCTCTAAACTCTCCTTGAGGAACTGTGATCGATTGACCAAGTGAAGAGACTTTTTATGCACCTGTCCTGTGACTTTTTCGCTCTTCGGTCTCTCTTCATTAGACTTAGGCGGCGCGGGTTTCAAGACAATTTTCTTTCCATTAAATTTGAATGTATATGTGTTTGATTTGCCGAAACTCGTCACGTCTAAATCATACAACCATGGCCTACCAAGCAAGATATGTGCGGCGGTCATATCTAACACATCGCACCAAAGCTGGTCCTGATAGCTCGACATCTGAATAGGCACTAGACAACGCTGGGTAATAGATTGAGCAGTTTTATCTACCCATGTTACGTTGTATGGTTGTGGATGGGGTTCAGCTTTGAGGCCCATTTTCTCAACAGCTGATCTTGAGATTATATTCACACAACTACCCCCGTCAATCATTACGCGATAATTTTTTCCCCCGTGTGTGATGTATGTAGTGAAAACACTAGACCTACGCCAATCTTCATCTTTTGTTTTAGTGTAAAGACACCTAACGACATTTAAGCGCACATTTGAAATGACTATTTCCTCGTCTGACTCACTAGCGTCTCCTACTGGTTCATATACTTCCTCCTCAAGATCATCATCACCACCATTATGTTCTCCTTCTACGAGTAAAACTCTAGTGGGACACTGTGAAGCTATGTGGCCATACTCGTGACACTTGAAACACTCTACACCTTTCGTGCCCTATTTAGATGACTCACCCATTACGGTTTTACCTTTAAAGTCTTTGTTGTGTTGGGTGTTAGGTTTCTAGTTAGCTTCAGAAGGGCGTCTGGATTGCTCCCCGGCTTTAGGAGTGAACTTACGGTCAGCAGAAAATTTGAGAGAATGTTCAATATCCTCTGCTAATTGACAAGCTTGAGTTAGGGAACTTATATTCCGTGAATGGATATGCATAGCTCGTTGTATGTCTGCACGTAGTCCAGAACGAAATCTAGATATCGCCTGATGTCGGTCCTCTCGCAAATCACACCGAAGTGTCAATTCATCAAACTGAGTCATGTATTCTTGGACCGTCATGCTCCCTTGTCGTAGACTGTGCAACCTATCTAAAAGGTGACCCCTAAATGTGACTGGAAGATATTTCTCTTTGAGTCTTGCTTTCATATCATTCCAAGTCTCTATCGCATCTAGATATCTGTCACACTTTCTTTCTACTGATGCCCAATATATCCTAGCGGGTCCTGTCAATCGCATCCGAGCAAATCGTATTTTACGCTCTTCAGGCATATCATACCAATCGAAATAGTAATCCATGTCCACGAGCCAGTCACTAAAGACTTTAGGGTCATGAGTGCCATTGAATGTAAGTGCTTCAATTTTTATTCTACGTGTGATGTCATCTTCAGTACGTCTAGTTCTAGGGATGCTCTCATCTCTGTTTCTTTCATTCCGATTTCTTGGCTCTCTATCGTAATTTCTTTCATTATATCCATTCTTATAAATTTGATCATTTTGTTCTTCCATGTGTCGTTCTAGTGCATCCAATCGTTTATCAACAACTTTAAACTGTTCCATTTATTCTGTGATAGTTTTTAATTGATTCATCATGATTTCTAACGTTTCATTCACATTACTAGAACTTGAGTTGGTCATTTTACCGTTACGAAGAAGCATACAATCAAACAAGCGGATGCAAATGCAATATCCTAGACTCAGTCAAATTCTATATGCGTGCACTATATGATCAAATAGAATTTTCCTAAGGTCTAGTTTCTAAAATGAAAGGAAATGAGTCCTAAAATGTGTGTATGCAGCAAACAATAAGTTGGCAAATATTTATTAGTAATTCTAACTAACAATCTTATGCAGAATTTTCACAAAATAATTGCAAAATTTTGCTGAAGAAAATGGGTTAGTTTAAAGATTACCCAAATACCGAAGAAGTTCGTGCTCTTGTAGTAGTCCCTTGGAGTCTTCCAAGGTTGGTTCGCCTGCTGAAGAGCGCTGAAATCCTACCACAATTGTTGGAAATAAATCCAGGAATGCAACGCTTCGAATCTGACTCGAATTGGACTCCGAACAGGCTCCAAATCACCACTGTTCTCCTTAACGGGTCTGCACTGTCAGCGGGTCTGAATAAGTGGATCAGAACCAAACCCAAAACCCGATAGCTTTCTTCCTCTTTCTCTGGCTGCAGTTGAGGGGGGAGGAAGGAGATAAGGAAGGGGTCGCTGTTGAAGTAGAGGGAGGACGGCCGCGGCGGCGGACAGCGGGCGGAGGCGGCAGAGGCTGGCGGCGGACTGGGCGGAGGACGGAAGATCAGTGGAGAGGCGGAGACAGGCGGACTGGGCGGAAGCGGAGGAGACAGGCGGAGGCGGACTGGGCGGAGGCGGACGGGGCGGAGGCAGCGAGAGACAGCGTCGGGGACGGCGTCGCTGGGGGGCTTCGCTGCGGGTCCGGTCGGAGCAAGGCGTCGAAGGCGGCGAGCGGAGGGGGGGTTTGAGGGCGACGAGGGCGGCGGAGGGGCGGGCGGATGAGACGAGGGCGGCGGCTAGGGTTTGTCGGTGGGGGGGGGGGAGGGTTTGGTCGGAGATGGTGGGTTTGCAGGCTAGGGTGGGGGGGGGTTTGGTCGACAGTGGAGAGGCGGGCGGCTAGGGTTTGGTTGGAGATGGTCGGCGGAGACTGGGCGGCTAGGAGAGGGCGACGAGGGCGGGCGGCGGGCGGCGGGCGGACGAGACGAGGGTGGCGGCTAGGGTTTGGAGGGGGGGTCTTGGGTTTTGAGTTTTGGGTTTTTTTTTTTTTTTTTTTTTTGGGGGGGGTCGGGTGGAAGAGGAGGAAGAAAGAGTGGGAGGATTTGAGGGAGAAAGAGAGCTTTTTTTTTTTTTTTGTTGATGGAGGGTGAGGATGAGGGTGGCTAGGTCAGGTGGAGGAGGATCAGGTGGAGCAGGAGAAAATAATTTTTAGGCTCTGATACCAATTTGACGCAGGACGGAAGCGGAATTAGGGTTAGGGTTTTGAAAATTAGGATTTTTTAGGGGAATTGGAGAAGAAAAGATGGATTGAGGAAAACTTTTGGGATTTGGGAATCCACCCAGGCCCACGCCCACTCTCCACGAATCCACGAGAAAAGATTTTTTTTTACTCAGCGAATTCCACGCCAGAGATTTCTCAAGAAAATTTCTCAAAATATTATTCATCTTTTTCAATACTCCATACAACCCTATATATAGGGAAACCCTAACAAACAGAATCCTAATAAAATCAAAACTTCTAATCAAATCAAATATCTAATACAATCCCAATCCTAATCAAATCAAATCTAATCTAATCTTGATCTAATCTTGATCTCCATCATATGTTGTGCCAATTAGTTAGTAGATAGGGTAACACAAATGTTACATAACCTACTTTTGCTTATGGGTCCAGGGTGGGAATTGGGTATTCCGTGTCTAATGCAAACAAAGAAAGTTCTATCAAACAAATCTTATGGAATATGTAAGCTGCAAGCCTGCAACCATGTTTAAGTTTCTAAGTCCAAGAATAACTTGGGACTGTTTGCTCAAAAATTGCATTTCTCCTTTCATCGTAAAATTATTGGATTACAACGAAGATTTGAGATTATAAAAATTCTGAGGAATTACAAGAACGGAAATATTAATTTATTTCCTTTTTTTATGTGGGTTCGGGTGGCGATGGAGTCTTGCTGCTGCCTCCGTTGACTATCCAACTTGGAAGGGGATCTGTGAGCTCTCGAAGAAAACCCGCTCCTTGTGATCTCTCTCAACTCTCTGTGAAGAATCGCTCTGCCAGCCCCTCCGTACCTTTCTCGAATCCAATCTTGTATTTTATAGACTGAGAGGACTTGAAATCCGGATCGATTTCCTCCTGAAAAACCGGATCACGAAATATTAGCAACGAAAACAAAAAAAAATACGGAAAACAACCCGCGGTTGGCACCTGCGGGATCCCTCCCGCGGATTGGCACCCGCGGGATCTCTCTCGCGGGTGGCAACCCGCGGGTTGTCTCGCGGGAGATCCCGCGGGTTGAGATCCCGCGGGAAGGAGATCCCGCGGGTTGCGGGATCTCCTTCCCGCGGGATCCTCCAGCGGGTTGCAACCCGCGGGAGTCTCCTGCGGGTAGCAACCCGCGGGAACTCTCCCGGGGTTGCACCCTCGGATTCTCCCATCGTGGTTTCCATATATATATATATTTATTTTATTTTTTTTTACTATTATTATTTTGTTTTATTATTTTTATTTTTCTGGTATCTACATAACCCCCTCCAAAGTTTTCGAAGTTCTGTATTGAACCGTACTGAACTTCGAAATACTTTGGATTCTTTAATTTTGGTTATGAACATTTTAAAGGATTTGGTCGATAGAGGTAACTGTTAACATATTCATTTATTCAATAACAAGCAGAGGTATAATTTTAACGTACTCATTAGATGACAAGCAGATGTATGATGTTAACATGCTTATTTTAAGTCAAGCAGAGGTGTCATGTTAACGTGCTCATTTTAATCCCAACCGTTCAGTGACATCTGGTATGACGGATCAGGGAAAGACAGATGTGACATTAAACGTGTCTTGGAGCTCAACCTATTCAGAGGATCTGGTCGTGGTAGGGATAAGCTGACTAAACAGAGGTGACGGTTAACGTATTTAGCTTTGGAATCGGACTATCAGAGGTAACTGTTAACTTGATAGGGAGATGATTTTCGTTAGAGGTAATTTTTTAACTTAACGATATTAAATTTTTTTTATCAGAAGCTGTAATATTGGACTTGATGAAGTGTGAATTTTCTTTTCTGTCAGAGGTGAAATCTTAACGTGACAGGGGATTTTAATCGGATTTTATCTCGTTTGATTTCGAATTTTAATGTCAGAGGTATGATTTTAACTTGACAAATATTTTGGAGTATCACTTGTTCTGCTAGAGAAAAATGACGAGAAAAGTTTTGTTGTCAGAGGTGAAATCTTAACGTGACAAGAGATTTATCTGATTAGGATTTTTAGCAAACCCCCAGCTATCAACGGATTTGATTAGCCTTTACCAACTACCGTTTAAGTTGGGCTAGCCATGCTATTTCGCTCAGCATGATGAGTTGTTGAGGGTTTCGTTTGGGCTTAAATGCCAAACTTTTCCTCTTTCTTTTGCCTTAGCAGCTCAGGGCAGTGACGTATCCTTATACTTGGATAAGAATACTGTTGTGACAGATTTGTCATGGGATTTTTAGCAAACCCCCAGCTATCAACGGGTTTGATTAGCCTTTACCAACTACCGTTTGAGTTGGGCTAGCCATGCTCTTCTCCTCAGCTTGGAGAGTTGTCGAGAATTTTGTTTGGGCTTAAATGCCAAACTTTTTCTCTTCCCTTTGCCTTAGCGGCGTTGGGCAATTCACACTTTTACCCCCAGCATGAAGGGGTTGGCGAGAAACTGGTTCTCTTCCCGTTGCCTTGACGACACTGGGTAATTCATGCTTTTTACCCCCAGCATGGTGGGGTTAGCGAGAAATTTATTCTCTTCCCGTAGCCTTGACGACATTGGGTAATTCATGCTTTTTACCCCCAACATGTTGGGGTTGGCGAGAAACTTATTCTCTTCCCGTTGCCTTGTCGGCGTTGGGTAATTCATACTTTTTACCCCCAGCATGGTGGGGTTGGCGAGAAATTTATTCTCTCCCCGTAACCTTATCGACGTTGGGTAATCCATACTTTTTACCCCCAGTATGATGGGGTTGGCGAGAAATTTATTCTCTTCCCGTAGCCTTGCCGGCGTCGGGCAATTCATGCTTTTTACCCCCAGTATGGTGGGGTTGGCGAGAAATTTATTCTCTTCCCGTAGCCTTATTGGCGTTGGGTAATTCATACTTTTTACCCCCAGTATGATGGGGTTGGCGAGAAATTTATTCTCTCCCCGTAGCCTTATTGGCGTTGGGTAATTCATACTTTTTACCCCCAGTATGATGGGGTTAGCGAGAAATTTATTCTCTCTCCGTAGCCTTGTCGGCGTTGGGCAATTCATACTTTTTACCCCTAGTATGATGGGGTTGGCGAGAATTTTATTCTCTTCCTATAGCCTTGATGGCGTTGGGTGATTCATTTATTTATTTATTTATTTATTTTTTATATATATATATATATATATTTTGTTTTGTTTTGTTTTGTTTTGTTTTTCTTTTTTATTTGATTTTTTTTTGATTTTTTTTTAATAATTTTTTTTTTGCAGGTTATGGGGGTTTAAATTAACCGCCATGAGCTCGTCTTTGGAATTGTTGCGAGCCCAAGTGGTACTTTTAGACCACACACATTAAATGTGTCGGAGTTAGCTCTAACTCCTTTTTTGTTCAGCTTTGAGCTGAACTGCTCCAGCGTCAATCAATACTTGAATTTTATCTTTTAAGATAAAACAATTCTTTGTAGGGTGACTTACAATCCGATGGTACAGGCAGTAATTCGGATCATTAGTCTTCCCAATTTCTTCAGGCCTCTTGCTTTCCGGCAATTTGAGCATCTTGCGTTTGCTGAACAGATTGAACATAGTAGCAGTATGTTCATCCTTGAACGAATACTGCCTTTGAAGCCTGGGTGACTTTGCTGTGTTGCTCACAGTTGGCCATGCTTTCTGCTTCGGTGTGCTTTCTGCCGCCATTGCCATTATGTCTTTCCCTTTAGAACGGGAGAAATGGAATGGAGGTTCATTTGTACTGTCTCCGATTGCGGACTGTTGATTTTCGAGGCGTCGAAGTATTTCTTCGGCCTGTTCACCCTGCTTAAGCAGATCTTTCCATGATTTGGATTTGACTGAGCCCATCTTGTCTAGGATATCGGTCAGCAAGTTGTGTCTGCAGGTTTCCACAAGTGTGTCCTGTGTCATGCCATGTCGGCATCGAACAGAAAGTTCTCGGAACCGCTCGACATAAGTTTTGACCGTTTCGCTTTCTTCTTGCTTCGCTGCTAGCAAAGATAGTATCGAGACTTCCGTATCATCCTCAAAGAATCGGGCTAGGAACTCACGTTCCATATCAGCCCATGATTTAATTGTTCCCTGGGGTAACTGCATAAACCAGGTAAATGCGGCCCCCCGTAAAGTGCTCGCAAATATCTTAGTCATAGTCGGATCATTCCCCATGAGATGTCATGTCTGTGACAGAAAATAGAAGATGTGGTGCTGCGGCGAACCTTTACCGTCGAATGATTGAAAATTCAACGGTTTATATTTTGCAGGGTAAGGTACGGTTTTCCATTCTATGGGATATGGACGTACTACCCCCACCTCTTGCAGCTTTTTGCGATGAAGAAGAGCTTGTAGTTGGTTCTCCATCTTCTCTATTTTCTCTGTGTGAGGGTTGATGGTAACCTTCATTTCCTCTTCCTCTCTTGAATGAGGAGGCACTTCATCCTCGTCCTCGCTGTTTTCATTTATTTGGACGGGTCGTTTTCCTCTCTGCCGATCAGAAACGGATGACGAGAATTGACTCTTTCTAGTTTGAGCTAACAACTCAATTAAAAGTTGTTTCATTTCTTCTATGGTCTCTTCTTGCTGTTCGAGACGTTTTTCTTGTCTCTCAAGCCTTTCAGAAACTTCTTCTAGGCGCACGCCCTCTGGTTCGATAGGAACACTTTTTGACCCTGGAGTGATTTTCTTATCTGAAGGGTTACTTCCGACCACCTTTTTGCCTTTATTAACCATATAGGATGAAACGACAGGCAGATCATCCCCAGGGCGCATCTTTTTTACTATCCGTCTTCTCTTTGGCTCCGTAATCCGCTCAAAAACGGATGGTCCTGACTTACATTTGCAGTTTGACAAAACGGCTGAGATCAACCGTTCACAATGGCAGTGAGAAGTGGATTGGGATGTGCTCCTCTTTCGAGTAAGATACTCTCTCAAATCCTCAGACCTGTTCCCATTTAAATTTACACTCTGACGCCTCTTGCGTCGCAAGTTCTGTTCATAATACTGGTTGGTTTGTAGTATCTCAGGGCTGAGAGCTTTTCCCGTATCAACACGCTCTTTTTTATGGAGTCGTCTAGAGTGTGTACTGGCTTGCGCAGTTGCACGGGCCCCGCACGCATCTGACTTATTCTTTGGAATATGTTCATCCGAAGAGAAACTTGAAGACATCTCCTCTGGTGAGTGCATGAGCACATCCTTATATTTGTTTGAAGAGGAACGGGATGGTACACCTGAGAGAGTAACCAAAAAGTTAGGTGTGCGCTGTGTGCCCGAATAGACACCAGAACCAACCCCTGATTTTTTTTGCGGAGTGCAACTCGTGGGTTGCAACCCGCGATGTGCAGGTGTGCGCTGTGTGCTCACTGCGCGTGTGCCCGAATAGACACCAGAACCAACCCCTGATTTTTTTTGCGGAGTGCAACTCGCGGGTTGCAACCCGCGATGTGCAGCCCGCGGTTGAAATCGCGGGTTTGCACCCGCGGTTGCAAACCCGGGGTTGCATCCGCGGGGTGCAACCCGCGGTTGGAACCGCGGGTGCAACCGCGGGGTTGCCCCCGCGCGGTGCAACCCGAGGTTGGAACCGCGGGTTTGCACCCGCGGTTGCAACTTCGGGATTGCCCCCGTGCGGTGCAACCCGCAGTTCTGCTTGCGGATTTTTATTTTTGGAATTTTTCTTTCCTGATGTTGCCTGTGTCAGGATTGTTTCCTGGGCTGGATTTTCTGACTGTAATTTTCCAGAGGCACTGTTGAGGCGGGCCCGTTGGGTTTTACGCCTTAGGTTTCTTTTCTGAGAGCGGGTGAGAGTTTGGTTCAACTTAGGAGTAGGTGATGACGCCACATATTTTCTGACAGAGTCAGTTTTAACGGGCGATGACGCCTCATAAGTTTTAATAAGCAATGACGCATTTTTCTTTTCGGTGGGCGATGACGCCTCACCTTTGTTCATCATAGCCCGACGATGACGCCTGGGCTCCGAATCAGAGGAAGAGAGAAATTCCTCGTATTTTTGCTGATCGATTTCTACGATCAGCGTTTCGACAACAGATCCGATGGGCAGCAAGTCGGACTACGCCACAACGTTTTCTGTAGTGAACAGAGAGTCTCCCACTGTGGTCTCCCGTTCTTGTTTGCTCAAAAATTGCATTTCTCCTTTCATCGTAAAATTATTGGATTACAACGAAGATTTGAGATTACAAAAATTCTGAGGAATTATAAGAATGAGAATATTAATTTATTCTCTTTTTTTATGTGGGTTCGGGTGGCGATAGAGTCTTGCTGCTGCCTCCGTTAACTATCCAACTTGGAAGGGGATCTGTGAGATCTCGAAGAAAACCCGCTCCTTGTGATCTCTCTCAACTCTCTGTGAAGAATCGCTCTGCCAGCCCCTCCGTACCTTTCTCGAATCCAATCTTGTATTTTATAGACTGAGAGGACTTGAAATCCAGATCGATTTCCTCCTGAAAAACCGGATCACGAAATATTAGCAACGAAAACAAAAAAAAATACGGAAAACAACCTGCGGTTGGCACCTGCGGGATCCCTCCCGCGGGTGCCAACCCGCGGGAGCTCCCGCGGATTGGCACCCGCGGGATCTCTCTCGCGGGTGGCAACCCGCGGGAGATCCCGCAGGTTGCATTCCGCGGGTTGCACCCTCGGGTTCTCCCATCGTGGTTTCCATATATATATATATATATATATATTTTTTTTTTTTTTTTTTACTATTATTATTCTGTTTTATTATTTTTATTTTTCTGGTATCTACAGGGACCACCTTACTCAGCTATGTCTTTAGCAAGGTCATCAAACCCCTATTCAAATATCTAAATACAGAAAGACCGTAAGCAATTTCTAATATAATCTCTAACCAAATAACTAGCTAAATTTTTTTTAAGATTAATAAAAGCAACTTCTTATGCATGTATGATTGACAAGCACATGCAGACTCCACAAGTTTCACAATACAATTAGGAAACAAGATCGAACAAACTCAACCAACATGCATTGAGCTGACTAACGAGCGATGGGCAAGAAGGATGGAGATGGAGGAAACACAGATAAAGGCATTCAAGAATGGTATATGTTTGTACAAGGGTAATGCAATAAAATAAATCATGGATTCCGTTCAATTAGAAGCTCAAACTCTATGATGGGACACGGCTATTTAACGAATTTATGTATGTTGGACATACGTCGACGTGACACATATTTACATGTGTCCCATATGTTCTTGGACATTTCTGCGTTTCCATTAAAAAGAAAGCAATTATAGGACATGAGCTTTCTTAGTATACGGTTATTGAGCATTAAATGCCATAAAGGGAAGAAAAACTTTGGAATTAGCAAACTGAAGTTTTTCCTGCCATTTTAATTATAAACACTTACTTATAACAATAGCCATTACAAAATGCGCACACACAATGCATATGTTCACACATGTTCGTGTTTTCTTGAATTTTGAGGTTTGTAAAGTCAGGCGACTCATGTTTGTATCTGGACCTGAGTCCCGTCTTCATGTCTACAGAGCATAGTCAAAATATAAATAAAAAAAATTAGAGTAAAGGTGCATAAGCAGTAACTGTGTCAACAAAGGCAACATGGCAAGCAGCAAGAGGTTTTGGGGGGGGGGGGGGGGGGGGACTACTTTTAAGGGGAAGCCAATAGTATAATAATTCATATTGCATGTTTGTTGAGATTTATTTTAATTACATGTAAATAATTTGAAGTATGAAAATAGTTAACATACAAATTAATATCAACTAAACCCAGTAAGCTTGATAAAATACAAAAAAGAAGAACAAGAATATCTAAAGCAGATCACACTTTATATCAAAGTAGTAATAGCTTAATTGATATGATTTAAATTGTGAATGATATTTGAGGCAAACACACATGATTAAAGCAGCAGGTCATCAAGCCTATTTTGTTTTTGTGATTTTAATAGTATGTATGGGAATGATAGGAAGGGTTCAAGAATTATGTTTGAAGGATCTATTAGACTATTACCTTGGCTGGGGAACCAAAATTCAATGTCCAATGCTTAATTAAAGCATCAAAAGAGGGTATATAATACAGCAATTTCTAGAACTCGAGGGAGGCTGTGGTCCTTACTAGCCCCCCTATAAGTCCGTCCAGTGGTGGGAGTAAGAAAAAGAATGGAGGAAGAGAGGAAGAAGAAGAGAGCGGAAGAAGAAGAGAGCCGTAAGAAAAGGGTGTCAAAGTCCCCTATAGTACTTGAAAATCTTTGATGTGGATATCCAGCATTTTCAGCTCTCAGTCGACATGAGAGTGATTTTCTTTTAATGTAACAGTTTGCAAATGTGGCAGGTTTAGGGTGAAGGTGAAAATTTCATTCTTTAAAATATATTGGAATGCCTTAGGGTATTGATATTGAGCCCATACCCATATCTAACTAAAAAACCCGTTTGAAAACAGAATGAAGCATGTTGGCTGCTATATTAGGATGATGTGTTAGGCTGATTTTTGTATTACCGGCTGATATGTGAAAAAAATGATGACCCCTTTGTGACGTCTTCTTACCATATCACCGTGGTTGTGTAAACGACATATAAGTCGATAGTAACTGTATCGGCCTACATTTGAAATAGGATCCAGATTAAGAATCTGATCATATTGGGATTTTTGTTTGAAAGTATTAATATGTAGATTGACCTGAAGCTCTTACATAACCACATCAAAATATATTGGAAGATGACCCAAATTCCACTGTTTGTGACCTACAAACAAGTTTTTATTTGCTGTATAAGTTACAAATATGAAAATTCTTGTACGAGAATACTTGTTGAATTATGGCTGTAACAATCTTTATTTTTCAAGAAAGTAGTCAGTGAATAACAATGACAACAACAACTAAGCCTTTTATCCCAAGTGCTTGGGGTCAGTGAATAACATCAATAATAATTTTAAAATATGAAAATCCATCAATATTGGATATGTACCTGGCACATGAATGATTCAATAAAATTCAGAATACGTCACGAGGTGTATCTGTTATGTATCAACCAAGTGTCCAATAGTTATCTGATAACAGCAGAACCTGTGGTGAGTTAGAAATGTTAGCTTGTGCAATTTATCTCTAGTTTGTGGTTCACTCAGTTGTCTTCTAGGATGTTGCCCTTTAACCATCTCAATATTTTCCATTTTGGGTACGCACTTTTACCCTGAAAGCACAGCTTGTTGTTTACAATGTTAAGAAATTCCCTTTTAAATTTATTGGCTTTTATTTCATGGAGATCTTACAAAATTCTTTAATAGGAGGCATCCTAACCATGAGGCATACGGTTGCACATTCTATCCTTAGATTGGGCATACACCTTGCATTTTTCTTTTGCACCTTCTATACAACGCATTCACTTCGAATTGCTGTATACCGAGATATCTTATGAAATATTGTAGAAACACAGCAGAGGCACTGGCATGAGATCGATACACAATTTTTGAGTGCAGAATGATTGGGTTATCTGATTAGAAGATACTTCTAGCACAGGTTTAGCTCATGATACTTTAAGCATTTATGGTGTTCGACATTTCTACATTGGCCTCTCACTTAGTGTTTTAATTTTGGCTGGTAATTTGGTACTATATATTTCTACAGTGAGCTTATTCTAAATTATTCTTATTTGAAACGTTAAACCATTCATATTATAGCTGACATATTTCTTGCATATTTTGGTGCATGTAAGGGGGGCTTCTGAAATCCTAAATATAATCGAGCAATTATGATCTCATTCTGATGTATATTACAGTCTTCTGAAAACTTGCCTTTTCCTGTGTGGTCACTGCACATTTCTGCCCTCTGCAAAGCAAGTTGGTGTGCAAAATGATACACTGTTGTATTTTAAAGACTTGTAAAGTACTAAACATAATCAAGCAATTATGATCTCGTTCATGAGCACGGTCACTTGATTGAACTTGCCTTTTTCTTTGTGGTCACTGCATATTTCTGCCTCCGCAAAGCCAGATGGTGTACAAAATAATTCTTTATCTGTTGCGTTGATATATTGTGCAATTAGTGAACATGGTACTATGTATCATTTTAGTTTCTCTACCAATTGTTCTATTCTTGAACTCAACAAAAGTTATCACTCTAAGGCATGTTTTTCTTTCCCTCTTTTTCAGGTGCTCATGGCGATTTTCCTGTTGTGGAAGCATTTGGATCTTTCACAATGGACTTATTCACCAAAGGAAGTGATTTGGATCTTTCTATTAACTTCAATAATGATTATACAACTGAAGTCCCTCGCGATAAGAAGATTTCTGTACTTAAAAAGTACACCAGGTTCTTATATAAAGTACAAAGTAATGACTAATCAATAACCTTTCCGCGTTCTTTTTCTTATTATTCCTACTTTGCTTTTGTACATAGTTACATCCTGCTTTTATGTTTATGTTAAAGAAAAATTCAGAACAATTTGGTTAGAAAAGTTTTGCATCTCTGATGTATGTAGTATTTTATTGTATTTCGGGATAGATCACTCCACCAATGTTGTGTTTCATATATTATTCTTTTACCTGCTTATCCCATGCTAGGAGAAAGGAGGAAGGTTGCCTTAGACATCTGAAAGCCAGCGTAAAACTTAGTCGGACTTATATTAAATTAATCCCCCAGAAGACTTGTTGGGGCATCCCACTGTGACAGGTTGTATTGTTGCCACCATGGTGTAATGATAAGCAAGGGGTAATATTCTAAAACATGGTTTATGTTGTGTACGTCTAGGAGTGCATAATGCAGAAACAGATTATATGGTGGTTAAATGGATCATATGAAGTTATACATAAGTACTATATATAAATCTAACAGTACATACCACTATAACGGAGCTATTTAAAGCACTGAATATAATGACAAATAAGCCTGAGTTAGGCTTCTTATGGAATAAAAGGTTATATATGAGAGAGATAAAAGACTTCTAAGTGAGAATAAGATTATCTTAGCTACCTGGAACATATATACTTGTATAGGTAAGATAATGAGATTAATGCGGTTGATCGGTTTAGGTTTTAAGTTTTTTTGCCAAAACAAATTAGATCAGCATCTGATGAGACCAAATCGACTCGATTCAGCTCCGTTCTTTTCGTAGACTGACCCAACCAAAAAAAGAAGCCAAAAAAACAAATAACAAGAAGCAACAACAATACTAGCAGGAAAATCAGGGATTAATACAAAACTTTCTCTCAAATATTAGCGTGAAGATTGAACACAACAATTTCTTACAAACATTTAATATCAATCCCTCATAATACCTTCATTGCAAATTTCTAGTTACATAATCTTTATTGTATCTCTGCAAAGTCCAAATTTAAATAAAAAATACAGGGATCAAAATATCTTCGTAAGCCATCTTTCCTTTATTTTATTTTCCAATTCATACAGTATCATCGCCCTCTCTTTGGTCAAATCCGAGATCCAACAGAGATTCAAAAACTTCTAAAATTGAAAATAAAAACTAATAGAAAATAGAAGGGAAACTAACATGTAGAAATCAAAAGAGTGGTTAGAGAAATTGGAAGGTGGAGACGATACTTGAGGCTCATGGAGTATGGAGGAGCCTATTCGAGAATCTTCTAGGATTTCTGATCCAAATACGCCTCCAAATTGGAAATGAGGGCATGAGAGGGAGCATATGATGGAATGGAAGGCGGGCTGACATTAAAGACTAAAGGGGAGGAAGCTCTGATATTATGAAGGTGATTGAATCGAGAAATGTGGGCTGGCAAGGGAGGAGAGCGAGCGACCAGGGAAGCTTTGCTTGGGCAATTGAAGAGAAATGAGAGGCGATTGCGGAGCTTGACTTTTTGAGCTAGGGAGTTTTGACTTTGACTCTTTATATAGATTGGGTCGTGGTTCAATTACTTAGGATTTGAAATTTTCAGAAAAACCAACCAATCCGGTTTGGGTCGGTTGTTTTATTCGCTTTTGACCGTTTTCTGCTCACCCTTAGACATAATGATTAGAAGAAATGTTAAATATGTTTGGTTTTTGGAAACTATAATTGATGATAAGAAGAAATAGTAATATAGTTTTTTTTTGCAGGAACTAAATGAACAAGTGAAAAATCAAGGAGATCAAAATTACTGGTTAACATATAGATAATGAGAAACTAGAAATGGGGTTAATTGCTTGTTGTTACTTTTTTGAAAGAGAATATAGTAGATGCTAAAAGAGTTAGAGATAGAATTATATTTATAATGCTTGTAGGGTAGTGATAACTAATATTTAGTGCTTATTCACCATAAGTAGTATTGTTTGAGAACACAGAGATTTCTTTAAAAAATTGGATTCAAGGAATAGCGGAACAAAAAAATTTTATTGGAGGAAACCTTAATGAGCTTGTATATAGAGGTAATAAAAGTTATTAGAATGTACACGAAGGATATGGAGTGAAGAGTGAATAATAGATATGATATTGGATTTTACAACATCATATGATCTTATACTAGCAAATACGTTTTCCAAAAAGAGTTTAAACTTTTACTATCCTTCATAAATGGATCAAACAATAATCAAATGAAATTTTTCCTTACAAGGAGGATGGATCGATTATCATACAAGGATTGTAAAGCTATATTGAGGGAGATCTTAACCACACAATATAGATTGATGGTTTATATATTTGTATTAAGAATCGGATGAGAAGGATTAGAATGAATGGGTGAATAACAACTAAATAATGAAACATAGAAGGAGACAAACTGATGCATTTTAAGGATAGACCATTAGATGATATAGTTGGAATGTAGAGTATGAGAATAATATTATGTCGAACATTATGTCTAGTTGTATTAAAAAGTTGCCAAGGGCTTGTTTGAATGATTAGAAATAAAATTATCAAGATTTTGTTTATGATGAGAATATTTTGGATTTAACCTGCATTCATTTGGTTAGAATCATTGGGATTAAAATCAAGAAATTTGTTTGGATTAATTTTCATATCTAATCAGTTATGTCGTCAAAATGGTTATGAAACAAAGAGAATTTTTTTGGATTAATGAGAGAGGACTTGACCTCTCTTATTTTAATCCTTTTGGTTATAATGCTTTGGATTTTTGTCAAAAATTGGCATCCAAACAACCAATTCCAAAGGATTGGTCTTATTCTCTAGAAAAAGGAATCTAAGATAAAATCATAAAAATCCTTGCATTAACTCTACCCAAACAAGCCTTGAATCTTGTTTGAAGAAATTAATGGAGAATCTTTTGGTAACATGTTACTTGCAAGAAAGAGTTAGTGAAATGAGGAAGTCCAGAAGATAAATAAAGTAAAGTGGTTCTCTTACAAGGTTTGACAAAATTATAGAAACATGAACTTTAAGAAATATAAATTAGCAAAGAAGCTAAATAGCAGTTTGTTAGGCAAAATTTAAAGGTTATGTGATTATATATGAAGTAGAAACTAAGGAGAGATAAAAGAATATATATAAGCTTGATAACATGAGGGAAAGAAAAAAGTTGATACCTAGGTAATTTTAAGGGTAGTAAGAGTAAAAATAAAAGAGTATCAGTAAAAAATGATAAAATTAATGAGATACAGAAGTAAGTTTTATTGTTGGTTTAATGATAATCATATGGGAGAGGATAACGTTGCATCGATGGATTGATTCAGGTAGGAACTATAAATATTATCGTAGAATTAGGGTAAAATTAGGGTAACAATATCTCTATTAAAGTTTGAAATAGTTTTGGAGATCTGAGCGTAACATGGTTAGCCAAGTTATTTAACACAATTATAAATACTAGGAAAATGCCCTAAGGATTAATATTTTAGTACCCATATATAATAATAAATGTATATTTAAAATTGTGAACTATTGTGGAGCTAAATTTTTGAGCCATATTATGAAACTTCTTAAGTGATAAAGTAAAGACTAAGAAAGAAACGTTTGTGACTGAAATCGATTTAGATTTAAATTTATGCCAGAGAAGTTGACTATGGAAGCTATTGATTTAGTAAGAGGATTGATTAAGAAAGATATAGGGAGAGTAAAAGAGACTTACATATGGTTTTCATTTAGAAAAACTTTTATAATACGACTTCTAAGGTAATAATGTGGTAGTTTTTAGAAAACAGGGAGTCTATAATAAATATATTTATATGATTAAAAATATATACAATGGAGTAGTTGCTCGTGTGAAAATAATCTAAGGTAAGTTAAAAGTTTTTCCCAACACCATAGCATTGTAAAAAGTGCAAAAAATGCTTAATCAGTCTTTTAAAGCAAAAATGGGCTTAGACCGCTTTACTTTAGTTGAAAGCAGAAGGAAAAAGTGGGATACCGCTTTTTTCTTGCGAAAGTGCATAAAAGCAGCCCAAACCACTAAAAACCAGTCCATAATTTATTTTCTATTTCATTCTGTACTATACATTTATTTTTGACACTGTGCAAGTTGAAAAAACATGCTATTGCATATAAAATGTGTTTTTTTTTTTTTTTGGCAGAAATCAATCAAAATACATAATTCATTTGTAGAATTTTTCCTGCATAATTTACTTATTTCCTTGTTTTTTAAATTTTCTTTGTTTATTTTTTTTGTTTTACCATTGTTGAGTGTGTATATATATACTGATATATATTATTCTGATACAGAGGTTGTTTTTTCTTAAAAATTGGTTTTTCCGTCAGCACAGGAAATTTCCAGAACTGGCAACATATGTTATTCTAATATATATATATATATATATATAATATAAAATTCCTACTTTAGAGCTATATTTTTGCTGCTTAAACCCCACTGAACCTGTAAAGACTGATTTTTCGCTCTGCTTTTGCTACAAGCTTGCATAACTATACGTTTGCACTGAGAATCGGCTTTAAGCTCTTATTTCTTTGATTTAATTATGGATGAAAGCAGTGATAAACAGAAAATATTAAAAAACGATAATTGCTCTATGGTTTCCACAAAAAGACCCCTTGATTCGGACAGAGAATCTGTTGAATGTCCCTTTGTCAGACTACTTTCTCATCTGAAGATTGACATATCTCCTCGTGTCGCGAAAATTGTTCTTTCGTTAGAAAACCGTCTTTATCACTCTAATAGAAATGAAAGCTGGACAAGGACCTATACCTATAGGTAGATCTGACATTGAATAAGCCCAACGAAGGGAAGCACCCACATATATAGGGAGAAGAATCATTGTGTTGTTTGTTAATGATGTTTTACTAGTTCATGAGACAAGGGAATATATAATATCCAAAGTAGACGGTGGAAAGAAATTTTGAAGTCTAAAAGATATAGAATTATTAGATTAAAGATAGAATATATGCAGTATAATTTTAGCCATGTTGTGAGAAGGAATGGATGTTTGGTTCAAATTGATGGTCAAGATATGCATGGTCAAGTAAGTTTCAGTATCCGTTTCTCTGGAGATGGTGAAATTGAGGAATTAAGGAAGATGTGATGCATGAGATCAGAACAAGATGCTTTAAGTGGAGATTTAGTAATTTTTTGTGATCGAAAAATACCAATTAAATTGAATGGAAATTCTATAGAACTACTACGAAACCAGCAATACTTTGTGGCTCTGTATGTTGAGAATAAAAAAAATATATCATTATGAAAAATAGGTGTGATAAAAATGAGAATGTTAAGATGGATGAATGGTTCTAAACTAAGAAATAGATTAGGACATAAGCGTATTCATAAGAATTTATAAGTTGCTCAAATTGAGGATAAAATGGGAGAGAACTAATTGAGGTGATTCGGTATGTGGGACTGAGGCTTGTGTATATCATTTAAGAGAAGTGATAATCATAGTCCGTAGTGGTAAGAGAACTAGGGATAAGACTTAAATGGATGTGAATAGAAGCAACTAAAAAGGACATCGGAGTCGTGAATTTAAATATGAAGATGGTTCTTAACCAAGTTGGAGTATAAGAAAAAGATTCACACAGCTGACCACAAAATTTTAGGTTAAGGCTTTCTTGATATTAATGTCGGGGCTGATATAAATTCCAACGCGAAGCCAATCCAGATAAATAAGAAACTTGTTTATGTAAATTTCATTCCTTTTCAAAAGTGTCATTTTTGTCATTCTGGGCTTGTTGACCGATTGCGTTGCAAGTCCGGCACAATGTATTACATGATTAATGTCCTTCCTTAGAGCATCTTACTACTTTGATTTTTCAAATAGGTAAATCATATTTTTTTTTTCACCATACCGTTCTAGCCCTTCTGTAACTGAGTGAAATACTAATTGAGCAAGCCAATAAAATTTTAGAATTGATACTTCTTCTTAAGTCTTTTTAGTAAGAAAGGAAATAGAACTTCCTAAATAGAATAACCATGGTTCTAGATTCATTTCACTCCTGTACCTTGCATGTGCCTATGACACGAAACTAGTCTTACATGGCACTAGTTAACTGGACGAATTGATTTTATTTTGTTATTGAAAAATAACCTGGGTACAGTTTGAGAAAAGAAAGTGGCATACTTTTTTGGCATATAACCATTTATTCAGTTAAATACAAACTATCCTTAAAAGCAATAATCATGGTTCTATATTCATCTTGCTCCTAAATATACTCGTTTTTTTTTTTTTATTGATGTAACAATTATATACTGGTTGATAATGTCACTACCCTAAATTTTATTTTTGTGTTTGAGAACTATTTATTACTTAGTTACCACTTGGAAAAGAAGGCTGCAAAATTTCTAGAATATTGTTGTTTTCAATTCACATTCCTTTGGTGAACTGGATACAATTGAGGAACGTAAATTAAAACAATAGTTGTCATGCATGCCAATTTTTACAGCAACAACAATGGTTGGAATTAATTTTCTCCTAGTTAGCTTGTTCATCATTGTCATGTCATGCCAACCATTAATCGTAAAATGTGAAATCTGAAGCAATAGTCAAATTATTATTATTTTAGGGTTAATTACAGTTAGACCCCTGTAGTATTGGGGGTGTATAACTTAACACCCCTGAAGTTCGAAACTCTCAAAAAACCCCCTGAACTTAGTTATTTTCACTCTTTTTTTTTTTTTTACTAAAGTGCACTCTTGGCCCTCAAATTCCTATTCTACCCTCATCCCTCCTTTTAACCAGCACATACTCTCTCTTTCTCTCTTCTCTCTCTCTCTCTCTCTCCCTCTCTCTCAGTCACTCTCTCTCTATCCCTCTCTCTCAGTCAGAGAGGGGGTGTGAGTGACTGAGAGAGGGATAGAGAGGGAGAGAGAGAGAGGAGAGAGAGTAAGTGTGCTGCTTAAAGGGAGGGATGAGGATAGAATAGGAATTTGAGAGACAAGAGTGCACTTTAATAAAAAAGGAGAGTGAAAATAACTAAGTTTTTGAGAGTTTTAAACTTCAGGGGTGTTAAGTTACACCCCCCCAATACTACAGGGGTCTGACTGTAATTAACCCATTATTTTATGATCTATATCTTAACCTATATTTGTTATTTTCTTATTTTTGAAATAAAATTCTTAATTAAAACATGTCCTGTATCTTTCTAAATGTGCAGGAAATATGCCAAGTGATATATTTGTTAATGTGCAATACTAATCTTCTAAGCATCTAGAGTTGCAAAATGGGACTTACCTTGCATTTCAACTTGTAATCAAGGTTTAAGATCACGGAATTGGTATCATATTCTATGGTATCAGAAATGGGCAAACATAGCATATCAACAATATCAGATATATCAGTAAAATATTAGCAATGTTGGTAGTATCGACACATTATAGTGTCTCTATCTCATCAAATACCATAAAAACCAATGTGATACTTGCGAAGCATACCAGTATAGGCCAATATTTAAAACCTTGCTTGTTACGAACTTGTTTGAAAGTTAACATGGATGGCTGTTTTTAGTGAAGGTTGTCATCATTTTGATTCTTTGTGAGAGACAGAAATGAATGGTTCATTATGGTTCAGGTGTCCAAAATTTTATGTTGGAATTCTATATTTTATTAAAAATGGAGAGGACACATATGCCAGCAAATACTAATGCATGCAAACCAACAAATAAAATGAAGTTGAATGCAACACATTTCTGCATTAGATATTAAAAAACATATTTAACACCTAATGAGTTGATAATAATGAAACCTGAACTTATTATCCAGTATCACCATTTCGAAATATGATTGGTCATATCTGGGAGTTACAGTTGTTCCAGAAATTTATTTTAAACCAACTTTTCTGCTTACTCATTCTCTATGAGAGTGCAGGGAAGGGACACATTTCCAAGATCTTCCCTATCCTGCAAGCCAGAGTGCCAGTTGTGAAGGTAGTCGATTCTGGCACTGGAATTGAATGTGATATATCAGTTGAAAACAAGGATGGTGTTTCCCGATCATCAATTTTTACTATCATTTCTTCAATTGACGAAAGATTTCAGATTCTAAGTTATCTGGTAAATTTCATAGTCTTCTTAGTTTGATTTTAGCTATACCTTAACAATTTTTTTTTTTTAGTGACAAATTAGATTTTGCTTTTATTGTTCTGGTAGAGTTATTTGTTCTCGAAATTCTATGTTTATTATTATTTTTAATACTTTTTTCTGTATGTTATCACCCCCCCCCAACCAAAAAAAAAAAAAAAAAAAATCATTCTCTTTAAGTAATTTGTCATCATCTGTGTCTGATACCATGCTTCTATTACATTTTAATTAAAGTAAGCAAGGATAGGAAGTATCACCTATGGTGAAGTTACTGTTTTTTTAGCTAATTATATATTTGGATATCTGATTGCTCTTTGTACATGTTGTGCAGATGAAAGCTTGGGCGAAGGCTCACAACATTAACAGCTCTAAAGATCGCACAATGAACTCTTTATCTATAATAACGTTAGTTGCTTTTCATTTGCAGGTACATATTTTCATGTAGAATGCTCGCAAAGAGTTTTTCTTCTATCCACTCTTTTAAAGATGATTACCTTGGAGGATGCATAAGTTTTACTTACTGAGTCTGTACAATTGATGTTTCCCTATTAGAAAATCATTCTCAAGCTAAATACAATAGATAAGCTCCCTCTAGTTGAGTAGTTGTACAACGGATGTTGATGGAAAAGCATGCATTCATCTAAACAGATAAATACAATTGAAACATGCCTGTCACTGCTCTGCTTAATCCATTCAGATTCATCCTTCTTTTTTCCATGACTTTTCTCAATCCACTTGCAACTGGAAGAGATATTACTGTCATGAGATTAAAACCTGCAAAGATGAGATAATAATGTGAGACATAACTGAAAAAATAACATAGTATCTGGTGTCAATTTTCAAGTTGGACAAAATGCGACAGACAACGTGCGGGCCTTAGTTTTGTTTCTCTTGTCTAGGTATTAATCTCATGTTCCGTGGGTTTTGAGTGCTATATTTGTGATATCCTATTATCCTTCATGCATACCAACTTAAAGATTTTGTCTCTCACATTTTCTGCTATCATACCAACTAAAAAGTTTTCACTTTCACATGTTCTGCTGTTTTAAAGCTTTAAATTCCTTTACAGCCCCTGCCCAGATCATTCCCAGATCTCAAATGTACTTGTATGTCCTAAGTGGCGGGTAACATGTGATGAGATATTGTTCTCACACCAAAGCTTTTCGTTTATACTAGAAGAAAAACCTATTTT
Organism: Dracaena cambodiana; assembly: GCA_036321105.1. Lineage (NCBI taxonomy): Eukaryota > Viridiplantae > Streptophyta > Magnoliopsida > Asparagales > Asparagaceae > Dracaena > Dracaena cambodiana. The sequence continues at coordinate 50,346,436 of JAYEPQ010000007.1, forward strand.
CTTCGTCTGTCTCAACTTTACAGATGTGTCATTGTGAGCCCAATGATCTTATGGAAATTGTTATCTACAATAATAATCTTACAGAACTCCTGTTATTGGCTTGGTGGGCTACATTCCCAAAACAATAGTGAGAAAGCTTTGTTATTTTATCATTTGTAATGCTGCTTCCATCTAATATGTCGTCTTCTCTTTTCATTATAGACTTTTGAGAATGTGATAGTTGATAATTCAGTTTTTATAATGTAGTTATGAGTTATAGATAGATGCAGGTACTGATAGCATAATACATTGACTAGCAAAGATAGTGACTGCGATGTATGCATCATTAAATAAATGCAAATTCCTTATGGCTGTTGTAATGAAACAGAGAATTTGTAATATAAAATGAACCTAAGAACAAGTGTTCTGATGAATAATTAGAATTCTTTGCACCTAGATGCTATATTTTGAAGTTAGTGAGAAGGTGAACCAAAAGTAGTATGGGAATGCTAAAGTTTGGTAGGTTTACTTTGTCACTTGGGACCAAGTGATGATTACCATGTAATGTTTTTCACTCCCCTTTCTCACTGTAGTGTTATGAAACTGTAAGTATATACCTTCATATATACTTTCATCAGTTTAATATCTCTCCTAACCAGTTATATTGTGAAAGTATAATTACAAATAGCTCCATGGTCCAGATTTGATTTTCAAAATGTAAAGAGATCACTACTAATATCTAGTGAAATGTATATTTGCTTGCTAATTAGTAGTTTGTACTTTGGTATCTCACTACTTTCAATTATGTGCTTTTATGCAGCACAGACCAGGGATCCTCCCATACTACCTCCCTTTTCCGCCTTGTTGAAAGGTAATTGTGATAGGAAGCTTTATATTGGTATTTGAATTGCCTCGCATCACTAAAAATTCTGCACAGGGGTTTGTTTACCATCAGTTCCTTGAAAATTGATGGATGGGACATCCAATTCAACCTAGGAATACACCAATGTTCTAAATATCAAATATCGGGTTCATATTGGATGGACGGTTTTCATATCGAATAGTAGAATATCATATTATATATCGGGGATATGAGCCAATATCGAGACTTGTATTGTATCGGTAAACCCTCCAAAATGATATATTGGATGGCATATCGTTTGTCGCGGTCGATATTTGAAATAATGGAATAAACTTTGCTATTACATGACTTGTTATCTTGCTCATCTGCTTGCATGCTAATTTTTACAAACAAATATTCATTGATTACTAGTAGGGATTTATGGAATCTGGCCCTTGGGACAATGTGTTAAATATACACATATGAGAAGTAGGATCCAGTGTAGATATGACAGTTTGACACCATAAATGTATATCTTTCAGCACGTGTAGGAACAATGCAATCGTCAAACTATACAAGCCTTACAGTATCTTTTTGACTTCCCATGGGTTAAATTATAATTTTCTGGGTTTTCTTCTGGTATATACCGCTCAGTTTTTTCATATTAAACAAAATATTCCCTCTCATTCATTAACAACAATCAAGTATTTTATCCCAAGTACTTGAGATAAGCAACATGAACCAAAAGAGGATTACGAGGGTCGATTACATAGATGATCCTTCTCCACTCATTCCTATCTATTATGTCTTCATTAAGGCCTTGTGCATATATATATTTTCAAATCACCTCCATCCTTTTTTTTTCAATTTTGACTTGTCCTAAATTGATAAGCTCCACTCATCGTAGTGGTACATACTTAGGTCTAAGTCGCATATGACCAAATCATTGTAGGCGATTTTCTTGCATTTCTCTTCTATGAGGCTAATGCTAGCTTAGCAAGAATATGCTCATTTTTCATTTTATCTCTTTTAGGTTACCACATATTCAACGAAGTATGCACATCTCTACTACACTTATCTTCTATGTTTGATGTCTCTTTATGGTCCACCATTTTGTGTCATATAACAAAAAAATTAGTTCGATCAAGTTTTCCTTCCAATTTGAGAGAAATGTTATGGTCTCATAAAAGTGCCGTTGCTCCTCCATTTTAACTAGTTAGTTTGAATTCTATGGTTGACATCATTATTGATGTTTCTATTCTTTTGGATAATGGAATCCGGGCACCTAAACTTATTGCTAATTGATGTCTCACATCTGTCTAGCATCATGACACTATAGTATCACCTGTTTACTGAATTTCTTCTTTGCACTCCTTGTACTCTCTTTGAACCTACTTAATCTAACTTCATTCTCTTATGGACGAAACAATTTGCTTTGAGAGAACCAAATTCTATGAATCTCTATATTTGGTTTGACTTTAAACTTACAAGGGTTATTTTTCTTTTAAAAAAAAAGTGAGAGTTATATGTATCTTTAATGAAAAAAGAAATGGTATCTTCCTTTTGTACTCAAATTTTAATTGAGAGGGGAAATTTCTATGAACTCTATGGTTTTACCTTTTCTTCGCTTTTTTTGTGTGTGAGAGGGGTGTGCGTCTATTTTAATTATGAAAGATTTGAGGGGTATATATTGAAAAAGATCTTTTTTTTTGAAATCTTATTAATTAATTTTTTTTAGGATAATGAAAATTCTAGTGACTTATGTTTTCTTAATTACTTCTTCCTCTTGACATTCAGTTTTTTTAATAATTGCCTTGAAAGCTCATCAATAATTCTTTTCTTTTGTAGATGGAGCGGATGTCTCAAGCATACGAAAAAATGTTGTTGGCTTTAGGCACTTTGGGAGAAGAAATGAGGAATCTATAGCTAAACTGTTTCTGACTTTATTCATTAAGGTAAGACCTTTCTTTTGGTAGTTTTAGTAGTTTGTGGAACCAAAAGAGAAGAAAGGGCGCAGATAAGTGGTTTTCAGCACTTTTATACATGGGTGTTTAGCATATATATCCTTATGTTTTTTTAAAAAAAGTATATTTATCCTTGCCTTATTGATATTTTCATATATATTTTTCTATTGTATAGTACTATAATTTTGCAAATACATCCTTTAGCTAGTAATGTCAAAAAGTTAATGTTTTCACAATAATAAAGCATGGTTGATTTGGTTTTGTTGACATGTATAGTGCACTTATTCTCAATTTATCCATTCAACGTAAATTCAACGAAAATAGTCATTCGTTCATTTAACCTAGTGTCCCTGGGGCATCGCCCACCGTTTATGCTAAAAAAAAAAAAAACCTAGTGTCCCTGTCAATATGTTAAAGGGTTGTATTTGAGAAAAAAAAATTAATTTTAAGTGCATTCATTATGGAAATTGTATAATTAACTTAAATCATGCATTAGTTATTAGTTTATCTTTCACTCATTCATCGGCTCATGCATCTTAGAAGGACGTAGTTGCAAACTCAAAAGCACTATGAAATATCAATAATGAGAAATATGTTGTTTCGCAAAGTATGAGGATACATATGCTAAAAACTCTTTGTATAGTTTCATTGCTGCATTCAACCATTATGGCGTAATATGGCTATCCATTTCCCCCTATGTCAGTTGACTCCTAGGAATTTAGGAGTAGTAACTCCTTCAAATACATTTACGAATGTTGGAGGACTCGGTAAAAATACTCAAGATAAGATTTTCGCTTGAAGCAATCAATATCTTCATTAGTTTATCATTGGAAACCATACATTGTCCTTATAATGTTTCCACTTCTTTTTGTGGAACATGTGATTAGTTTGTATACTGCCAGCGAAGGATTTATATAGTTTGTGTCAATTATCTATGTATTCTCTTTCAACTCTGACAAATGAGTTTCAAATGCGAGAGGATACATTATGTTAGCATGTTATTCTCTTTTGAAACTTATTTCAACTTTTATGAAAAGATTAAGATAATGAAGCCTGAAAATAGAAGAACTTGTTTATGTCATCTTGTAACATACATTATCATATTGTGTATAACTAAATTAAGGGAGGGTGCATGGGAAGGCTCAGAATAGTTTCCTAGAAATTGGTCAACAGACAATGAGCGCCCACCTAGGGCTTAAGCAGACCCTAAAAGCAGCCTCTAGTTCTGTCTATGTGTGACTTGGGCTAATTTGTTCTTATGGTGCAATCACACTGGAAGAGGAGTACAATAAGATTTGAAAAGAAAGAAATGCAACTTTGGAGATAAGAATGAGAAGAAAACTATGTAAATGGTATAGGGTTGGATTATTCTATTACTTACGAAGCACTGACACAGAAAAATAACAAAGATACATCATGACATGAACTCTTGTAGATGACAAATCCTAGAAATGTAGGGAGCGAATGTAGGGCGCGAGGACACACCAAGATGACCACATTGCGTGTGTGTTTGTCTATCTCTATATAGTACACCACATAAAAACCTATAATAGTAAGTAAATGTTTTATTAGAAGTAGAAGGAAAACAAAATAAAATCTTATTGATTAAATCCATATATTCTAATAAAGTAAATTAAAAAAATTGAAATTGCACTCCAATAGCTTACCTAGCTTGAGTCAATGAAGCCTCTAAATTTACAAAGTGTTTTAATTTCTGTTAAGATAGCATCCGTCAGATGTCTAAGAATCCATTTATATATTTTGTTTACTCAACATGGCTCCATGGTTTTCAAAGGGTATGTTTTAAACAATGTTTAAAATAACGATAACGTTAACGTAACGTTTTCTTTTTGTTAGGTTATGTAGCAAATGACATAACGCATAACGTAGGTTACACAATTTTATATTTATTTAATTAAAATAAATAAAAAACTGTATTTAATCATTTTCATAAATAAGTAAATAAATCAAAAAAATCATATAAAATACTGTAAAATCAATATAAAGGCGTAAAAAATTAACATTTGCATAAACAGTCACATTTGCATTTTGCAGTATACTAAATTTTTCTTTAAATCACTGTACAATCAAATTAACATTTTTATGTAAACAGTAATAAACATAAGTATTAAGTTATTAACGGTCAATTTTTTTTTTTAACAATGGTTTTAACAGTCAGTAAAAAAAATTAAAATGGGGATGAAACTATTAATCCAAGCAAGATCAATATTAATTCACCCAATTAATCAGTAAAAAAAATAAAATGGGGAAGACATCAGTATTAAGCCAACTTTAAACCCAAATGCCAATTGAAATGGGGAAGAATCAGTATTAATTCACTTCTAATTAATTCACTGCTAATTAATCAGTAAAAAAAATTAAAATGGAGAAGAATCGATTACCTGTTGAACGGTAGAGCCGGAGAAGAAAGTTGAGCCAGGGAAGAAGGATAGGGCGAATCGACCGGTGGAAGAGCAATTGGAGTTCGGAGAAGTGTTTTGGAGGTGAGGGGCTTTGATCAGGAGAAGAATCAGGTGATTTAGGGCTGAGTTCGACGGCGGCGGAGGAGGGAAGAGCGGGAGAGAGAGGGAGAGAGAATTGGGGCTAACGGAGAGAGGGATTGGGGATATTAGGACAGAGGGAAGAGCGGGAGAGAGCGGAGGAGAGAGCGGGAGAGGGAATTAGGGTTGAGAGAGAGGGATTGAGGAATTAGGACAGAGGAGAAGGCGGGAGAGAGGGCTTCGGGCTGCGGCGAAGGGCTGCGGGGAGAGAGCGGCGGAGGAGGGAAGAGCGGGAGAGAGCGGCAGCGAAGGGCTGCGGCGACGGCGTCATGCTGGCGGAGTAGGGAAGAGCGGGAGAGAGGGCGAGAGAGAGCGGGAACTGAATTAGGGCAGAGGGGAGAGAGGGATCGGGAATTTTAGAGTCGATTAAAATGGGTTTCGGGTCGATTAAAACGGGTTTCGGGTCGTGGGTGCCGTTCGAAATGGAGTTGTAAATAACGCACGTTATAACGCGTTATTAAATAACGCGTTATAACGTGCGTTATTTTTAAAAAAACGTACGCTACGCTGCAATACGTTATTTGTTGTTGTTATGGAGCGATTCTCTCCCGCTCCGTTACGTAACGCGTTTTTTTCAACATTGGTTTTAAACATCTAAATTCTGATAAAAAAAACTAATTCAAGATTCCTATGATGCATGATGAATGTAGTTCTGCCATCTTGGTAGCTATGAGCTATGTTAAAATTTTGAATGATAAATACCCCGACCATTAATAGTGTTTTTTTGTTTTAGGATTTTTTTTTTAAAGATACTTATATGGCCTTAATATTTGTCCATCAACATTCCCTAAAAATTAGCCGATCTGGCTAGTTGCCAAAAGCCTTGTAATATGCAGGAGAATATTATCTTTACTGTTACGAGCATGGAAATTGTTCATGTCATAAATTGTTAATTCAGTGAGATTAATTTTTTCTGAATGAAAAGTGAACCATCAACCAGTAATTTGATAGATTGACTACAACTACGACCACCACCACCACCACCACTAGTATTATTATTATTATTATTATTATTTTCTCTTTCTAATATTTTCCTTCTTTTCTTATTCCTTTTATCATTCTTTTTCTTCTATTCTTTTCAATATTCTTGCCAAAATATCTATTTAATGGTAGGAACAGCGACTCACGATCTTGATCTAAGAGTTTGTATTGTCGTTCATTTTATTGTGTTTTTTTTATTTAGAGCTGTATTTGCTTGGTTGTTTAATATTTTTACAATAGCTGCTTGTTTTTTTTGAGTTGAATGAGATTTCAGTAAAGTTTCATACTAATGTGTGACCCTCCAAAACAGAAAAACTTTTTGTATATTCATCCTTGTTTCCCGTTGAAGGTTGTCTTAGGTGGATGAGTCCAATTGATCTCATCCAATTGAAAGATCTTAGGATGTTTACATTTTTCTTAAGGGAACATATAAAGCAGCTCCGGTGAACGTCTTTTATAGCAACAAATTTAAAAGCTATTTCCGAGCCACTGCCACCCTATCCCTTGTCTGTCTCTTATTCAAAACAAAGCGTAATTAAGATGCCCATAGTTGTGGTTTGCATATCTTTATGTTTTTATGGTTGTTTTTGTTAAAATCTTTTCCCGGATGCTAAGACTTGTATACCCCTTTGCAGCTATTAGCAGTTGAGAGTTTATGGCCACAGGGTCTCTGTGCTAGCACATTTGAAGGATCATGGATTAAAAAGGAGTGGGGAAATCGAATTGGCAATTTGAGTGTAAGTGGTTTAGTAATATCTACTATCATTTTTTATGATGCAGTTGTATAAATGAGATATCAATTTCCTGGTTCTTCCAGATTGAAGATTTTCTAGATCGTTCTCAAAATTTTGCGAGGGCTGTTGGTGAATCTGAGATGAAGAAAATCTATACGTGTATTAAGGGTTCCCTGAAACATCTGTTACATCTAATGGAGGGTGAAATTACGGAGATAGATCTTAAGGAACATCTTTTTGAATTTTTTGGTCTGAGTATTTCAAGTGATCGACTTACCAGTGAATTACTAGGAGTAGGATTAAAAAGGTCATTTCCCTTCCATGAACCTGATCTGATCAACCCCAGGACAGATAAGAGAACAAGATTTTCTGAACCTACTGAAGAACTGCATCATGATTTACATCCGACTTCCACCAATTGGTCCGATCCCTCTATTCCTCTAAACCCACCTGCCCTGTTCCAAACTAGTCATGCAAATCATATCAGTTCATTAGGAAGCCATCAATCAGGTCATGGGCCACGGTACCATCCACAACTACCAATTCCTCCTATTCCTCTAAGCCCGCTTTCTCCATTCAAACCCAGTCATGTGGAAGATCATTTCAGGCCATTTGAAACCTCCCGTCCAGGCTGTGGGCGACAAAACCAACCTCCGCCACCAATTCCTCAAACTGGGTATAGGCCGCAATACCAATCTGAACAACTAATTTCTCCTCTTCCGGCTTATGGTTCAGTGAACCAATGGCAACCACCAATTGGTCCTACCCCAGGTTCTCGTCTAGACTACCACTTTCAACCACCAGTATCTCCCGCCTTGGATTATAGGCTGCATTGTCAGCCACAAGAAGCACCATTTACACCTCAGTCGAGTTCTGTGATATATCATCATCAGGGACCCCTTCTTCGGCACCAACCTCTTTCTTTATCAGGACATTACCCTCCCGATCAAAATTTACAGCATCCTGGGAATATGGACTCCGGGCGGGAAAATCAGTGGACTGGGTACTCTACCCAGAATCTTGGACGCCACTAAGGTCCACTTATTACTGATTCCCTCCTCATCCACATCTATAGTTATCATTTTCTCTTCCATCATTGAAATTTCTGTGATATCTGCTTGATGCATGCCAACGTATATGCTTCATTTCACAATCCAGCTCAGGATAAATCGGGCTGTGCGTAGATGACCTTCTCTATGCATGTACATTGTATCTGATATTTTAGACAGGCGCTACATGTTGCCTTGTAGTTACAGGATTGAAGCATTCTTTCACTTGTTCAGATAAGTTGTTGACACATATTTTGGTAGCGTCATTTCGCTTTTTGTGCTGCGGATGGGTGTATGTTTGTGGGTGGGGGGTTGTGTTGATGATATTAACACTATTGTTGTTATTGTTTGAGCACGTAATAGATTTGAAACTGCAATAATTCAGCTACGAAATTTTACTATTTTCTGATTCATTTGTTGATATATTTGATTCTTTGACGCTCGTTCAATGCACTTGTACCATGTTGTGAATTTGATTTCTGGTGACCTATTTTTTTTTTTCATTTCTTTGGACATTGCTTACAAATTATTTAAACCCCATTTGTTCCCAATACGAAGAGACGTAACCACTTGGCTTATGATCATATCTATATATTGTTATCGATCAATAGGATATGAGCAGTCAGCTATCTATTCATCAGCTACAATCATCTACTTCCTGAACTTTTCAAATATATTATGTCTAGTGACTTCATTTTGCTATACAAAACATACAACGTTATCAATATTTTTTTGGAGTTTGGTTATCCAACAATCCTATACACTGGTGTCTATGTTAACTGTTTGGAGTTTTACTAACAATTGGGATATAAGAATTATTATGTGCTGATCAAGTGAATCTTCTTCTTTTTCTGTCAACTGTTACTATCATTATATCAATTTCTTTAGAAGTGGGTAGGGAGAATTTTCTATATATACCATTATTGTTATTATTGTTATTTTTACGTACTAGAAAAAAAAAAAAAAAAATCTCAGTTGTTTTTATTGGAAAAAATGGATCTGACTTGGTCTTGTAAGCCTTTGTTGATGTTTGTCATTCTAGTTAGGTGTCATTCAGTATTATAAATGAAACCGTGACTTCTATTAGCTTGCTTAATACCTCTTTGTTACATCCTTTTCTTGATCCTTTGAAATCAAGTACTAAAAATTCAAATTAAATGAACTCTCTTTAATTTCCAATTTTAACTGAAATTATATTTGATACGTAGTGGTTTAGAAATTGATGGTCATGCAGTTTGCGACACATGCTGTTTCATTACGTTGCCTCTGCTACCATATTATTATCCTCTGCTACCATATTAGTATTGTTAAAAGATTTTAGAATCAAATTTTTCTTAGTTCTGCTACCATATTAGTATTGTTAAAAGATTTTAGAATCAAATTTTTCTTAGTTGAATCATGAACTGTTTTTATATGTAGTGTTTAATGTTCAAATTTGAATATTTGATATCATCTACTTTGTATAATCAATCAACTGTGAGTTTTAAGGCCATTTTATTTGCTGTGTTGTAAGTTGGTCAAGTGTGATGATGTTTTTGTTAGTGTTTACTCCCTCAGGATCCAAAATTTCAAATGCTCCTAGTAGGCGTCGATAAATAGTATCTAACATTTATTATCACATTTAATTTTTTTTTTTATTATTTTTTTTATTTTACCTTAGGATAAAACACAGTGTTAATAAATATGTTGGATTCGAACATTGGGTAATATATGTCGAAATGAACTTTTAACTTATATACCATAGGTCCCTACTAGATTAAGGCTAAATATTTATAAGCACATAAAGTGTATTAGAACAGTGAAACAAGGCCGAAGTACAAGTTAAGCCACAATATGTACAGGAGGGACCTTAATATACTAAAATGCATATTTAAATATTTTTAACTATTTAGAAGTGCTTCTTTCCATGGTGTAAATAGATATTCGATCATCCAATTCATTATAGGTTTTTTTTCCCTAAAACAAATAGGTGGATACCAAAAACTAAGAAAACTAATTCCAATGAGATTGAAATTGAAAATTGAAAATTCTTTTCAGTTGACTAATTTGATCTATTAATTTGTTATGAAAATCACATCAACATCATCACCTCTCAATTGCATTCTAGGACACCTACAAATAAAGGGCTATCTATAATTTATTTTATTTTTTTAACACAAGGTTGCAGCTGTCCTTTCTATTTTATTTCATCTAGCTCTAGTAGTAGTAAGAAGAAAGTAATTTTACGTTTCTTCCCATCTCAAAATCTCAAATTGTTCCACGTATGAATTCCATATGCATATTTTCAACCCTATCTCATCAACCGTATAATATCTAGCAAAGTCCCATTTGTGTTCTCGACACTCCTACCTACCTCTCACTAGATCACTATTTAGATTTCTAATAAATAAATGTTAGAATGACATAGCTTTCCATAAGGTCCTAAAAAGCTAATTCAAGGACAAACTATTTATTTAAAAATCTAACTAAATCACAAAAGACAACATTCTACCACCGGAATGAAAAAGAATATATATATATATATATTGGCCTTACAAAAGATTATCACAACAATACTAAGCGAGAGATCAATATAATCAAGACCAAAACAAATTTATCATACACGAGAGAGAGAAAAAGTAATGTATAGCTTCGAGGTGGATTAATGGGTTTGTAGAGGCACAATCTAGTAAGAACAAACGAATACATTTCCTGTTATCGCTCTTTGCTCTCCGTCTTGAACAAAATTAGCAATCGATGAATAAATAGATGGCTATGGACTAACATTTCATCAACCGATATTATGGAAACCTTTCATTTTACAATCACTAGATTACTATGTTCCTGTTCTTCAGGAATCACTGACTTTTGAAGTCTCCTTGAAAGGCAGAATACATAATAATACATATTCTGTGACATGGATAACGTTATTCACTGCGTCTTACATGTTTGTTGGTGGGAATAGTTCAAATTTTATCCCCAAAGTCATAAACCATCTGAAAATTTGTTTCTTTCTGGAAAAAACAGTTTGATTATTAACCATTTCAAACATATTGGAGTTTCTTTTTTTTTTTCTTGGGAAATTTATCGATCTATCATTTTGGAGTACAATTAACAACCACTGAAGTCACTCTCCAGTCTTGCACATATAAAGACTGGGTAAGAAAAAAAAAAAAAAAAAAAAAAAATCTTCCAACTTGCACTTGCACATACAAGTAGTACGCAACTTTCTTTAGGATGAAGTGTTGGGAACTTTTTAATTTTAAATTTCCACTTTATATATGCTAAAAGGCTTATGTGAGATCACATCATGAAAGGTTCAAGGTTCAATAACAACAGGGTACAACTTGTGATGAAGATCTCTGAGTCATAATCAATCTTGAGTCTTGACGGCCGCCTCTTAGAGAGGAGTTTCCAAAGTAGCACACCATTTTTCCTAATGAGCTCACTTAGTAGTGCAATTTTAGTCTCGACTTTCAATCCGAACCGTTCTAAAGTGGACTTACCAGAAAAATTGGTGTGCTCTTTTGGAAACTCCCCTCTTAGAGTGGATAGAAAAAGTGATACTCAGTAAGTTGTTATTTACTAACATATCCAACATTTTTCAATACGTGATCTTGAGTTCGATTCTCACTGTTATTGGATACGTCCGTCTCAAAAGAAATTGCCTGAGACAGGTTTGGTGATGCAAGGGGATTATTGTTCAGCCTGAGACAGGTTTGATGGTGCAAGGGGATTATCGTTGAGGGAACGTAGAACGATCTGCGCTTGGTTTTAGAATTATCTGATCACTTCTTCGTAGACTCATTTTGAATGACAAAAAAATTATAATCATCTCTTCTCTTTTCTCTTGCTGTCTTCATGAAGATGAAGTTGGTTAACTAAACCCTCTCTCTCTCTCTGTTGCTGTAGGTAATTCCTTCAAATTTCATTGGTCTTAATTATACAATGAATTAAGACTAATTACAAATTGAACGAACAACTCATACCAAGACTCAAACATTACAAGACTCCAGAGACATGCACCGTTTCAGCCGCAGCTTCTCTCTGAACGACATCAACCTGAAACCATCAAAACAAACCAAACTGTTCGACCTCCGACACTCAGCCCCACCTCCTCGCTCTGATCCTCCATCCACCTCCACATCCACCGTAACGAAACCCTCAGCCGCAGCGGCAGCTGCTGCTGCAGCAGTAACCTCTGACCGACAGAACGGGCAGCTGGAATGCGAGGCGAACCACGCGTCGATACATTCCACATGGAAAACATGCCGACAGCTCGGCAGCACGCGGACCATCTCACCTTCTTCCAAGGCTGACAGGCACACGGCACACTCCTGTTCAGGCTTGCTGCCACCGTAAGCCTGAACAGGTATCGAGTCGAGGACTGCCTTATCAACTCCATCGCATGTTGTCTGTGCTGCGGGCAGAGTTATAGACCCAGCTCTGTCACGGAGCTCCTTTAGCAGGAAATGGAGCGCCACGAGCAGCAAGACCGCAGAAATCAAGATTGCGAGGGCGACCCCGACAGGGGTGAGGTAGAGGCTGGGGCCTGAGACTGGTGGCTCCGCTGCAACTGAATTACCCATTGTATGCTTCGTCAAGTCAGGGATTGAGAGGGTTGGTCCCCGTATAAAAGGCCAGCGGAGATCAATGCAGAAGATTCGAGTTAGGGTTGGTCGGCGACAACAGGACACTTGTATGGCTGCAGTCTGGACGTGTGCAGTTGTTGGTTAAGGGGGTGGCTGAACGAGGTCTCCACGCAAGGTGTTTCTTTGGAATCTTGAAGACTCATTTTATAGAGTTTGAGGTCAGAGCTTTACCCGATTCTATTCGAAAATGAAAAATGAGTAATCTCCTCTCTATAACGATTAATATTTTTCGATGAATTTTCTTTTAGAATATATATACTTCCTAACATTTTCTTTCCCCACTTTTTATTAAAAATTTAATCAGACCAGTTTATATCCGGTATTTTTCTAAATAATAATAATGATTTCTCTAAAGAGAGCAGACATAATAGTTACAGCAATAGATACAAGAAAATAAATTTAAGTTGCAAATAATGAAAAATTATTCATGTCATAATGTGCAAGATTTTCAAGTGGATGACTTAAGCTACCGTAATCTACTTGCCACTTTAAAAAGGATTGATAAGCAGTAAAGAAAAAAAAAACTACTTGATGTCATACGTAGTGCATTCGACAAAATAAAAATATAATAATCCATAAGTCATATTTGGTTTGTGGGATTAGAAATAAAGAATAGGATTAGTAATTGCAAAATAATTAATTTAGAGACTAATAAAGAGTTTAGTGTCGTCTTTGTCTAACAAGTTAATAATGAACTTTTAACTTGTGAACAAAGTAGTCAAATTGAAAATAAAAGAAAATCAAGAAGGCAATCTTATTGACCGATGATAATATGAACAAAATCAAGTAATACTCTAATTCAAAGGGATAAAAATGGGGATAACTAATTTTAAGAGGAAGTGGATTAATTAGCCAAATAAATATAAAATAGAGTGAGGTTATCAATCATATCTCACTCAATCCATCCAAACAAACATTAACAACATCCATCACGGAAATACATAAATATCATATACATGCATGCTACGTTACCATAAAAAACTCAATTTAACTCCACGGGTACTATGCACTGGGTACTATGCACTGTCTGTCTCAAGCCAAGATAAAAGAAGAGGATTGTAGTAGACCAGTGATAGCCAATATAAAATATTATCACATAATATGAGCCTACCCCAAAATATGAGCCTACTCCAAATACTTAGGATAAAAGGCTTATTGTTGTTGTTGTATTTATTTGGTTTGTTGCAAGATTCGTATCATAAAAAGTTCTGGACCAAGAAAAGCTCCATCATCATCATCATCATCTTATTCATGGGTCTCTCCCTCCGATATCAGACATCTATTGAAGAAATCATTAATTTCATGTTTGTCTAATAGAGAAATTCATCCCAATTACGCCAATAATCAACAAAAGAACGTTGTTAAAGTCAGTCTTGAGAGCTTTATTGCCTTGAGAGTAGATAGGAACTCACCAAATTGTTGTCTATAATATCTTCACCAAACAGAGATTAGTAGCAACAACAGCCACAGATATCTTCCTCGTGAGAGTGCTATCAGGCAGGTATGTGTTTAGATGCCTCGTACAAAATCTTTTGCATCAATCATGAAATGTGTTCTGATATGACTCATATTCCAAATCAAACATGAGAGGTGTTCAGATAGGATTGATTCATGCTTCGCTTTTCATCTTTCACCTCTCATTTCACAAACTTCGAACCACCAATACTTGTTAATGAGCATCCAATTTGGCATTTCAACAAGCTCAACTTCAGTCCCAAAATGAAGAATAAAAATGAAAAAAAAAAAAAAATGAAATCAAAACATGCCATAATTCCATATCATGTGCACTCTAGATCTAAAGATCCAAATTACTTGTTTAACTCTATGTCTTATAGGCTGAGGTGTGCTCTGAAGCTTGAACTAGTTGACCTAGGATCGCCATGCAGAAAGGAAAAAAACATACTGCCATAGGCATTTGAGGAAGTAAAATGTCAGTTGAGTCAACGACACAAGAATACAAGCAAACTTGCCCGGCAGTGCACAGGGACTTGATGCAAGTTATGGCTTCGAATCTCCTTGAACGCATTGTTGCAGGCTCATATTGCAACAACTCATGTTCACAGTCATAGAAGCCGTTAGCCATACATGTACACCAGGATCAACTCATCTCCCTCCTCCATCATAATGCAGGCTCATTCCTTTTATCAAGATGATGAAGAACATAACATAGCTAGTCTCGCTCGAGAACTATATATATTTATGAATTAATTCGTAGACAACTCAACTTCCTCTAACACAGCACCAACTAATAAGTCTTTTATCCCAATTACTTGAGACATGAGACAGGCTATATGAACCAAAAGAGAATCAAGCCAGATCAAACACATGTATGATCCTTCTACATTGTTTCCTATCATGCAATATGCCTTCATTTAAACCTCTAGTATCCATATCTTTCATATCACCTCCATCCGTGCTTTCTGTATCCTTCCTTTTACTCTTTTAACTTGTCATACATTGATAAATTTTACTCGCCGAACTAGTGCATTTGTGCATCTACATCACATATAACCAAACAATCATATATGTGTTTTTGACATCTTCTCTTTGATAGAGCCTACACCTACTTTATATGAAGGTTATTATTTTTTACTTTATTTCTCTTAGTATTACCGCAAATCCAATAAAGCGTGCATATCTCTACTATACTTATTTTCTATGAATGACATCTCTATATAGCCACACATTCCGTGCTATATGACAAAACTGACCTAATAGCAGTTTTATAAAAATTTTCCTTCAACCTTAAATATTACTGTCGCATACCGTTGTGTTCCTCCATTCCAACTCAACTTCCACTAAATTGCATGGGAAAAAAAAAGAATCATGTAGATTGTATCGAATATGCTTCCAATTATGCTTCAAAATATGCAAGTTCATCTTTCTGACCGATAAATAATTGGAGCCTGAACTAATTCTAGCCAAAAGAAAAACAGGAAAAAGTAGCAAAATTTTACGTATTTCCTAACGATTTCTACAGAGGGAACTCGAAGAAGCCTCAAAGCCTCTTATTCTACCTTGTGAACTTTGAACAAAAACATATGCCTGGTTCAGTGAATCTTGTAACCAAACTAACAAAGACAAACTCTACTTCTTTACACAAGGAGGAGGAATAATTAAACAAGAATTTGTTGCAGGATGCACACTAAACACTACTAGAGTCCAAGGACAGACACCGTTTCAGCCGAAGCTCCTCCACGAAAGACATCAACCTAGAATCAGAAGGACACAACAAAGAATTGCATCTATGATACCCACCATCTCGATTCAAGGATGCATTATCATTCACTTCTACAGGCACCACAAAAGATGTGGCTTCTGTGATTTCCAAACGACAGAAGGGGCAGGTGGCGTGCGCAGCGAACCATCTATCGATACACTGAACGTGAAAGACATGGTGACAGTTTGGCAACAAACGGACAGGTTCTCCTTCTTGCAACCCTGACAAGCACACAGAGCACTCGTGCTGGTACTTGGAATGAAGGAACTTACGATCCTTGCTGTAAGCTTGAACTGGCATTGACCTGAGAACGTCCTCATCAACTCCATGATGTGCTTGGGCTCTTTGAGGAATTGACGGATGGATCCTGCACTGGAGCTTTTTCAAGAGAAAATGGAGTGCTGCCAACGCCAAGAGGAAAGAAAATAGGACAGCTAGAGCTATTAAGAGAGCGAAGAGATCAAGGCCTGGTGCTGGGACTGGAGACTCAGCTGAAGCCATTGGTTTCAATCAAGAAAAGCAGAATCTGCTCACGTGTGTGTACAAATAAGGCAACAAGATAACCTTTGCTGATCAGGGTCAGGTTTCAAAGGATTTTATTGTTCCTTGGCTTTGGACTTGACATTACAATTGTCTAGCCAAGGTTATAAAGTCTGCAAGAGTTAGTTGTGTTTGTTTGGGATCTAAAGGCTTTTCATAAGACTCGATGCTGCCTCCGCCTAGAAGGGAACATTGAGAGTTGCGACTTTTCACAATCCTAAGGTCCGTTGTCACTAATGTTTAATGCTGTACGCACTTTAATAAAAATAAGACAAAATAACGCAACGGACACTCAAAAGAAACACAACTTGCCCAGGCACTGGAAAAATATTCATGTGATGACATGTGAAAGGGTCAAGACATTCAAGTGGGTGCCTTAAAGCTTGATCTTCACCTATTAAGAGTTAAGATTTAAATAGATAATTGACAGAATGCTCAAGTCGTTAACACATGTAATCCCCTTACTAGTGAATAAAAAGTCAGTGACAGGTATGATGTTGTTATCACTAATAACAAACTAGTGGTATTTATTTATTCATTTTGGTGTTTAACCTTGAAGATAAGCTTACGCATTAGCCATAAGGAAATTTCAAGAGAAATAGAAGTCCGTATGTCTGAATTTTGTATTAAGCAATCCCTAATGCAAGTTCATTGACACATGACAGAAATAGCTTCAATAGTCTCCGTGAAAGAAACAGATCAAAGAATTCTAGTGCTCTGGAAACTGAAGTTTTTGCATCCTACAGTTTTAGGGCATGGATGGCTAGTGTATGTCTTAAGACACATCGATCTATGTATCTCATATACCCAAAGGGCCGAAGAAATAAGATCAAGGGATCCGCTGCAACTTGCCAACCAAGCTGCAATTTTCTGTTAGGAATTCTTTATCGAGCAGACTATGGAAAGTATAGAGACACTAAGTATAACTAAATAAAGTAGTGTGTCAACAATTATTTAAGATTCATACTTCACAATTCTAACCAATCAGCTTAGGTTTCTAAATTAAGAATATCTCATATCTCGAGTGTAATTAGGATAACCTTCCTTGTCACTCAGGTTTGGACAGCAAATTACATACAAATGCTAATCCGGTGAACATAACTGATGAAAGTTGACTACGCAACCAGTTAGGGTTCCTAGTCCAAAAATTCAACCACAGATCATATTAGAATTCAGTACGATCCGGCTAGGCTTTGAATAAAATTCCATGCGAAATAGGGGTCTAGATCACCTTCAATCAGATTTCGATGACCTCAGGAAGGAGCTCGTTTTGACTAAAGAGCATGTGTTTAGACTCTACAGTAAATGCTGTGATAAAGTCAAGCAGCATATTTAAGTCATAACTATTGTAACAGTAATGCACATGCTAAAACTATATCTCAGCAGACTGGTCCAGGCTGAATGTCAAATCGTAAGTAGGAATGGAGAAGCTGCCGCATTTTAATTATTACTCAAAGCAAGTAGTCACCAATATCACCTAGTTTTTGTCCTAAGTATTTTGCCTCTTGAAGCCTTCTTCTCCATCTTTTCTCTCTTCTTCCTACTCTTTTCATCCTCGACACCTCCCTGCAGATTAGATGGAGATCAGATCATTTTTATTACATGTATCACAAGAAACAGACACAGAGAAAGAAACACAGTTGGGCTCACAACATACCTCTGAACCAAGTGACAGTGCCCCTTTTATTAGACCAAAAGCCTTGTATGCAGCAAATGCTGGTATCTGAAAACAAGAAAATATGGTTCAACAATTAACACTTAAACGCAGCTGGCCCATCATTTCACTTTATTGAAACAAACCAACTTCTGAGATTAACCATTAGCAGTTAAATGTTCAAGCAGAGCATTCGTTCCAGAGAATTTATGAGCAAAACAATAGTAACAGCAAAGTCAACTTACTGGATAGAATAAGCAACTAGATCTCTTGGCAGGTGCATAGCACACATGCATAAAGAATAAAACATTTATTTTCGAAGAACAAAGCCCATATCCGGGACTCTAACTGGGACTTCCCATAACAGAACCCCACCCTTTTACCACCAAGCCATATGTTAGCATTAAAATCAACATTAAAAAAATTTTAAACTTCTAGTACGGCCTAAGAAACACAAGGAAGGATATGGTGTGGTTATGACAAAACAAATTTGTAAAATGTAGGTTAGAGGGATACAGACAGAGATGCACGCGCACGCACACACAAGCACAAGGAAGGATATGGTGTGGTTATGACAAAACAAATTCGTAAAATGTAGGTTAGAGGGATACAGACAGACATGCGCGCACGCACACACAAGCACAGTAGTAGGCATACATATACCCCCCCAAAAAAAAGACATATAAGACTACAATCTTTAAATGCATAATAAGACATCTTCATAACTTTTTTCATACACAAGCCATCAAGGTTGTTTTTGCTAAAGAAAATAACCTTTGATATATAAATAAAACTAAACACATAACTCAAACTTCTAAAGTAAACAAAAGTGTATCAGCAACGTACAACGTTTTGTTGAGCTAAAGTACAACGTTTAAGATGGGCATGAGAAGTGTCCTAATTTAAAAATAATTATAAAATTAAAGGCATAGCTAAGAAGTGTAACACATGTCTAAGAAGTTTCAATGTCCAACTATTGTCAACGAGCACAACCGATGGAAGTAATTGTCTTTGCTACATAGGAAATGGCTATGTATGCAAAAAAATCTTGATAGTATATGTTAAGAAACAACTAAGTTTTGTTAATTTTCCAATTATAGGATTCTAATTCTTTTGTACTAGAAATTGTACTAGGATAAAAATTCTCTTCTATTAGGAACTGTATTCTCATGTAAATCAACATACGGGCATTACCCTCATCAATAATAACACTCAAAAGAATTATATTTCATTTTATTACAAGACTCTGATATGATGTCAGAGGACTCCTAGGTATGCTCTTCAAAAGAATCTCCTCCATCAACAAAACCCCAAATTAATCTTATTCCCGATCATGGCAGGAAAAAAAAAAAAAACGTATTTGTTCTCTGTTAAAATATTCTCTCCTTTTCGTCGTTCCTTTTCCATTCTACTATCTTTTCCTTATCCTCCAATATCCTTTTCTTCTTTGATCACGTTTCACACCAAATAAAATAATAATAATATTAATAATAATAAAAGAAAAAATAGCATGTGTTACTGTAGTTACAGTACCCATGATAAGAATGTCCTTGTCTTACTGTCATATGTTCACATGATACCTCTCAATCTTTCTTTTCTTTTCTACTTTCTTACCACTCAATTTCTCTCTCTTTCTTCTCTAACTTGTGGTTCAAAAAAAAAAAAACAAACAAAAAAAAAAGAAACTTTTATACCTAAAAAACTTTTTTTTCTATCTAGCTTCCTTCTCTCTTTCTCTGGTCAGATTCAATACTATCTTTTCTTTTCAAGAGCCTCTCTTCATCGCTTAATTATACCTTTTGTGGTAAACTCTTATTTCTGCTTATGTAGTACTGTGCTCCTTAACAACATAGACAATTATTATGCTCCTTACAAGCAAAGACGATTGTTATGCTTCTTAAAAGTGGAGATGTATGGTTGCTTATCAAAAACTCACTATTTTTGCTTGTCAAAAGTGACCGTCACTTGTCAAACTCCCCAGACTGTTGCATGTCAAAAGTCAATTTCAACATAATAAAGGAATCAACTAGTGATGTTACTTTCTTCTGAAGCTTTACTGATAATTTTTTTCTCTTTTTAAATGCAATATTCTGTAACAAGTTGTGAGCACATAATACAGGCACCAGTTTGAGGGGAGTTTTAACAAATAATTTACTTTAATAATTTCCTAATTGTAATAGGGTATAAATTCTTTTGTATTAAGAATTGTAATAGGATATAACTTATCCTGTATTAGGAATGGAATTCACATGTAACTCTACCTATAAGCATTACACTCATCAGTAATAACACTCAAAATTTGTTTCTTATTTTTTTCTAGATTATATAGAAGTTTGTGTATGAATTTCGTTATTAAATTATCAAAAAATATATTTAATATATTGCTCAAGCAAAGTTGATGAATAAGGGAGATTTATTGAATACATTTCCAAATAGAGTCGTTAGGCATAGTGGGAAACATTCAAAAGTTAAAAAACATTACATGGAGAGTTCTCCATTTTTATTACTATTATTTTTTAATATGGAGGGAGGTTAACAAAGGCAACAATCTCGTGTAGAATCTGAGGTCTCCTATTATCAAACCCCTTACTTTACTAGTAAGCCATGACTCATTACCATTAAACGGAGATGAATAAAACATTTGGACTTACACCAACAACAACAACAACAACTAACCCTTTTATCCCAAGTATTTGAAATAGGCTACATGAACCAAAAAAGAATCACGCCAGATCGATCACTTTGATATTCCTTCTCCATTCATTTCTATCAAGTAATATCTCCTTATTTAAACCTCTACACTCCATATTTTTGTGTATCACCTCCATCCATATTTTTTTCGATCTTCTCTTCGTTCTTTTAATTTGTCCTACATTGATAAACTCCCCTCTTCGAACTGGTATACTTGTAGGCCTACGTTGCACATGACCAAACCATCGTAAGCGATTTTCTCGCATCTTCTCATCGATGGAAGCTACACCTATCTTAGCACGAATATCTTCATTTCTCACTTTATCTCTCCTAATGTTGCCGCACATCCAACGGAGCATGCGCATCTCTACTATATTTATCTTCTGTGAATGACGTTTTTTTATAGCCCAACATTTAGACTTACAACTTGTATTAAATCATACTTACTGGCTGCATTGATTCATTCCAAATTGTCGATGGATTCAGTTAAAACATTTTTAACTTACAAATAGTGGTAAATCTCACTTATAGTTGTTTTGATGCTTTTAAATTCTCAAAAGATTCACTTTCAAGAAAAAGTAATAAAAAATTTATCTTCATCATTGCCTGCCATCATGCATTGGCCGCTTGTTTTGTCCCTTGTGAAGAAAAGCCCACAGTATTTCACCATTATATTAGTACAAATACATATGGAAAACATATATTTTAACTTAATGAGAATTTAATAAACAGAATGGTACTTTTACATGGGAAAATATAAATATGAAGCATGTGGGCAGCAAAATTAACTATTTGAAGGTATGTTTTACTCAAACAAAAGATAAATTGGACCACATGTTTCTAATTTTGAAGTAAATCTTAGCGATTACGCATATTATCAACTTGAAAGGACTCAAACTGAAACACTAGATGGAAGGGCTCAAAAAGAAAGAACTTATAGAGCACACGTAAATTTGATGTTTGTCATTTTTAATACCTAAATGCCTACTGTATTATGCTAGTGAGGCCAAATTTCGCGGTAAAGCAGGTTTTTGGGAATCAGGAGATCCCCAGTTCAAGACCAACCAATTGTCTTTGTTTACATTTTTTTTTTTTAAAGAAAAACCTTAGCTATTGTTATTTCTTTTGAGTATTATGATGTATGTTAAACCAGAAAAAGGAAAAGTACCGTAGGAATCTATAAAGTGAAAAGGATTTTATGTGCAACAAGCCAATAATAAAATCTAATTTCATAGATTGGGGTATACAAAAGAAGGCAGACCAAGATCATCAACATATTCAAAATATAAACATTCTAAGTAAGTAAAATATATAGATCTTGAAATGAACTGTTTGTAGATGTAAGAGTAAAATGTAATATGTTTTTAAACAAATAGTTTATAGATGCACGATTATGTTAAAAAGTTCAATTACGCTTAGGCTTAATCCATCTATAGAAAGTTTTCTTTCAAAAAGCATTCATATATACTCCATAATTTTATGAATGGGCATGAATGTTAGTCTGGAAGTTAAAACTCTGCCGGATAACATGCCTGTTAATATTCAAAGATAAAAAGTTTTCTATTGTTCTGAGATTATAAATATGAAAAACAGAATTTGCTAGGGCCTTCTATGTGAAAATCAGAGTTTTCAATATAAAGAGCCAGTTTTCATTATGCTAGCCAACAAATCTTGTAAGTTCAGTTGAATTGCAATGCTAGTGGATTGGGTTTTATTTCTTTCAAAGGCGTACATGTGGCAAATAGGTCGAGCGGTCACATGCCGGCACGTGCCCAGCACGACGCACCGCCGGTGCTCGGGCCGAGCCTATGTGGTCGGGCCTCTGGCTCGAGCTGGCACGTGTGTTATGTGCTGTGCCCGGCATAGAATGCCTAATTAATTTTTTTAAAAGTTGCCATGGGGGGCAAAGAGGGGTTTTCTGCGGAAAAAAAAAAAATTTCAAAAAACAACCCAATCACACACTTTGCACTTATTATTTAACTGAAATTAGTTAGTTTTTTTAATCAAAATACAAATAAACCATTTCTTGAAGATATTATCAAGCCAATGGAAATTAAATTTAGCAAATATTTTAGAAATTTTCTATGCTATATTTTGCCACCGTTTTAGATTTACGAACAAAATTATGGAATGAAAATTTTAATAGAACAATTTCATAGAAATATGGGTTATAAAAATAATTTTCAAGAATTAATTAATGATATTAAAACATGTTTAGATATTATGTACTCCACATATGAAGATATATATGATAACAAATCCCCAAATACAACAAATCAACAAATTGAAGAAGATGAACCATCAAACACAATAATGTCCACTACATTCAACCGCAAAAAACCTAGGCCAACTCACACTTCTTTTAATGAACTTCAATACTATTTAGATATGGCCAATGCAGATAGTAATGCACGTGATTGTTATGAAATTTTTGATATTTTGACATGGTGGAAATCAAGAAGAAAACATATCCTGTATTTTTCAACATGATCCGTGATATACTAATCCCTCCGGTGTCCATAGTAGCATCGATGTCTGCTACTGTGCAGATGGAAGATAGCTAACAGAATGGAGGAGCTCAATGGCAACAAATATATTAGAAATGTGTATTTGCCTAAAGGACTGGATGGATGCTGAACAAAAAAAACTAAGAAATTGCAGACGAACTAGAGTAAGAGAACTCACCCGGAGAATATTGAAAATTGAAGACTCCTACACTATTTGCCTCCATTTTTCTCTCTTTACAATTGTATTTATTTTTCCATGTAATTATTTTAATAACTCATAATTCTCTAGAAAGTAATACTAAAAACAAATTGAGCGTGACGACTAGCGTTCTCTCCCCTCTCTTCGGGCTTTCTATATCTCCAAATAGATTTATAGAGTTAATTTGTAAATGTAATCAAATTCTATAAAACAAAATTCCATTTTCATACAAATTTGTTAGTTAATCTTCTTTATTGTTAAAACTTATAATTTGGTTAATCATTTTTATTGTTTAAAATTAAAACTTATAACTTAAATAACAAATTTAACAAAATCATAATCATTTACCCGGGTCGGCACGTGCGGACACAGGCACGGCCCGTGCCAGCGGGCCATGCCCGAGCTTACGCTCGAGCGACCATGCTGTGCCAGGCACGACACAGCCGTGTCTTGGCCGAGCCATGCCTAAGCCATGTGGGGCACGGCCTGATTGCCACCACTAGTCATAACTGCTCTCACTTTTGAGTTGCGTTGCATGCCTTGTTCAGGACTTTCCACATGGTAAACATTTAGGTGGTTTCTGAAACAAATCAATTTCCAAAATCACAAACTCATTGAGAGGGCTCGTGTTATAGTAGTTCTTTTAATGCTGCAATAGTTGAAAACCAATTACTTGAATGCATGGATGTACCCTACATCACGTAACACAAGGCTCAAATTTCGTTAGTGGACCCAAAATTTTTATAAGTTTAGAAATAAATTAAGAGTACGGCATTAAGGTGTAGATGTATAAGAACAAAACACATGCTAGCGAATAAAGAAAATAAGTTGGGTGACAAAACATACCACTGCATAAGTCCACCAAAATTTGCCAGATATAATGGAAGTCACTTGTACAAAGCTTGTTATGTAGATCACATCATGCAAATAGCTGCAATGAGATTTTTTTTGATAATTACAACCTTTAGATAGAACTCAACAACCAGAAGTCAAGTAAATAAGATTGACAAAATAGCAGATGATGGTTAAAGTGAGGACTTCAAAGTTCAAACTTTGAATGCACTTATTTTCCTTGTATGTGTGTTGATACATGTCATGGGATTCTGCCTTTAACATCAAGAAACAGATTCATCCATCATCACAGAAAAAGTTAAAAAATGTGAGCTATACTCAGTGACATTAGAATGTTCTATTTAAGGCTTTAACAGTTCATAGATGCAGGATATCCCTGCTTGACATTTCTCTAATCAGAAAAGCAATTGCAGTGCACCAACAAGACACCTAGCAATACAACTATTTCAAAACAATTCTGCAACACAGTCATGGACATGTATTCTCTTCTGCCATAATTGGCTAAACCTTCCGGGCCTCCATCATCATGCGCAAGCAATCCCGTGTATGCGCATGTGGTTGCACACATGTTCATGTACTACATTGCACTGAATTGGCTGAACTGGTGTACTGGATTAAATTGTATTGAATTGGCTGAATAGGTCTACTGGATTCTGTAAATTAGCGGTGACAAACATGTCATTACCCACCAGATTGATTCAAACCCGATATGCTAATTTTCAGGTTATGGTCGACTCTACGCTGGTACGCGCCAAAGCTAGGTGAACTTGTCCTAGTCTAATATTAATGGGCTTCAATATGGGTGTACCCCTTTACCCTTTGACTGACCCATATCAAAGTTTCCCAGTTAGCACATTTTATGTCAGCTGTGTCCTCAAAGAACATGAGTTCAATTCTCTCCTTTGCATCCTTTATTAGTCCTAAATGATAACAATTATGAAAAACGTCATTGGTTTCTCGCAACATCTACTGACTTGGTTGTTGAATCATGCATATCTAACTGAAGTGTCACTAGTTTGATTCTGCTCTTTATCAATTTGGTTCTTCTTCTTTTTTTGTTGCAAAATGAAACCAACTCAGGCCCAACCTGCTGATAACTGAGTAGCAGGTTCGTGATTACTCATTTATCATGTGTGTAGGGTATATATCTACCTTATATGGTTCAACCTCAACTGTTTGGGTTCGAGTAAGCCTTATACAGATGAACCTGAATTTTGATCCAACCAGCTCGCCAGCCCTCGTATGAATTGGCGAAAACAGGCAATATGTAATCATGCTTGAATATTAACTCACCTCATATTTCAAGGTTTTGAGATTTCACGTTGGGTTTCAGATAGCATTGGCCCAGAAAGTGAGAGACAAAGTTTGGTTATTGTCATCTGGAGTGAGTTTATGCAACAAGAAAAAAGAATCAAAGAGTTATTCATAAATTTGATATGTAAGAGAAAAAAAGGGGAAAAAAGAATCAAAGAGTTACTCCTAAATTTGATATGTAAAAGAAGAAGGGGGAAAAAGAAGACAAGAAAACAATGGAAGGGAACTGTTATTACCTGGAAGGGTAACAGATAAAGCAGTTTATTCTATATGAAAGACTAGAGAATTTACACTTCCGAGTGCTCATAGAAGGAATTTTATTGAAATGTTAATGCACATTAGATTTAGCCATGTTAATGATCAAACAGAAGTTCAAGCAAGAGTGATTTGATTACCAAAATCAAAATTCAGTCAATGGCAGACCAAATTATGAATTGTTCAGTTTTTTTAATGGCTGTGGGAAACTAGTTCCGGATTGAGATATGAGTTAAGATAGGCTGACTCTAGGGCGAGGATAATAAGATTCCTTGGGTCAGGCTAATCTGATATCTATGGAACTAATCTATGCACATGTTAGGACGCATGACACATCATGACAGAAATACTTCAGCTCTCTGATAAACAAAAAAAATAACCAGCTATTTTGTCTTCCAATTGACAAGAAGAGCATGACATTACTATCACCACCAATATGCTTGGATCAAAGCAATTCATATACAACATAATTATTAAGAAGTATATAAACAATCAAAAGTCCGGATCATTGTTGAAAATAACGCGTTATGAAACCCGTTATTTGCGTTACGTAACCTAACGGAATCCCAACGCTACGTAACAACTGGAAATAACTCAGTGCACCATAACAGTACGTTTTTTACGTTATTTTACGTTATATTACATAACGTTACGTTAAATTACGTTATGCTACGTTATTTACAATTATTTTTTTAGTAATTCATATATTGTTGTTGATTATTATTTTGATTATTAGCGAATTGCTGTAATTTTCTTAATTAATTATTAGCTTGTTTGATTGCTTTTGGAATTTCTAACTTGATAATTTAAGTTTGTTTCTTTATTCACTTGTTGTATTTCTCGTCCGGTTGCTAAAATATTTTACTTGTTGATTTTATTGAATTTTTAATTGAACTGAAATCAAAATTCATAAATAAGATAAATTGAACATTACAAAATATAAATTACAACAATGATAATAATTGGAATCGAAATAAAAAATTGGAATCTTGCTTTTTTTTATTTAAATGATGATTGGAATTACGGTTGCAGACTTAATATAATTTATGAAGATATATAAAAATTATTGTAAAACTTAATATAACATTTGAATAGATTATGTATTACAAAATAATTTTATATATTTTTAGATATTTTAAATTTATTTTAATTATTTTATATGGTTTTATATTTATTTTTATTAAATAAATAGAAAATTGCATAACCTACGTTATGCGTTACGCTATTTGCGACATAACCTAACAAAGGCAAAACGTTACGTTACCGTTATCGCTATTTTAAACATTGGTCCGGATGGCTTGATTTCAAGGGTTTCACTGCAGATTCATATGATTACAAGGAGGAATGTATGTTCTGTTGGAATGAAAAGTGTTCAAAAAGAGAACCCAAAGAAGTTTGTATTTAACATTTGTTGGTGCATTTTATTGCTTACTAGGGAATATCCGAGTATTTTGACAGTTAATCGAGTTCCAGAGAGAATCCAAAAAAAGTTAGTATGCAATTGCTTGTATAGTCACATAAAGTTTCAATAGTGGAGAAAAGTTGAACTTGTTTAACAGTTCTTACTATGGTAAATAGCTTTACGTGCATTATTATTGCATAGTGATTGTTCAGTGGTGCAGTTCCATTGCATGGTGATTTTTCTGTGGGTATGCAGTCTCAGTTTAGAGGCTTCAAATGAAATACCTTTGTACCAAGTACATTTATGAGTTTCCATATTATAAGTGTCTCTCTATTATAGGACTTTCTACAACAATGTAAAAAAATGTTTTAGAAAGCCACTTATGCAGCCGCATAAACAAATGCGCCTTCGAACCGAATTGATTGGATTATGCACCTATAATATGCGATCATCTTGATCATGAATAATCAGATCCAAGTGGATTATCTCCATGCATACATACCCACTTACTGGAGAGATATTTTGTTTGAATTTTTGTAACAAACTAATTTCTATCATAACTTACACTCCTGAAGTTAGATTAATCCCCGAGTGACTGCGTTGTGTTCGTCTCATTTTTTTTATATTTTGGTGTTTTTCTTGAAATTTTCTAGACAACCACTTAAAATAATTTTTTTTAATCATTGGTAGACCTTATACATATTTTGACTGGACCCTAAACATATTTTGACTAGTCTCTTCTCTTTTGACTTGTAAAATCAAGTTTGACTCTACTTGGATTAGTTTAATTAGAGTTTATGGCCTTAAACAACTTTAATAACCTATTATTACTTGTCATTTGTTTTATATCTATTTTACCTTTATTCAATTATAGCTCTCACGCCCCATCTTCCTAAATTGTGGATCTTAATCTCTCCCCATGCTGTTGGACTAAATTGAAAAGAGAGAGAGAGATTTTTTTTTTTTTGGTCTCATTTTCCTCTCAAAAACTCTCTCAATTTCTCTCTCTTCTACATCTTCATCTTAGGTTTGGGTTTTTTTGAAGAAAACATAAAATTTCCAAGTTCTCTCAAGTTCCAAACTCCAACATCATCACTCCCATCTTCATCCTCTAGCTCAAGATTACAAGCCAAGTAGAATCATATCCACCTTTATGATTTTTTTATAACTAAAATGTTTTATAGTTAACTTAGAATCTTGATCTGTTGAACTTAGAAAAATAATGTCTTTCTACAAAATCTCTATGATTATGTTAAAAAATATACTTTATTCAATATTTATGTTATAAAATCTATGATTTATATATGTCCCATAATGCTTAAACTACAAATTGCAAACTTAAACAATATACTCTGTTTTTAAGTTATAAAAATGTTACCTTTATGAATGTTCATCATATTTAGATACAATTTGAAATTTTTCATATAAATTCTTCATGTTTAATTGCAATGATTCGATTCCCAGGCAAACATCATTTCTCACTTGTCATGAGAAAATTTCTATATAATATATGTATATATTTATTCATAATCATATTTTAAAGAGGGGAATTTCACATAGTTTTTTACACATAATTTGCTAAAGCACTACTTTTATACAAGTTATTACGTTTATGTCATAGTACTTTTTATGTTAATCCATATTCACTTGAATAATATATATATATATATATATATATATATATATATATATATATATAATTGTAAGGTTTAATAAATTTGTTACCTTTCCATATATGAAAGCATGCTAGGATTTGGAAAACTCATGTATTGATAAAAAAAAATGGTTATGATAGTGTTGTACATATTCAATAGATATTCTTACACCCTAATATCCACTTACCTAATATGTGATTTATATGCATGATTTGTATATATAGCTTATACACATAATCAATATTTTCATAACACTCATTCTAACATTCTATGACTCATCATGCTTGCCCTTAACGTGTACATACAAGTTACTTGATACAAAATACATGAAAATATGCTAGACTACCCTGATTAATAATTAGACACGTCTTAATATTACCATGAATCCTAACTTGCTAGTCAACTTGATTTTGACATAGGCCGTCTTACTTGTTACTCGAAAATTGATTTGATGATAGATATATATACATATTAGTCTTGACTAGTAATATAACTTGAAATCTTAGGTTATGAGAGGGCTGAAGGATGGACTAATACCGTATCATGAAATCTTAGGTTATGAGATTGCGCAAGTGAAATACGAGCCCATCCGTAGGGCACCCCGATGGTACTGAGCCATCATCTCTTTTTTAGTCCATGTTAATTGGACGATCGATTACTCAGTATCAATATTTACTTGAGTACTTAGCGGCACGGCAAATTCAGCGCCAGCATTTTGGACGGGTCCCGAATATGCATGGATACTTTCACGATACGAGTCTGTTTCTTCACCAATTAGTTCAAAAATAAAATAAAACAAGATATTAATTTAGACTTGATATGTATGTATATCCCCGCTTGATAGATATTGTTACTTGATTATTTATTGATTTTCATACATGCACATATACTTTTTATATCCATATTCATATTTTCCTTAGTAGTTTATATTGCATAATCCCTACTTTATTTGTTTTACTTACCAGATTTGACTCTGAGCTCACCCACCACTCGCATACTGAATACGAGAGCGAGAATCCTTTAGTGCACGATCCATACTTTCTGGAGCAGATCGAGCAGTAATATAATCCTAGGCCTTCACTTTTGTATTTTTAGATTTGGTATGTATTACTCTTGTGAAGACATAGTTCCCAACTCTTATACCAGTACTATACTTATTTCTTTATGTTTTAGATATATTGTATATCTTTTTTTATATCACAGTAAACTAACTTCTAATATCTTAGTAAATGAATTGTATTCTAATTTTATTCATTCATACTTTTACATACTTATTGGTCTCGTGCACATCAATTTACACGTGCCCACCAGTAATGCACTCCGTTTAATGCTCAGTGAAGAGTAGGGCACTGCTATTTTTTGTAGTTGAACCTGATCCAAAACTCATTACGACAAAACCCTAAAAACCTTGATCCTATTTATAGACTCACCCATTATCTTCTAAAATACTAGCAGGTTGTGGCAAAAAAGGTTTTTTTTTCTTCATTTTTCTTTAATCTCTTGAATATCTTCTCTCTAATGTAAATCTTCATGAAACTTTCATTTTCTCAATTTCCCTTAGTTGTCAAGTATTTTTTGTTGGTGAAGTTTGCTACCACTCAGTCCTCTGTAAAAAGGCACAAGAACTCGACTATTATGTCTTATTAAAAAAGTCATTGGTTCCTCTTATGAATGTCGTCTCATAATTATCTATTGGTGGCCATTTCGTATATTATTCTAACAATTTCGTTGGCGCTTCTGGAAGGATTCTTATTGGAGTCAACACCGTTACCCACGACTTTGTCCACTCTTTGAAGAGATACTTCAGCCTGATTGTTGTCACCTGATGCAAATCAAATGACCGGACTAACTCGTTATGTATATTTATGGCCCAAATGATTGGAATCTTAGGGATGACTAATGGCCGAAAATCGAGGACATCAGGGCTTCCTCCTCTTACCCTAAGTGATAGGAGGTGATTTTAATACAGTTAGATTCTCATATGAACAAAAAGAAGGGGATATCAACTACAAGATTAGAGAAGCATTTAATGGCCTTAATCACCAGCACGGACCTTATCAAACTCCCTCTACTGGGACGTTTATTATGAGGGTCCAACATGTGGGAGGATCTCTATCTTGCGAAGTTGAATAGCATGCTCATATCTCACTCATAGGAACCCTCTTTCTGTAATGTTTTTGCGTACTGCTCCAACATCCTACCTTTTATCACGTCCATATGTTGTCTCAGATCCTGTGAAGATGTCCCAGGAAGGAATGCATCTTTAGATTCGAAAAGTGATGGTTGAAATATGAAGAGGTTGTCAATTTCATTAAAGAAAGCTGGGCTCAACATAGCTCAGAAAAGGATGCGACAGAAACTTTTGCGCCAAATTAAGCCGATTAAGGAGTTCTACTTAAACGAAAGAAGATATTCATTTGGGATGAGAAGGCCCGAAAGAGAAAGCTCCTAGAAGACATTGAAATGCTAGAACGTAGAGAGAAAGTCTCGATTCTTTGCTCGACTGGTAGAAGCTCTTTATCATATTACTGTGCTCAGATTATTCAATTTTATAGGGGGCGGATATAAAATGGTGACAAAGGGTTAGATGCAGATGGTTGAGAGGAGACGCAAACCCTGCTTTCTTCCATAGGTTTGCCCATATGAGACATCACACCAACTATAACCACTCTCTCTCTCTCTCTCTCTCTCTCTCTCTCTCACAGACAAACCTATCATAGGGGTGGAAGAAATTTTGGCCCATGTCTATCAGCATTTTCAGACCTTTATTCGGGAACTCCAAAGCCAACATGATTCAAAGGTCTACTCAAGGACCATGATGCTAAATGGTCTAGTAGCAGATTATCAGATGGGCTTCATAACTAGTAGGAATAAATTAGAGGGAGTCGCACTAACTCAGGAAGTGATTCACCAATGCCAAAAATACGGAACACTGGGATACCTCCTGAAACTAGATTTTGAAAAGGCTTACGATACAATCTACTAGGACTCTCCTAGAGGTCTCGTGACTCAAGGGCTTGCAAATAAGTAAAAAATCGTGGATCATCAATTGTCTCCAATCAACTAAGGTCCAAATTCTAGTCAACAGAAGGATCGATAAAGAAATCAAATGCAAGCGTAAGGTCTAAAATAGGGAGACCCTCTCCCCCACTTTTCGCCTTAGTTGCAGACGGGCTCAATAATATGATTCGCAGAGCAAAGCAGGCTGGCTTAACCTAGGGCCTTCTAGTAACCTCCTCAATAGCCTTCATCAATCTTCAGTTCATTAATGACACCATAATCTTTAGACATGTCAGCATCAGACAAGTCTACATCCTCAAATGAATCCTCTTTTGCTTCAAGCATGGATCAAGTTTGAAAATTAATTTTCATAAAAACTCTCTTATTCCTATTAGTGGGAATAACCTTTCGCTTTAAATCATCTGGAGCATCTTTGGATGTTGGAAGAATTCTTTCCTTATCAGATATTTAGAGATCCCCATTAGACCTAGAAAATCACACAGTCAGGACTGGAACCCCTATTTGACTTGTTAGAGAGGCAGCTTGTAGCTGAAAATGCAACGTTGTTCTCACAGCCATTCCCCTCTATCATATGTCCTGCTTCATTCTCCCATGTTAGATAAGGAAAAGAATCAATCGGATCAAAAATAGGTTCGCGTAGGAAGGGACCTAGAATAATATTAGGAAGTTTCACTTGGTTTCCTGAGATTAGGTTTGCAAAGCTAAGTCTGACAGGTCTCAGTGTACTAAGCCTGCACAATTTCAACTTAGCCCTTATAACAAAGTGGTGGTTGAACTGCATCATTCATCCACGAGGCACCCTCCAACCACTTTTCCATGCCAAATACAGACCTATAAGGAGAGACTGGACTGCTAGGCCCCATAACTCATCTAACAATTCAGGACTCTAGAAGGGCTTCCTAACTTTCTAATCCGTTTTATTTTATAAGTTCGGAAATGGAGATAAAATCTCATTCTAGCACGACCTTTAGTGCTCACAAATCCCCATGCGCCATCTTTTCCCTCTCCTTTATGAACTCGCGTCAAACCATGAAGCTTCTGTCAAGGAGTAATGGTTCCTAGGACATGGGCCCTAATACTGAGGCGGACCCTACACCAGGATTCAAGTCGCTATATTGAAGTCTTTACGATCCGTCTTATCAAATCCTCACAAGGACGATGTACCTCTTTGGAGATGGAACAAACTGGGAATTTTACGATTAGTTCTAGATATTGAGTTATAAATGATGGCAGTTACCGAATGGAACACGCGAGGGACATCTGGGCCACTAAATGCCCTCTCAAGGTTAGGGTTTTCCCTTAGTTGGTATCAAAGAATTCCATCCATATAATTTTCAGAAAAGAGGTTGACAAGGTCCCGATAGATGTGGTTTTTCTAGTATAAAAACTGAAACCGTGGATCATATTTTCTGGTCCAGTGAGTTTGCAGACTTCAACTAGACCTAAGTCACCTAATGTACCGCTTCTTTTGGTTTTAACCTCGACAACAACACGTCTCACAATATTTGGATGAGGCTTGTTCAAGGAAAGAGAGGTCATAGTTAAGATGCACCATTACCGCAGCCATATGTTGAAACCTTGAAGAGAACATAACAATAGAATTTTCACTTATATTACACACTCTGTCGATATTTGCCAATCCTTTGGTCACCATGACATCACACTCTAATCAGGTTCATACCTAGATGGAGAGGAGGGTTCGTCACTGGGAGATGCGAAGGATTCACATGCCCATCCACATTCTGACAGGAAAGACGCATTCGCTGCTAGCAACAACGCCCACTGGTCTGATGATGACATCCAGATGCTTAGCGAGTGATTCACATAGCTCTCTTCATTACTTTAATTAAGCATGTCTACAAATGCCTTTATATATCTATTATTTTGTCTCCAATGCCTTCCTTTTGTATTGCTACTTTCTACTTCTGTTATTTCTTTTAATGGAATGAAGAGAGTTTTGATCTGCCATTTTATCTTTAAAAAAGAACTCTTGACAATTAATTTCTAAATTGTGCTTACATATATAAATTTTCTCGTATTCATTTTGTTTTTAATTAATGGAGAATTTTTCACAAATACTATATAAATATTCAAACATATGCTTAAATATATGTATATAGAGTTCATTTAAACATAACTCCGCATAATCCGTTTATGCGACGTATAAACTTAATATGCTTTACATATGTTGTCCAACTGAACTCATAACGGAAACATGTTTTACAACCTTGATTTTCTATAATTAGAGGCTTCTATAATCAACTCAAGTTTTCATCAATAAGATAAAGAATAAATAAGGCTTTAAGTAATATGATTTATCAAGCTGAGTCGCTGATGGTTTTATTTTATCTAACAGCTACTTCCACATGCTGTCTGGAGATGTTAAATTGTATCTGTGGCTCTAATTGAGGCACATGCAAATGCATGTAAAATAAAATTAAAAGTTTAATGTAATTAAGATATGTGAAAAAGGTTATATATCTAAGAAGATGGTGCAGTTTATAATTTATTAATGAATGAACAAAGAAATAATACTGGGAATTGAGGATTACTGAATGCAGATTTAATGTGGACATGCCATTAGAATTTAACTACTTCGGATTTTTTATAGACATGACCTTGACTCCATAGTTTCTCCATATTTAGAGACTAGAAAATTTTCTTTTAGAATAAGATGGATAGATGCTAAAAATGGGTGGATAGATTCCTGTGGAGGTGAATCGAACGTGAGTTACTAATAAAGTAACTCACAAATTAAAAAATTGCTCTAAGAATTGTGGTTATAGTAGTAGACAAAATTATTTAGCATATAACATTGCTTTCTGGAGATAGACAACTGGTGAAACAACTAGCAAGGTTGCTGGTTGCCTATGATAAACTAGTATAGCTTTGAAACTCTCACAGCAGGTTATATATTAAATGAAAGTTCTAAACTATACAAGTTATGATGATACCATATAAGTCGTACGTAAAAGTGTTTCACTGGATCCCAGCCATCTATATAGAATTATTAATGCCATTGGATCCCAGCCATCTATATAGAATTATTAATGCAAGCATTACTTTAAAAAATAAGAAAAAATTGGAAAAAAAATTCACTCTTTAAGGTTCTTCATAGAACATACCATGAAGCGTATAACAGTTCCCATAAATAAATTAATGAAACTGCTAATTTATATGAAACAATATTCAGCCAGAACAAACAGAAGGCATACCCACAAATTCCCTCCGTGGTCATATCAAAACCACCATCTAGAAGTTCTCCATCTTCAGAGAATGCTGGCTTTGCCATATTGGCAAGTTGCTGATACGAAATCCCATAGGCTGCGGATGTCACAATGAGACCAACCCAATGCTTCCATGTAAAGGTTGAATGAAAGAACAGCATCCTGATCAACACATAAACGACCTGCATAGTTATAGGTTAAATTCATATGAAGTGGAAATATAATTAAAAGAAAAAGAGAATGATAAAAGCTTCTCCACATAGTCAAATAACCTCCATAGGAAGTTAAACTCAAGTAAAGATAGGAAAAATAAAATGAACCATTAAGTTAATAATTAATAAGTCCATAACCATATTAACAAACTGAACCATTAAGTTAAAATTTAGATCCATCAATTCCTCTCTGACCTGGTTTCTTTTCCTCAACGCTCCATCACCTTACACTTTGAAGACTGCAGAGTGCATAGATCTCTCCGAAAATCCAAATATTGCTAGACTGATAAGTCTTCTGAACACTCCAATTTTATATTCTTGCTAAGCAGAAAATCAGGGACCAGGGATGAATAATGCACATCATCATCAATTGATCTCGAAAAGATGTCCATTAGCAGCATATTTGAATATCAACAAGGTGGGAAAATCAGAAACTCGCCTGTAGGCAATAGGCATGACTCCAAACAATGACTATAATACAACTCAAACCTGTTCCTGTCTGTTCTTGGACTCTAACCGTGCCTTAGAGTTGAACGTAGTTCCCTATAGCAAAGCTACCCCTGCCTGCTAAACTCTTTCTAATTTTAGGAGAACTTCAGAGCATTGTTCCTTTGTTGCAGCAGAAACTTCAATCTCAGGACTAATAATGTCAGATTTTCCTATTCACCTTTCAGGATCAAAGCAAGCCCCTCCTTTTAAGCAAAGTTTAGAGATCAGGAAACTAGTACTAATGTAAAGGCTTGACATCAGATTCATAGATGGTCATAAATTGTAGAATCTTCATTAAAATCCTGAGGTTGATTTCAGGTTGCCAGCTGATTATATACTTCGCCAAACCAAGTTCTGATGGATAAGGATTAGATGATGATGATTCAATGGACTAGAACTGCAGCACGGAAGTGAACTAATCTATTCAATAAAGATTAACGATGCTGACATGGATTTTATCTTTAACTTGAATAATTGAGATTGAGAAGAATGGTCAATGCTAATACTCATGCCCACTGCACTACGAACAGAACAAAGTCACATTGACAGGAAAGACAGCTAAAAGTAAGTTTGGAGTGAACAAAACTACATGATACAAAAGGTGCTTATACTTCCATACTGATGCATGGGATACAGACTAAAAGGATCAATCCTTTATGTACATACACAAGGTAATTGGCTGCTGCAGTGACACACAGTGGGAAAAAACAGTTTTTTACATTAATATGACCAATGATGCACAAATGTAACACCCATGAAAGCTCAGTGCTCACATACAAGTTTGCTCAAAACAACATAGGTTAACTTCTTCTTAGGAAAATTATTACTAGTTTAGGTAAAAAGTGATCCAAGATAAAGAAACTATGTAATAACTAATAAGAGGAATACCGTAAAAGAATAAAACCTTTGACGACAACAACACATTCGCTGTGGGATAAGTGGCTAGAATGATAATGAACAGAATACATTGGAACAAAAAAACAATACCGTAAAAGAGCAATATACAGAAAATGCTGTACCCAGAGATGAAAGCTAAAAAAAAAAAAAAGAGCAACACAAACAAATTTAGCTGGTTCATCTTTATAAAGCTGTACCCAGAGTTGATGATGACAAGAGATTCCAGTATATGAGTTAAGATATAAAACTGAGGCCTTACAGGCATTTGATACAAAGAGATACGATGGAGGCATCACCATCACACTCTTCAAGCCAAAAGAATCGTCATAGAGGAATCCTTTTTACAAAAGTATGTTCACATCACGCCCTAGAGATCCCTTTAAAGTTTTAGCCACAGCCTTGGTTAGTGTTCCATGAAGAATACCATTTAGATACAATATGCGTACTTTCAGACACTCCAAACTTGATTAAGAAACTAAATCTCTAATATAACCATCCAATACCAAGTCTGCCGTCGAAATATTCAAAATTAAAATTTAAGGTAGACTCATACTCACTAAACAAGTTAGACATACAAACTAATGTTACCTTTCAGTAGTAATGAGTAGTAGTCCAAGATATGTACATCGGATATGCATACTACTTCATTCTCCAGCAATTTCGAGTCTTTAATACTTAAAATAACTTTTATTTTTCTCCTTTTTGTCGCAGCACCTTTCTGTACCCTCCGGCGCACGACCATTTTCTGTGTACAAGCAGCCTTCAAAGCCTAGAGCACTAAACAAAATTAAACTTTAACTCGATGACATGAAGCACACGATAATCAATTGCATCATGCCAAACTTGCATCACTAGCTGTAGAAAAAAAAAAATACCACCATTGACATCCAGCACCAAGTTAGTCTCCAATTCTATATTGAAGTGTTCCTCTAATAAGATAAACTAGATCATTCGTATCTCTCCCATACCTATGCACGCTACTATTTTTTAGTTGCAATTTCCCTTCGCCTCACCTCATAGTTTAACCATTCAAGCTATATCAAGATACAGATATTCTCACCAACTTCCTAGATTTGGAAGATTATTGTTCACCAAATCTGGAAGTATCTTCACTATACTTGTATAGATCAGTGTTCAAGAAGCCTCTGTGCGGAAACAGAGATGGTAGGAATGAGAATGGATAGGGCGGGCCAAGAGCTAATCTTTAGGCCCGCCTATTCTCATCCCTACCAGACAGTTAATTCCATCCAGTGCTAGCTACCTAGCCAGTTTCTAGGCACCACCAAAGCAGTTTGGACAGTTTTATTTTCTTTATATATATTATAGATACACTCATAAAAAATTCTAAAATTTATTATAAATTTTTAAGAAATTATATTTTTAAAAAAATCTAAAATCATAATTTTAAAATAATTTTTAAAACATAATATTTACTTCTAGCAAGGAAACAAGGGTGTAGAGCTTCAACAAGGCAACAGAGTGCTGGTTGACATTCAGTGCACATACTGTGAAGACTGAGAAGTTAGGAACTGATGGGAGAAGATTCAAGAAAGAGGGTTGAAAAGAGAAGTGGTAAAGGGACAATAGTAAGGCACTTTTTTGGAGATTGAAAGAACATAGGGGGTCAGAATGTGGGGCGAGGATAGAGCCTAGCTTGATACCCCCTACTTATAAGGCAGGTTGACCCTGCTTTGAAATAGATCATTCCACCTAACTAAGATATTAAAAGTATTTGATGGGCCACCTAAGCAGATCTAATCCCATCTTAGGCGGTTTGAGCCGCCTGGCATTCCAAATCTGTCCAAGCAAATGCTTGAATATTGCTATCACTGAGGTAGACGGTCAGAAGCAAAAAAGGCGAGTGGCTGCCTTTTAAAAAATTGGTACCAACTCACCGCTCACCAGATAAATCTTGGGTATGTTATTTTTCTCATTAAGCTCCCAAACCTCAAACCTGAAGGTGGCATAAGCTGTTATGAGTTTACTTTCATAATTATATAGATAATGGGAGAATGAATTGAAGCTTTTTATATATACTTAATTTTATATATACTTTGGGAGCAAGAAATAATAGGTTATCTTTGTGTTAAAAGGGATAAGACAGGTACCAATGAATCATTAATCAAGCTCCTTAAGTCAAATATCATTATAAAGACAAGTATCAAGTAACATATGTTAATATTAGAAAGACAAAGCAAGAAATGGTGTTTGTGAATTACAACATCTGTCAAGTGCTCAAATTTCTGCAAGACTAGATACTTGCATGTGTTACATATACCCATTCAGTTTAATGTTCGAAGAATGGTTTTAAATATTAGTCGACACTGATACACATAACGAATATTATATTAGATCATTAGGTACCTAATTAGTACAGACTTTGCCGTGTTTGATGACATTTATGCTATTGTCGATATGTACATATGATAACTTCGATTCTAATATCATAAGCCATTATCCAATACCAATAATGATTCTGAGAATCAAATGTTAGTCCAAAGGTACTCATGCATTTTTAAGCATATGAAGTTATGTACATACTACTCCTAGATACGATTTCCCAGGGTTTTAATGAAGTCAAAGCATAGATTCAACATTGAAGGTATAGGCAAAGTCACATGTTAACTTCAATATTGAAGGTACAGGCAAAGTCAAAATTATCGAGTGGTTTTGGCTCCTTGAAAATGAGTATAGTGCTCTGAGTCTCTAACATAGGGCTTTCCAGAAAGTCACCTATCATAGTATCACCCACCCTAATTTGTATTTCAAGAATATTAGGAATAGGTAGACTTCTATAAAAACAAACTTGCCTTTGTAAGCTCTATATTCCTAACTTTTGTTAGCTTTTTCCTCAGTTGGAGTTCCTACAATTGTTCTTTCTCCCTCCACTCACCCCCATAATGTCTTCGATGATCATCTGGGCACAACTATGAAGGCGTAGAATTCCAATGTCCTCATCTCCTCTTATTTGCTTCAACTCCTGGCTGCAATGTGGACAGATCCCTCCGCGCGGTTCTTGAGTTCAAACAAGAGCTCGATATATTAAACAGTCAAGAAGACCACCAACTTTGTTTCACTCGTTGTGGCTCCTGCACTCCCGTCTCCTTGTGAACATCCCTCACAATCATCTATTCAAGACTATCAGTGTAAGATGCAGTTGTTGCCTAGAAAGATTCATTATTGATTTGAATTATCTTGCTATGTTGTACCATTTTGCTGGCAAGAAAATAAAATGAAGAAGGAAAAAAGTTTAATTCACATAGTGATTATAGTGATTGTGAGGAATTTCATCAAATACTTGCAATGCACAACCATCTCCAACTTCACTAAAACCTGCTCGTGCCAACCTCCTCTTGACTCTACCAAAATCTACTCACTGATGCATTCAACAATGACCTCCTTCTCCTCTTCTATCACCGACTCAAAAACCATCTTCCCATCTTTCTCAGCTAGTGTCATTCCCATTGTCACTAACCTATACATTCTTCCTCTCTTCTCCCACCATCACTATCATTGCCATCGCCGTCTCATCTTATTCCCATTCCTGCTAAAGTGCCATCACCATCTCATCTTCCTCCTACTCCTGTTGAACCACCACCCCACCTGAACCACCACCTCCTTCAACGCAATCCGACACCTCCTCATCTAGCTATTCTTGTTGAGCCATCACCACCACCTGAATCATCACCTCCTTCAACGATAAATCCTACACCTCATCCAGCCATCATTATTTCCTTGCTTTTTCGTTAGAGAGCCATATTTGCTAAGCAGCTTAATAGAAAAGAAAATATGCACCTTCATATGTCCAATGAATTTAGAGGTATTTACTGGTTTGTCCCTCAAATCTTTATATATTATGATTTAGTCCCTCAAATCTTCATATTTAGGATTTAGTCCCCCAAATCTCCTAAGTTACTACAATTTAGTCCCCCTCCCTAACTTCATTAATTTTTGACCTGATATTGCCATTTTATCCCTCCTCATTCATTTTTTCTCTTCCTCCTCTCTTCTCCTCCTCTCTTCCTCCTCTCTTCTCCTTTTCTTCATTATTCGTCCTCTCTTCTCCTCCTCTCTTCCTCCTCTCTTTTCCCAAAGAAGAAAAGAGGAAGAGAAAAGGAAGAGAAAGGAGGAATAATGAAGAAAAGGAGAAGAGAGAAAGAGAAGAAAAAATGAATAAGGAGGGGTAAAATGGTAATATCAGGTTAAAAATTAAAGAAAGTTAGGGATGGGGACTAAATTGTAGTAACTTAGGAGATTTGGGGGACTAAATCATAAAATATAAAGATTTGAGGGACAAACCAGTAAATACCCCATGAATTTATTGGAGTCTTGTTGCCTGAGCCATTCAAAATAGATATCTCCAAAAAAACTATTTCCGTTTATTTCATTGGAACTTGCCACTGCCAATCTTGCCAGATATTGTTGTCGTGTACCATGCTGGAAGTCACTATTATCGATTCAAGTTTTCAATTCCAAATCCAAATACAATAGATACTGCGACGGCTACCTGTAATGTTGTCAATGTATGTCGTGGAACCAATGGGTTTGAATTTCAAATCATACCATGGGCGTCACTAGCTAGCCTTATTTTTCGTTGATGCCTCCTATCCCTTTGTTGGTAAGTCTTGTAGGCTCTTGCCTTTGTATTTAGTGGGTTGTTGGGCTAACCTTAATGGGTAACTACAAACCTCTTCTTATTGAAAGTCTATTTATCTAGAGTACATATTCTTGGGACTCCCCACTCAAGCACTAGTCAGGTTTGTAATTCTTCTTTCTATTTTCCTTTTCTTTTTTTCTTTTTTCTTTTCCTTCTCTTCATTTTTGACTGTGGGGGTTCCTGATCCCATGTTGTACTCTCTTACCTATTTTATTCTTATTATTAATATATTAACATGTTAAGCATTTTTAATGGAATGTAGAGAGGACACTACCCACCGTTTTAGCTTCAAAAAAATATATTAACAACGGTTTCTACAGATTCATCAAAAAAATAATATCACCCTTGCTTGCGCATGCTTAACTACATTGATTTTGTAAGAATGCCTCCCCCAAAATGCTAATTATGATTAATCCTCGAGTTCATAGGAACCATTATTTAGTCAGACACCCTTCTAGCATTGTTCCATATTATATTACTTGCTTTTCACATCGAATGTAAAATACTCTCCTCTGATAAGGGTATGACATTATTGTCGTGATTTTGAAACTTGGAATCTTGAGAATACGCCTACCACATTCACGTGTGGCATGATACTGTTTCACATGGCATTTAGTTTCATATAAATGATATTATCTAATATATAATCGGCATGAGCCGAGCAAGCATTTCGAGTGGACCGCTCATATAGCACTTGCTCGAGCACACTGAACTACAATTACTATAGTTAAATCTTGAGTCCATAGGAACTTAGCAACAACTGCATACTAGACATTTATCTAACACACAACCCACATGAGACTATTAGCTTTTCACTTGCGATGTGGCAACGAGCGAGGTGAGGATATTGGATTTATATCTCACATCCAATTGAATGTAGCTTCATTGTATCAACTAGTTTTAAAAATAAGTTCAATCCCATATTACAAAAATAGGGGACTAATGAAATATATTATATATCTAGTTCGCCAACTAGTTCCAACTAAGTTAAATTTTCTGTCTCAACAAATCGAACAACCAAACAACAAAGAGAACTCTTAATTGGTTATTGAGGTAATATGCTAATAAAATGCAATTTGTACAACTCAATTTTGTTGTCCTCTTTCAACCAATTTCTCAAATCTCAATTTTTTTTTCTGTCTCCAAATAATGAATCTATACCACAACAAGAAAAATACAATTAAACAAAAATTATTAGCTCCGGCGCTCGAAGCCATGAAACCCTCAACGGCAACAAATATCAGGTCAAATAGACAGGGCAGGATCATTAGGGCATTACAAGTACAGTAAAATTTCTGAAGTTTTAATGAATTATTTAGCATCAATCATCAACTGAACAAATCCAATCAATCACACTCTGACAAGGCCGGATCTTTTGGGCATTCCAAGAACAGTAAAATTTTGAAGCTTTAATGAATTATTTAGCGTCAATCATCAACTGAACAAATCCAATCAATCGAACTCTGACGGGGCAGGATCTCTAGGGCATTCGAAAAAAAACAGTAAAATTTTGAAGTTTTAATGTTTTATGTAGCATCAATCATCAATTGCACAAATCTAATCAATCGAACTCTGACAGGCTGGATCTTTAGGGCATTCCAAGAACAGTAAAATTTTGAAGTTCTGATGAATTACGTAGCATCAATCATCAATTGCACAAATCCAATTAATCGAACTCTGAGAAATTAGATCTGAGATATTAACACAAGGAAACGAATAGATCGGAGGATGATAAGAGATCGTGGATCCTTACGTTGCAGGCGATGATGAGACGAAGGAGATTGGCCATGTGCTTCTTGTTCTCCTCCCTCCTCCTCTTCGCTCCTTGATTCGCCATTATAATCTCTCTCTCTCTCTCTCTCTAAGCTTCAGCTTGAGCTCCTGTTTCGATTTCTGCCACAGTGATGTACGGCGATAGACTGAACCGGGATCGGCTGACCGTAATAAGATATGGGCTCGACCGGGTTCAGAAGGTCCAGTGCTCCTCAGTCCTCAGCCTACACTGGGGAGTTTCCAAAGGAGCACACCATTTTTTTTCCGAGGAGTCCACTTTTCAACTGGAAGTCCTTTTCAACTGGAAGTCCGAACGAAAAATAACTATTTAGTGGGCTCACTAAGAGAAGTGTTGTGCTCTTTTGGAAACTCCCCTGCATTGGAGTTCAAGCCATTGCAAAAGGAAAATTCTATTTGCGCACGGCATTTTACTCTTGGCGTTCTGGTTCCTCTTTACACCAAACTTATATTTTGAAATACTGTCATTTTACTTTCTGCGTCCAAATTTTTTTTTCCAAAAATACCCCTCCTCTTTTTCTCTAACTCCTCATCCGTCCAATTCCATTTAGCAAAAAAATATTTTGGTCGGGTATTAATAGCCGACCAGGAAACATGCTGATCGGGTATTAATACCCGACCAGCAAGTGAAGTCTCAAAAAAAACTAATTAATGATAAATTTCAAACAAATACGTATAAAATCTAAAAAAAAATTCAAATTGTACCTTAGATTTATTTTCTGATACCAATTGCATGTTGGAATTTTTCATTTGCATAAGAAAACTCAAATGCAAATTCCAAACTCAAATTTCACTTGTCATAGTGAAATCGAAAAATTTAAAATTCTTCTAATTTT
This sequence comes from Dracaena cambodiana, assembly GCA_036321105.1. Classification (NCBI taxonomy): domain Eukaryota; kingdom Viridiplantae; phylum Streptophyta; class Magnoliopsida; order Asparagales; family Asparagaceae; genus Dracaena; species Dracaena cambodiana. The sequence continues at coordinate 50,390,595 of JAYEPQ010000007.1, forward strand.
TTCAGAAACGTTAATGTAAAAAATTTTAAGGGGTCAAGAAATCAAATAGATGATTTTGTAGTAAATGTGTTTTTATTAAATACAAAAAAAAATATTTAGGGTTTTAGGGAGAAAATAGAGGAGGAACACGATGAGTCGTAGTTCCAAATTTTAAAAATTCTTAGTTTGGAATTTATAAGGGTAAGTTAGTCCAAAAAAATAATGGCAAACTTGTAATTATTTATAAGTTTTAAAACCGTGTGTCAAGAGTAAAATACCGTGTGCAAATAGAATTTCCCATTGCAAAAATATATTTCTTAAAAGGGGTATTTACATGTTTGCCCTTAACTCTTTATGAATTATGATTTAGTCCCCCAAATCTTCTTATTTAGGATTTAATCCCTCAAATTCTCTAAGTTAATATAATTTAGTTACTCCGTTATTTTTTCCTTCCAAATAAACGGCAGAATTTAATTTTTACTTTTTTAAAATAATGAAATGACTTAAATATCCTTATGAAGAAAAATGGGAAGAATAGAGAGATAGAAGAGAAGAAGAAGGGGGGAAGCTAATGAACCTAATGAAGAAAAAGAGAAGTGAAGAGGAAGAGAGAAGGAGAAGAGAGGAGAAAGAGCGAAGGAGAAGAGAAGAGAAAGAATGAAGAAAAGGAGAAGAGAGGAAGAAGAGGGAAGAAAGAATTAAGGAGAGGTAAAATGAAAAAATCAAGTCAAAAAATAAACTGGGCTAACGGAAGTTAAGGAAAGGGACTAAATTGTAGTAACTTAGAGGATTTGGGAGACTAAATCCTAAATATGAAGATTTGGAGGACTAAATTATAATTTATAAAGATCTAAGGGATAAATCTGTAAATATCCCTTCTTAAAAAAGGTCAAAATTTTCCCAAAAATTCAAAAATAAATTTTTGAAATTAGTGGTGGATAATAATTGTCCTCATTCCATCGAAAAATGTACAATGACACAAGCTGACAAAAAGAATAGAAAATACAATAAATAAAAAAAAAATCTTTGCATATATATAGATGCAAATAGATTATGTGAGATATACAGAAATATGAAATATGATTATTAGTAAGCACATGCTGTTGTCACGTGTTTTATTTATTTTCACACTATCTTTTGGACAGACTTTCTTTCATATGGCAAGCGCCTCTATGTATCTGGCAACTCCATGTGCAAGTTTTACAATGGAGCCTTAGAAGAGGACCTACATAGTTGGAAGCATTGTTCTGAATATCGACTGATATGAACGATATATCGTTCGATAAATCAATTTGGAGGGTTTATCGATAATATAAAAACTTGATATTGACTTATATTTCCGATATATCATCTGATATTCTACTATCCGATATAAAAATCTCTCGTTCAATACGAACTCAATATATGATATTTAGAAACTTGGTAGTTATAGGGTTTTTCTTTCTCTCAAAAAAACTTCTGAGCTTGTTCATAGTAGAGGTGAAATATTTAGGTAAATATACTTGTTAGATCCATATTTTGTATCCCGTCTACTTATGTTAAATGCATACTTAATTAATTACTATATGACTTTATTTGATCATATACATCTTTTAGGCTAGATTGTTGATTAACTGTAGTACCAGTGGGTTTAAAAAGTAGAACAATCAAACAAAAGCAATAAGCATCTGCATCCAGTAGAGCGCACCAAGAAGTGTACTTACGGATGAAGCGCACATATGATCGCGCGTCGAGGAGCGCGCGCCTCTCAAATGAGCACATCTAATATTCAGGAGCGCACACACATCTCCGGCACGTGCACGCCTCCTAGACGTGCGCAACCCAGAAGCCGTGCTCAATACAGAAGCACGACTAGGGTGCGCATTGAGGAGCACACCCCTGGCCACTGCAGAGCACGTATCAAGGAGTGCATGCCCTTCAAACAAGCACATCCCATGCCTAGGAGTGCACGCGTCCTTAGACGCAACCAAGAAGCGCAACTAGGGGCGCGCGTCAAGGAGCACGCCTATGGGTGCCGCGAAGTGTGCACCAAAGAGTGAGTACCCTTCAGACGAGCACATCCATATCTAGAAGCGTGCGTTCTCAACAAGTGCGCATCTCCCCGGTGTGAGCAACCCCAAAGCGCACTTAGGAGTGCACGCCAAGGAGCACGTGCTTGGGCACCAAGATGCGCGCAACCGAGGAGCACACATCAAAAAGTGCACGCCTCAGGAGCGTAATGCACACATGCTCAGGTCGCAATGTACGCGCCCAGGGACAACCATGCGCTCGCCCTGGGCGAACCGCACATGCACCCCAAGGGCGCACCGCACGCATGCCCCAAGGTGTTGTGTGCATGCACCTAGGGTGCAACACGTGCACCCAGGGTGTAACGTGCGCTTCGAGCTTTTCGTCCACTCTGAAGTTCCGCTTTGTGTACGGAATTGGTTGTAACAATCCGGGAGATCTGTTCCCATGATTTGATCTCCTATTACGGAGAGATTTGAGGAAATAGTTTCATTCCTGGAGTCTATAAAAAAAGACCCATTTCTCTCAACAGAAGAGGGGAAGAAGAAGAGGACACAGAGACAGACTAACAGACTGATAAAGAAAAATCCAGAGAACAGAGTGCGCTTCAAGAGTTCGCATTCTTCTCCGGCAAGAGCTTAGTGCTGCACAGTCAATTCGCGTTCGGATCGTTAAAGGAAGACATCAACAACTTCCATCGCTATCTAAAAATCCCACAAAATTAAAAGAGAAACAGAATCTATCTCTTTTCCATATCCTTGTAATCCGATTCAAGTGATTGTAATTTTCTTTTTTAACTTGCTATAATCAATTCAAATGTCAATGAAAAAGAGTTAACCGAATTTGGGCGTACAGTAACAGAATTGAGAGGATGAGCTTCTTAATATGTATTGACATGTTGGACAAATAAATAAAAGGGATAAAAGAGCTTATGATGATAGAAGAGAGAAAAGATTAAGAAAGAAGAGGAGTTTAGGATTGATGGTTGCTGCTTTGCATTAATTTGAGTCTATTATATTTGAAGAGACGACAACATGTGCGCGGATTATGTAGTTAATAAATGTACTATGCTAGACACTAAATTAGTTTGATTGAAAAATTTTCTTAATCGAGTTGTGAATTTTCTAATGAAATATGTATTTGTCACAGGATATGAGCCATTGCACCAGCTATTTAAGGCCAGAGAACCCCAGAAAATGATTTGTTTATGGACGGTGAATGAATGAGGGAGATAGAGAGGATCCATCTCTAGATTTGCATTAAAATCCAAGCTAGGAGGAAGCAAGAAACAATAGAAAAATCTTTCTCCTTAAATCTCAACAAATTAAATTATTTGTATAATAATTTAATTCATTAGTTGGTAGTTGTAAATCCTGGCCCATGCAGCTATAGTGAAGAGCAAAGGACAAAAAGCACTCAACGGATCGTACTGTACTCACCTGCCCAGATCAATGGCATGTATGTTGCCATTCAATTTCACTGTGTATTGAAAGTTTCTGGTAAATGATTAACTGTTAAATTATGAATATTTGTTATAGTTTTAATAGGTACACGAAGCAAAGCTAAATTTTAGTTGAATGCAAGAAAGAGAAAAATTCTCTATTTTTGGATCTTATTGGCTCTAGATAATGGAAAAATGAGAGAGAAGAATACCGTCCTACTTATCATTCAGAAGGAGTCATATCTCCCTCTCTCAAACTTTTGATTCAGAGACATTCGTATCTCTAAAATTTATGGACCAATCAAGGGATCACGATGTACATAACAACATAATCGTTAGCATGAAATACATAATAATAATAATAATAATAATAATAATTGTCTCTACTCTTCTTAATTGAATTTGCAAGTAGCGTAGCGAAAACAAATCTCAAATCATTATACTTTGCTCTTAAAGTTGAGATAATAAAATCTAAAATATCCGATATTATCTCATATTCAAATATTATGAGTTGTTAAGATTTAAGTTGTTAGGATTATATTTATTTTATTAACTTGAGTTGTTGGGAGTTGTTGAGAGATTTATTGTAACTATTTATATTATTTGATCTTATCCTTATGAATTATATCCTATCCTTATATTTTATTCTTATGGATATCATTGTAACTATTTATATACTCAATGTTGGCAGTGAAAATTTCTAAGTTAAAAGGATTTTCCACAATAGACCGCGGAGCTAACTCAGTAGCTTCGCGTTTGACTATTTTTGCCTCGCGTTTGAGTAAAACGCGGAGATATTTAATAGCTCCGCGTTCTGATTTCTTAGCTCCACGTTTAGAGTATTTATCTCCGCGTGAGCAGATTCTTAAGAATCTCAAATTGATTATGATTGAGATTTAATCTTATCTAATACCCAAATTGAGTCCAATCAGAATTCCAAATCAAGAGATTTAAATCAATATTAAATATTTGATTAGAATCCTTGATGAATACAAAAATCTTGATTCCTATTCCTATGGAAATCTTTATTCCTACTCCTATGGGAACTCTTATAACCACTAAAGTCTATAAATGAAGACTTTAGGGAAAAAAAAAATCAAGAATAGATCAATCAATTCAAGATCATCTATCTTCAATCTCTTTGATCCTTTGGCAATTCAAGTACGCGAGAGAGCCTTGAAGCTTTTGGTGATCGTCTTCTTTTCGGTAATTGAGATCTTTTCCTCTTGGAGAATTCAAGTTACGCACAGAGCCTTGAGTTTGTGAAGGACCAGAGAAGATCGTCTACAGTCGGCCGTTATCTTCAAGAGAGAAGAGTTCGACGTACTGATCGTCCAAAGGAGCTGCTTGACAGATCCCATCGCCACAGATCCCACACTACATTGTAAAAGAGAGCGATTGAAATATAAAATCCTCTCGTTTGTTCTCTTTATCTCTTGTTCACTTTCATTGTAATCTAAGTTGTATTCAATGGGAGGAAGCAAAGAAACTTTTGCGGCGAACAAACTGGCGACCACAGTGGGAGCCATCTCTTTCACTGATGAAGAGATTGTGGCGCAATCGGACGTCGACATGATCGGATCCGAAGTAGACACACTGGTCGTTGAAATCGACCGGCAGAAGTATGAGGAGTTCCTCTCCTCTGAATCAGGTGACTTGGATAAGACACGACACTATCGTCGCATGTACTCCAATACCCGAGCAACGGGTAGAAAGGTATCTACCGAGAGACAGGGATCCTTGGAGACTGCGGCTATAGGGCCGATGCTTGGACAAGAAATCCTAGCAGAGGATGAGCTTCCGACTGCCGAAGAAGAACTGGGGACTGGATTAACCAGAACCCAACTCCGAAACAGGAATCGGAGAGCGAGGCGTAAAGCCCTCAAAGCTCGCCTTGGATGCGGAGCTAACACCAGAGAACGCGAGGCTATGGTCCCTCGCAAACTGGCTCGTGCTAATCACGAGACCAGTCATTATCGCGTTAAACGCGAAATTACAACTTGCCTTAAAAGCAAGGAAAAGCCAGCGTGTGATTTTCCACGCGAGGCTATTGCTGAGCTTAGCGAGAAACGCGAAGCCAGTAAGATTTGCGCTAGTCGCACAATATCTGACACTCGCGAGAAACGTGAGTATAAAAATTCTTTAAAGCCAGCATGTGATTTTCCACGCGAGGCTGATACTAAGCCAAGCGAGAGACGCGAGGCTGGTAATACTTGCGAGAAACGCAAGACTTCTCACACTCGCGAGGAACGCGAGTATAAAAATTCTTTAAAGCCAGCGTGTGATTCTCCACGCGAGGCTGATACTGAGCCAAGAGAGAAACGTGAGGCCAGTAATACTTGCGAGAAACGTAAGATTCATAATACTCGCGAGGAGCGCGAAGATGATTGGCAAATTGTTGTCAGTCGTAAAAATCGCGCTAGACGCGAAGTTATGACTTGTGATAACCACAAGAGTAAGCCAGCGTACAGGAATTTTATTCCACGCGGGGCTAAGATTACAGAAGAGAAACTTCTGAAAACACGCCAAGCCAGCGTAAAACGTGAGGCTAGCGTAGCAAATCGCGAAGCTAACTTCAGGCCAGCGTGTGATGTAATTTCTCCACGCGAGGCTACTGAACTTAACTCTGAAACTGGCCAAAGTGCCAAGATTCGCGTAAAACGCGGAGATAAGCTAGCATGTGATGGACTTCCTCCAGGCGAGGCTATCAGACCTAAACAAAAACTTGAGCCAAGCGTTAATCGCAAAACCAAGGATTCTTGCGTAAATCGTAAGGCAAAGCCAGCGTGTGATTTTCCACGCGAGGCTAAGTATAAAGAAGATGAATTTCTTCAGAAACTTCAAGCCAGTATAAAACGGGAGGCTAGCGTCAAACGTGAAGCTATAGCCCAACTTCGAGAACGCGAAGCTAACATCCAGCTCCCCGTAAAACAGCCTGAATATAGAATCAAGGCTGATAATCAGGTTATTGGACAACATGTTGACACCAATGACTCTGAAAAACTTCAGTGGGCCCCTAGACCCTCTCAACAACCAGGTGGCCACCCCGATTCTTCGTCACCCAAGGTCACCGATCTCAGAAATTACTTGACAAAAAAGATAAATATGACTCAAGCTCAACCACACTCGACATGTCATTGTGAGCAGCTTATAACAGCCATATCTGCTGTATTGGACAATTACTGTTGCACTAAGAAGAGAGTGTCTGTATTTAACAGAATAACTGAGTCTCGTCAAGATACTCCAAAGAGAAGAAAGAATGATCTGAGATATAAAATTAAAGAAAAAGAATTAAACGCAGTGACCTCAAATATGGTCAGCAAAAGCAAAAAGATTATGGAGAAAGAATATGAGTCAGATGCAGACGACGAAGAACTTCATCATTTTACCCCGCTCAAATCAAGCGCTGTCGCTCCTCGGAATTACAAGAAACTTTTAAAAGGATTCTGTGATGACGACAGCGACAATTCAGCTATAGCTTCCCCACAATCTTATACATCTTTCCGGCCACAAAAATCAACGTCATATATGGTGGATAAATCCGATGATGTCGACCATAGGTTGGAAGCTCAGAAACAAATGATTCTAAGTCAGCAAAAGGCCATTGATGACATCAAATTAATGCTTCTAAAAGTGGTCGAAAATACCCAGAAGATAGCCGATGATAAGGCTAAAACTTCTTCCGAGCCGCCACATAAGACAAATGAAGAAACTAAAGAAGAAAAGGCTTATTCGATACATGAGCATGATGACAAATACTCTTTCCATGATCCTCATGGAGAAAAGATCGAGAAATTGCAGAGCCAACTGGATGCCCTAATGCACAAGAAGGAACTGAAGAAATCGGGGGTTTCAAGGCCATATCCGCTTGAGTGGGACTTTGCCCCTTATCCAGAAAAATATAAACCCCTCAAGTTGGAGTCATATGACGGGAAAGAATCTCCCAGTCAGCATATCTATTACTTCTTATCGCAGGCAGGTCATCTAATGGAAAATGATCCCATAATGACCAAAATATTTGCGAGCACCCTGCGAGGGCCTGCTTTTACATGGTTTATGCAGTTGCCCCCGGGAACCATAAACACATGGTATGATGTCGAGAAACAGTTCTTGGCACGTTTCTTTGAGGATGATACCGAAATATCGGTTCATTCCCTTTTTGCAACGAAACAAAGGGAAGAAGAAACGGTTAAGAGTTTCATTGAACGCTTCAGGGAAAAGTCCGTGTATTGTCGACATGGTATGACCCAGGAAACCCTGGTAGAAACTTGCAAACATAATTTTAGAACCGGCGTGCTGATAAGAATGGGAGCTGTAGAGTCCAAAACTTGGAAAGATCTGCTGAGGCAGGGAGAGCAGGTGGAAAATATAATTTGCCGGATTGAGGAATCTCGTAGCACGAGAAACTCTACCAATAACATGCCATATACATAGAATCCTAAAAATAAAGGGAAGACTGTGATGGCGTCAGTTGCAGATCCGAAACCAAGACCTCAGAATCTGAGAGGTGCAGGTCAAAATAGGCCCTGATAAGATAGAACTTATACATTCAAGACGGAGCAGACATGTACTATATTTCATCTCCTCCTCAGAAAGGACTTGCTAAAACTTCCGAAAAATGGAAAACCGAAAAACGTTGGTAAAACCAACGACCCTAACTATTGCCTGTACCATCGGAATGTCGGGCACGCTATCCTCTTAAGAACCGAACTCAGAATTGATAAAAGCCAGGATTCTCACACTTAAAGAGGAACAGAAGAAAGTTTCTGCAAATATGGCAACTTTAGTAGTAGGAACCAATGAGTTCTCTACCAGAGCGACCCCTGTACCAGTAGGGAAGCCAGTATCGACACCAAGCACGGGCAGCCCGCACTTGCAAGCTGGCCCCTTGGGTACGCTCCGAACCACAGCTGCGATCGAATCGTCCTCATTGGTTAGCAGCCAGATTTGGCTGAGGGTGTCGAAAATATTGACGATGATAAATATCGTGCTTCTGCTATTCTCAATAGCCTTTGGAATGGCTAATTGAGTGCTATAAATAGAATTTTTTGCCCAATACTGTTAAAGCGGCGGAAAGAGGAGATCAAGTTCCTCGCCAACCCTATTATACTGCGGGTAAAAGTATGAAATTAACTATCCAATGCTGTTAAAGGTAAATGGGAGAGGAAATCAATTCTCGACAACTCACCATGCTGAGGGGAATAGCATGGCTAGCCCAACGCAAACGGCGATTGGTAAAGGCTAATAAAATCCGTTGATAGCTGGGGGTTTGCTAAAAATCCCATAAACTCTGTCATGTTAAATTCTTACCTCTGACAGTATGATTTGGATTATTCTCATCTCCGTTCAAGTTACGCGTGAGAGCACTTGGACTAGGCATGTGCAATTAGGCGTCTCTGCCGAAATCTGATGATCATGACCCGATTATCTTGGAGTGTGCCCAGTTCAAATTACGCATGAGAGCCTTGAACCGCCTCCATCAAAATGTCAGACATATGCGATTAAGCACCTCTATCAAATTTCTTGATCTTAATCTGATCACCAAATTGAAGATCCAAAGTATTTACAAATTTGCTAAGTTCTAAGCCATTTTGAAAACTTTGGAGGGGGTTCTGTTGGCAGTGAAAATTTCTAAGTTAAAAGGATTTTCCACAATAGACCGCGGAGCTAACTCAGTAGCTCCGCGTTTGGCTATTTTTGCCTCGCGTTTGAGTAAAACGCGGAGATGTTTAATAGCTCCGCGTTCTGGTTTCTTAGCTCCACGTTTAGAGTATTTATCTCCGTGTGAGCAGATTCTTAAGAATCTCAAATTGATTGTGATTGAGATTTGATCTTATCTAATACCCAAATTGAGTCCAATCAGAATTCCAAATCAAGAGATTTAAATCAATATTAAATATTTGATTAGAATCCTTGTGTTTGCCCGAAAATTGAATTTTTGATTCCATTGCAAAATTGCTTGATTACAAGGAAATTGAGATTACAAAAAATATCGAGAAATAACAAGAACGGGAATATCAATGGATTCCCTTTCTTATGTGGGTTTGGGTGGCGGTGGAGTCTCGTTGCTGCCTTCGTTGACCGTCCGACCAGGAGAAGATGGCTCTGCTCTTTTCTTTGATCTCACGAGCTCGCCCGAAATCTTCCCAAAGTCCAAGAATCCAAAAGTCTCCAGTCCCTTTTCCCGTTAAATTCCTGTATTTTATAAACCGAAGAAGCTCCAAATCTGGCTCAATTCTCTCCTGAAAAATCGGATCACGGATTATCAGTCCAAAAATAGGAAACAAATCAATGGGAAACAACGGAAAACAACCCGCGGGTGTGCCCACTTAGCAAAAATAATTTTTTTTTTTTGGTATCTACATAACCCCCTCCAAAGTTTTCGAAGTTCTATAGTGAACCGTACTGAATTTCGAAATACTTTGGATTTTTTAATTTTGGTTATAAACCTTTTAAAAGATTTGGTCGATAGAGATAACTGTTAATATATTTATTTATTTCATAACAAGCAGAGGTATGATTTTAACGTACTCATTAGAGGACAAACAGAGGTATAATGTTAACGTGCTTATTTTAGGTCAAGCAGAGGTATAATATTAACGTGCTTATTTTAATCCTAACCGTTCAGTGACATCTAGTATGACGAATCAGGAAAAGACAGAGCTGACATTAAACGTGTCTTGGAGCTTAACCTATTCAGAGGATCTGGTCGTGATAGGGACAAGCTGACTAAACAGAGGTGACGGTTAACGTATTTAGTTTTGGAATCGAACTATCAGAGGTAACTGTTAACTTGATAGGGAGATGATTTTCGTCAGAGGTGATTTTCAACTTAACGATATCAAAAGCACGTTCATCAGAGGTTGTAATGTTAGACTTGATGAAGTGTGAATTTTCTTTTCTGTCAGAGGTGAAATCTTAACGTGACAGGGGATCGATTTAATTAGGATTTTATCTCTTTTGATTTTGAATTATGATGTCAGAGGTATGATTTTAACTTGACAAATATTTTGGAGTGTCGCTTGCTCTGTCAGAGCAAAATGATAAGAAAAGTTTTGCTGTCAGAGGTGAAATCTTAACGTGACAGGAGATTTATCTGATTAGGATTTTTAGCAAACCCCAGCTATCAACGGATTTGATTAGCCTTTACCAACTACCGTTTGAGTTGGGCTAGCCATGCTATTCCCCTCAGCATGGTGAGTTGTCAAGAATTTCGTTTGGGCTTAAATGCCAAACTTTTCCTCTTCCCTTTGCCTTAGCAGCTTAGGGCAGTGATGTATTCTTATATTCGGATAAGAATACTGTTGTGACAGATTTGTCGTAGGATTTTTAGCAAACCCCCAGCTATCAACGGGTTTGATTTTGCCTTTACCAACTACCGTTTGAGTTGGGCTAGCCATGCTATTATCCTCAGCATAGTGAGTTGTCGAGGGTTTTGTTTGGGTTTAAATACCAAACTTTTCCTCTTTCCTTTGCCTTAGCGGCGTTGGGCAATTCATACTTTTACTCCCAGTATGGTGGGGTTGACGAGAAATTTATTCTCTCCCCGTAGCCTTGTCGGCGTTGAGTAATTCATACTTTTTACCCCCAGTATGGTGGGGTTGATGAGAAATTTATTCTCTTCCTGTAGCCTTAGCGGCGTTGGGCAATTCATACTTTTTACCCCCAGTATGGTGGGATTGACGAGAAATTTATTCTCTCCCCGTAGCCTTGTCGGCGTTGGGTAATTCATACTTTTTACCCCCAGTATGGTGGGGTTGACGAGAAATTTATTCTCTCCCCGTAGCCTTGTCGGCGTTGGGTAATTCATACTTTTTACCCCTAGTATGGTGGGGTTGACGAGAAATTTATTCTCTTCCCGTAGCCTTGTCGGCGTTGGGAGATTTTTTTTATATATATATATATATATATGGGGGTTTAAATTAACCGCCCTGAGCCCATTTTTTGGGAATTGTTGTGAGCCCAAGTGGTACCTTTAGACCACACACATTAGATGTGTCGGAGTTAGCTCTAACTCCTTTTTTGTTCAGCTTTAAGCTGAACTGCTCCAGCGTCAATCAACGCTTGAATTTTATCTTTTAAGATAAAACAATTTTTTGTGGGGTGACCTACAATTCGATGGTACAGGCAGTAATTCGGATCGTTAGTTTTCCCTACTTCTTCAGGTCTCCTGCTCTCCGGCAATTTAAGCATCTTGCATTTGGTGAGCAGATTGAACATAGTAGCAGTATGTTCATCCTTGACGAATACTGCTTTTGAAGTCTGGGCGACTTTGCTGTGTTGCTTGTAGTTGGCCATGGTTTCTACTTCAGTGTACTTTCTACCGCCATTGCCGTTATGTCTTTCCCTTTTGAACGGGAAAAATGGAATGGAGATTCGTTTGCACCGTCTCCGGTTGCAGACTGTTGCATTTCGAGACGTCGAAGTATTTCTTCGGCCTGTTCGCCCTGCTTAAGCAGATCCTTCCATGACTTGGATTCGACCGAACCCATCTTGTCTAAGATATCGGTCAACAAGTTATGTCTGCAGATTTCCACAAGCGTATCCTGCGTCATGCCATGTGGGCATCGAACGGAAAGTTCTCGGAACCGCTCGACATAAGTTTTGACCGTTTCGCCTTCTTCTTGCTTCGCTGCTAGCAAAGATAATATGGAGACTTCTGTATCATCTTCAAAGAATCGGGCTAGGAACTCACGTTCTATATCAGCCCAAGATTTAATTGTTCCCTGGGGAAGTTGCATAAACCAGGTAAATGCGGGCCCCCGTAAAGTGCTCGCAAATATCCTAGTCATAGTTGGATCATTCCCCATGAGATGTCCTGTCTGTGAGAGGAAATAGAAGATGTGTTGCTGTGGCGAACTTTTACCGTCTAATGATTGAAGATTCAACGGTTTATATTTTGCAGGATAGGGTACAGTCTCCCATTCTACGGGATATAGACGGACTACCCCCACCTCTTGTAGCTTTTTGCGATGAAGAAGAGCTTGTAATTGGTTCTCCATCTTCTCTATTTTCTCTGCGTGAGGATTGAGAATAACTTTCACTTCCTCTTCCTCTCTTGAATGAGGAGGCACTTCTTCATCTTCGTCTTCGCTGTCTTCATTTATTTGGACAGGCCGTTTTCCTTTCTGCCGACTAGAAATGGACGGCGATGATTGGTTCTTTCTAGTTTGAGCCAGCAACTCAATCAAAAGTTGTTTCATTTCTTCTATGGTCTCCTCGTGCTGTTCGAGACGTTTTTCTTGTCTCTCAAGCCTTTCAGAGACTTCTTCTAGAAGCGCGCCCTCTGGTTCGCTAGAAACTCCTTTTGACCCTGGAGTAATTTCCTTATCCGAAAGGTTGTTTCCGACTACCTTTCTGCCTTTATTAACCATATTTGATGAGGCAGCAGGTAGATCGGTCCCAGAGTATGTCTTTTTCACCGTCCGTATTCTTTTAGGTTCTGTGATCCGCTCAAAAACGGATCGTCTCGGATGACACTCGCAGTTTGATAGAACAGTTGAGATTAACTGTTCGCATTGGCATTGAGGAGTATTCTGTGTAGAGTTCTTCTTCCAATTGAGGAATTCTCTCAAGTCTTGAGGTATCTTCTCCTCTCTATTTGCATCTTGACGTATTTTGCGTCTCAAATTTGGTTTATAATACTGGAGAGTTTGTAATATTTCAGGGCTGAGCTCTTTTCCAACATTAGATTATTCTCCAACCCTTCTGCGGATTCTTCTGGAGTGTGTGCTGGCCTGCGCAGTTGTACGGGCCTCGTACGCATCTAACTTGTTCTTCGGGATTTGGAGGATTCTATCATGAATATGTTCATCCGAAGAGAAATTTGAAGACCTATCCTCAGGTGAGTTCATGAGCACATCCTTATATTTGTTTGTAGAGGAATGGGATGGTACACCTGAGAGAGTAACCAAAAAGTTAGATGTGCGCTGTGTGCTCATTGCGCGTGTGCCCGAATAGACACCAGAACCAACCCTTGATTTTTTCTGCGGAGTGCAACCCACGGGTTGCAACTTGCGGTGTGCAACCCGCAGTTGGAACCGCGGGGTTGCACCCGCGGGGTGCAACCCGCGGTTGGAACCGCGGGTTTCCACCCGCGGTTGCAACCCGCGGTTGGAACCGCGGGTTTCCACCCGCGGTTGCAACCGCGGGGTTGCACCCGCGGGTGGAACCGCGGGTTTCCACTCGCGGTTGCAACCGCGGGGTTGCCCCCGCGGGGTGCAACCCGCGGTTGGAACCGCGGGTTTCCACCCGCGGTTGCAACCTCGGGGTTGCCCCCGTGCGGTGCAACCCGCACTTCTGCCTGTGAATTTTTATTTTTGGAATTTTTCTTCTCTGATGTTTCCTGATCTGGATTTTCTGACCGCAATTTTTCAGAGGCACTGTTGAGGCGGGCCCGCTGGGCCTTACGCCTCAGGTTTCTCTTCTGAGAGCGGGTCAGGGACTGGCTTGACTTTTGGCTTGACTTTTGAATTGGCGATAACGCCGTGTTCTTGACAGACGATGACGTCCTGTCAGTTCGAACGGGCGATGACGCCTCATAAGTTTTCATAGGCGATGACGCCTTTCCGGTGGGCGATGACGCCTCACCTTTTTTCATCGTTACCCGGCGACGACGCCTAGGCTCCGAATCAGAGGAAGAAAGAAATTCCTCATATTTTTGCTGGTCAACTTCTATGACCAGCGTCTCAACCATTGAGCCGATCGGCACCAGGTCGGACTGCGCCACCAAATTCTCTGTGGTAAATAGAGGGGCTCCCACTGTGGTCGCCAGTTCTTGTTTGCCCGAAAATTGAATTTTTGATTCCATTGCAAAATTGATTGATTACAAGAAAATTGAGATTACAAAAAATATCGAGAAATAACAAGAACGGGAATATTAATGGATTCCCTTTTTTATGTGGGTTCGGGTGGCGGTGGAGTCTCGTTGCTGCCTCCGTTGACCGTCCGACTAGGAGAAGATGGCTCTGCTCTTTTCTTTGATCTCACGAGCTCGCCCGAAATCTTCCCAAAGTCTAAGAATTCAAAAGTCCCCAGTCCCTTCTCCTGTTAAATTCCTGTATTTTATAAACCGAAGAAGCTCCAAATCCGGCTCAATTCTCTCCTGAAAAATCGGATCACGGATTATCAGTCCAAAAATAGGAAACAAATCAATGGGAAACAACGGAAAACAACCCGCGGGTGTGCCCACTTAGCAAAAATGTTTTTTTTTTTTTTTTTTTTTGGTATCTACACCTTGATGAATACAAAAATCTTGATTCATATTCCTATGGAAATCTTTTTCCTATTCCTATGGGAACTCTTATAACCACTAAAGTCTATAAATACCCTCTTTGAGGAGACTTTAGGGAAAAAAATCAAGAATAGATCAATCAATTCAAGATCATCTATCTTCAATCTCTTTGATCCTTTGGCAATTCAAGTACGCGAGAGAGCCTTGAAGCCTTTGGTGATCGTCTTCTTTTCGGCAATTGAGATCTTTTCCTCTTGGAGAATTCAAGTTACCCACAGAGCCTTGAACTCGTGAAAGATCAGAGAAGATCGTCTACAGTCGGCCGTTATCTTCAAGAGAGAAGAGTTCGACGTACTGATCGTCCAAAGGAGTTACTTGACAGATCCCATCGCCACAGATCCCACACTACATTGTAAAAGAGAGCGATTGAAATATAAAATCCTATCGTTTGTTCTCTTTATCTCTTGTTCACTTTCATTGTAATCTAAGTTGTATTCAATGGGAGGAAGCAAAGAAACTTTTGCGGCGAACACTCAAGTTGAATAAATGAATGACACTTAAATTTCCAATCCAAAATTTCATCACTTAATTTTATATGCACCTACTATATTTAAATTAATTTTTTACATTGTGCTTGTCATATTTTTTTTCCCTATATAATTATATCTTATGTCCATTTAAAATCCTTTTATGCAAACAGAAAATAAAACAACAATGAGCTAACAGTTCAGATAAGTTATTCATGCTGCAGTCCATTTTCATTATTTCTAATAAAAAAATTTCAAAATATTCTTGGATTATGATCTCAACCCACCACTATTCACTCATACCCAATTTCTTAGATTTTAGTTTGATTTGGTTTTCCATCAAATGGATACAAAATTAACAGTTATTTTGAATATAACATCTTGTATTTGCATAATTTAACTCCAAAATCTGCTAAGGAGACAGAGATTATGATCCTAAGAAAAATTTGAAAAAAAAAAATTGATAGGATTATTATGTTTTCAGTTTTCGCCACTAGCTCATGTAATTTGTTCAAACTGATGATTCATTACAGTAATATCATATATATATATATATATATATATATATATATATATATATATATATATATATATATATATATATATATATATATATATATATATATATATATATATATATATATATATATATATATATATATATATATATACGAGAAAAATGAAAATGAGCTGACAGCTTACGCAAGTTACCGGAGCTACAGTTCATTTCCACTATCTCCAATAATCTTTTTTTAAAAGTTTCTTTTGGATTATGATCTCGACCTCCTAGGGTTCACTCATATCCATTTTTTTGGGTTTTAGTTTTGATTTGGTCTTCCATCAAGTTAACACAAAATTAACGATTTTCAATGAATAAAATATTTTGTATGCACTTGATGAAAGGTAAATGAACTCCAAAATTTATGAAATTTAATCCGAAAGAAGTTAAGAAGGTAGATATAGTAATTATTAAAAAAAATTGAAGAAAAATCATTGAATCATTATAATTTTTCCGCTAGCTCACGTAACTTTTTATAAGCTGTCGGCTCACCTACAGTAATCCATATATATATATATATATATATATATATATATATATATATATATATATATATATATATATATGTGTGTGTGTGTGTGTGTGTGTGTGTGTGTGTGTGTGTGTGTGAGTGTTCAAAAATGAAACCTGAGATTAGTA
Organism: Dracaena cambodiana; assembly: GCA_036321105.1. Lineage (NCBI taxonomy): Eukaryota > Viridiplantae > Streptophyta > Magnoliopsida > Asparagales > Asparagaceae > Dracaena > Dracaena cambodiana. Next base: position 50,406,980 of record JAYEPQ010000007.1, read on the forward strand.
AAAGACGAGTAGCTATCGCTTTCCAAAGTTAAAGTGTTTAGATCCCTAAAACAAGTTCAATTTTAGGTTCATTGTATCCAACTCGACAAGACTTTTGATGGTGGGGTCTTCAAACTTAATTTTAGAAGATAAAATTCTAAATAAAAAGCACTGGAGGAGGTTAATTAATTAAAGGAAAACTGCTAAAAAAAATTTGTTTAATGTTTAAATTATTTATTATGTTAAGCCTATAGCAAAGTTGTCATGCTTAACAATTACCATCATCATTAACCATTTCTTTTATTTGGTTGTGATGATGATAGTGATACTAATAATAAGTTAGTGTAGAATGAGAAATAACGCAAGTTTGATTATTTTAAATGTTTACTTTACTACTAATAATAAAGGCATATATGTAATAATCGTTATCTAATTAGTTTGTTTGGAATAAGTTTTTCATTCTACTTCACTCCCAACAAAGCAAAGCAAAACTGAACAAAACAAAAAGACGTTTGCATATATTTTTTTTATAGAATAAACAATGAGTAATCCTTCCGCATTTCATTAGAAAAGAAGCTTTGCATTCTTCTTCTTGTTTGATTAGTTTTTTAATATACCAAACAAAATGAACAGTTTGGCAATTTTTGATTATTTGTAAGATTATGGAAGAATGCAATTTGGAGAACAATTCCTAATTAAATCTTCCAAAATTTTCCATGGAAAGGTCATGTTAAGCTGTTAATTACTTTTTTAAAATGTAAGTTTCTGACTATGAGTGTGACATAATGTTTTTGACTTATTTCCATTGATTGAATTGTTATCTTTTATCCACAAACACACACTCACGAACAGACACACACAGTACATAAAACCTTATCTATTAATGATATTCAATATCCAACCACAAGAATTTGTCATTTGTATTAATAGGGATGGTAATGGATATATCCACGGGTCAATTTTTGACCCTTTCTGTACAAAATTTTAAATTAAAAAAACAAATTTTTTATTTTTAATTTAAAATTTTGTATAAAACGAGACAAAATTTGGTCCGTGGTCACGTCCATTACCATCCCTATTCGTATATTTTCATAGTTTTTACATGTTCATAATGTGTTGCCCTTTTCCACCCATTATTTTTATTGAGTGCACCATAGATAATATGTAAGATGGATCTATTTCTCACTATGCCTTTGAAAAATGGACACATCTCATTCTTTTGGAAAGCATTTGATGACTTGAAGTTGAGATAGAGTCAAGCCTCAATCAACCAAGAGATCACACTATCCAAAAAGTTGAGCATATCTGTGATATATATTCTTACATTATTGGAGTTTGATTCCTATAAACCACAGGAGAGATATTTTTACATCACTATAATTGATTTCTTGGTAGAAACCCTAGCTACATTTGAGGACCACAAGAGATCAGATGGTATATTATTTTTTAATTCTCTACTCATCTCATTTAATTCATATCCTCCAACCAAATCTAAGCCTAAGGATATTATTAGAAATGCAAAGAGAAGGGAGAGACTGTTGTTAGTTTATGTTAGCTCTTTTTTTTAAGCATCTGCTTTCCATTAAAAAGTAATTAACGAAACAGTTAGGTTACATATAAAGCAATTATGTCTCTCACTAAGAGCATATAAATAAGTACAATAAAAACGAAAAGTTACAGAAGATAACAATCACTATCCTCCACAGTGAAAGTGAAAGAAATAGAGTGGGCACCAGTACTCCCACTGAGAAACTAATAAGACAGAATAGTCATAACCTCCGACACATCAACACCCCTCCTTCTCCCAAGCACTCAAAGGATTTCAAGCATTCTTATTGGCAAGTCATTTTCCTCTTCTCCAAAATCCACATAGCCACGAAGAATGAGACGCCTGCAAGAATCTCTCTGTGTGGTGATGGATTTGTGACTTTCACCTAAGGGGAAAAAAGCAAAAATATACTAGTGATGAGATTCTTGAGACAACAAGATGCCCACAACATTGCCGTCCAATTAGTTGCATCATGGTCAACGTATACTTCAAACTCCTTTGAATGTCAAGGGAAAAATATTGATGAATCAAATAATTGAACATTGGAAGGTAGCTAGGGAGAGGTTGGTTGACTTAACTATGTTGGTTTGGGGAGCTGCAGACATCCAAAGGTTTGGCCATGAATCAAAGGACCATGGTGGTGTTGTCTTCAGGCCCTCTTGAGATAAGAACAATGCCCAAATTTTGTATTCTGATGTGCATTTGTGATTGTTAGTTCGTGGTCTCATCAGAGTGTGAATGCTTATATATATATATATTTTTTTTTTTCAATTTTGGATGTTCTTCTAATTTAGAAAATTCTAGGTTAGTCTATGGAAAAACCGAACTCCTCGTACAATTTGAACAGTATTGATTGATATGTATATACTATTATCCACGGTTATTTGTCTTAATCTAATTGTATGGAATATTTTCTTTTTCAGATGAGATATCTTATTCTACAAGAAAGTTTTTGCGTTATTGTGGAATAAGAATACTTCATATTCTAATGCATGTATCTAATTTATTAAAAGTTATTCGAAAAAGGACCCACGTTTCCGGGGAAATGTATGAGCCAAACATAATAAAATTATTCCTAATGGGGGCATCTTTTACAATAGCCATATATGGTTCTCCAATTGTCTATGCAATCAGAGGATATTCATATAAAGTGTTAATTAATTCTTCATCTAGAATTGTGATCGAATCAATAGTCATCTCACCTTTAATATCAAGTTGACCAACCTGATCAATAAAAAAGAAATACAATAACTGTCAGTGAAAATATACCCCCTCCTCTTTTATTATATAAAAAATTTCTATACATCATCAACCTCTCTATTTATTCCTATCAAATGCAAAGCCAGCCCCCCCACCCCCCCCCCCCAAGTCCCAACCCCCCCTTCCCTCTCTCTCTCTCTCTCTCTCTCTCTCTCTCTGTATATATATATATATATATATATATATATATATAACAGTACTCAACGACAAGCAAAGTCAGCACCATAATTAATTACCTCACTCCCTCTCCTTAATCTAATCCCCTCACAAACAAAGTCAGCTCCCCAACCATGTCAATTATGGGCTTAATTCATGCACCACAGACCCATCCACATCAGCAACAGAGAATCAGCCAGCTCTGCATGACGCTCAACCCAAAAGTTGACCACACTCCCTATATTTGCTGGCTCGTGCTCTTTGACATAATCCCAAGTCAACAAATTTACTCACTAAACCATGGGATTTGACAAAACCAAAGCTGGTTTAGTCTCCTAATTGCTCCTCTCTCTCTCTCTCTCTCTAGCCCTATAAATACCCACTCAAAACCTTTAGCACTCGGTACACAAGAAGCACGAGCTAGTTAAAGAATGGGGATGGACTTCGAATTGGTTGAGATCACCAAAAGAGAGGAGATCAAAGGGGAGCTTGAGACTGGCGAGTTGCTGGAGGGGGTAAGGCATCTTTGTGACAGTGGCATCACTAGGGTCCCTAGAAACTACATCTTGCCCGTCCCCGACCGTCCCGGTAAAGAGAGGCGCACCGGCGGCAGCCGGAAGCTCAAGTTGCCCGTCATCGACCTGTCGCGGTTGCGCACGTCGGATCGGGCCGAGGTCCTCCGAACACTAGCCAATGCTTGTGAAGAATATGGATTCTTTCAGGTACATATGTATATATAACTTGCTCTACTTTACTCCTGACTAAACTTTGTAGTAAGTTGCCAACTTTAAAAGAGTGTGTTGTAACGGTAAATAGATAGTGAACCATGGTATCGATAGCGAGCTTATATCGAGGATGGTGGACGTGGGGAGGAGATTCTTCGAGCTAGCTTTTGAGGAGAGGAGGAAGTACATGTCGAGCGATATAAGAGCTCCGGTGAGGTGCGGTACGAGCCTTAACCAAGTGAAGGATAGGGTCTTCTTTTGGAGAGACTTCCTCAAGCTCAATTGCCATCCATTAGAGAGTATGCTTCAACATTGGCCTTCTTCTCCCTTGGACTTGAGGTGAGGTCCTCCACTGCATTGAATTGATCTCTAATTAGCTTCATTTTTTTGTTTTTTTTAAAGAAAATGCAACCAAATAGGTTTTGCTAACAAGTTAGGAATTGATGTCAATACATATGATGATAATGGATACGTCTCTTATTACAAAAATTAGAATTAAAAAAATAAAAATTTTCTCAAAAATTGATCTATGAATGTGTCTATTATCATCTCTACATGTGTGAGATCTGACTATTGACACAGTTGGAGTCTTTTTCAATACTTATAATGAAACTTTGCGATTCTGATAGCTGACATTGGTAATATCACTGAATTGAAGGAGAACATATTGATTCATAAACTAAGTATGCAACTTTCAAGATAATTAGTAAAAAGTACAGTGGTAACTAGTTAAAAACAACTTTTATGATCAGCTATATGGTCCTCAGTATCATTTTTTTTTTTTTTTCCTTTGGAATTTTGATGATTTATTCTGCGAGTCAAAGCATTTCTATACATCGATGTCTAATTGTTACAAGGATGCAGTGTAGGGTACAGTCTGTATGTACACGTCCTATGCTCAATCAATTATACGCCACCTAAGTTTAATTTTATTGTGATCTAGGGACGGTAACAGACACTGCTAACATAAACATCACTCAGAACTTGGACAGGTGCCATTAATTTATCGAAATAAAACATTTTCAATAACAAGTAACATTATCAATGCTGCAGAGACAAAGCAACTTCGTATGTGCAGCAAGTCAAATCGTTATTCTTAGTCCTGGTGGGAGCTATTCTTGAGACGTTAGGACTTGATAAAGAAATTGTTCGGAGATTCGATGATGGGACGCATATGATGGTGATCAACTGCTACCCGGCATGCCCGGAGCCCAACTTGACGCTCGGAATGCCGCCCCACTCCGACTACGGCTTCCTCACGCTCCTTCTTCAAGATGACGTCCACGGTCTGCAAGTCCAGTGCAAAGGAGAGTGGGTAACCGTTGAGCCTGTCCCTAACTCCTTTGTGGTCAATGCCGGTGATCATCTTGAGGTCGGTACTTAACTAGCGTTATCTCTTTCTTTCTTTTCTTCATGATAGTTGTGCTGAGAGAAGCATTAGGTATGTATAATAGATTATGCCTTGTTCAAGAAACGCATTTTGGAAACTTTTTTTTTTTTTTTAATGAACCGTCCCTCGTCACCATCATATAACAGTTGACTTGCCATATTTGATGCCATGAATCAAAGGCCCCATGTAACTGTTTGTAGCTTAAAAAGTCAAGCAGCTCCATGCAATGAGGCAGTTGAACATTTATAAAACCCTAAAAAACTCATTCATACCTAGGTTTTGAACAACTCTAAGTAGTGCTTGACACCTGGTTTAGGGTAATAAATCAGTATAAGTTCAAATGAGACAATTTTAAAATTTGAACTGCTTTAACTTTTGATTAGTTGCAGTTTCCTAAACTGTGATAATTAATTAACCAAACACTTCAACTCTATCTTATTAATGAAATACAGAGGAATGCCGTTAAATAAATGACTTGACTGTTTTATCAAATTGAGAATGATAAATTGTAATTCTAAAATTCGATTTTGACTTGATTCAGATATTCAGTAACGGGAGGTACAAAAGCGTGCTGCACAGGGTCCTAGTCAACTCCTCAAAGTCAAGAATATCTATCGCATCACTCCTTAGTCTCCCCTTCGACAGCGTGGTGAACCCATCACCGGAACTAGTTGACGATGAAAATCCTAGACTCTACAAGGATACTGACTTCGCCTCCTTCTTGGACTTCATCACCTCCTACGAGACCAACCAGAAGAATTTTTTGGAAACCAGAAGATTGACCAAGAACACGGAGAATGTCAAATCCTAATCAAAGTCAATCCTCCTGACCATTGACTTCTCTATACGATTAGTCAAAGTCAACCATTGGAAAATTAGAACGTAGATACTATATTTTGAGGAGAGATAGGATTAATTATATATATATATATAGGAAAAAAATGTGTGGTAGAGGATTAATAGCAACTATCTCTAGATAGTTTGGTAGTCCATTGATTATTGATGTCCATCTCTCGTTTGATTAAAAAACAAATTTAAAAGGATAAGGTCCTTAAGGACAACATTTTTGTATGTAAACATTGAAAATGAGAGGGAGTTCGATGAGATATATGTAGGGATTATTTTGCTTCTTATATATGTGAATGTGAAAGTTTCAATAATTCTTTTGATACAGTTTGATATTTGATTTGATTGTCTTGACTAGTCATTATCATTGTCGAAGTTTCTAGCTAATTAAACTTGCATTATATATATATATATATATATATATATATATATATATATATATATATATATATATATATATATATATATATATATATATATATATATATATATATATGAGTAAACGAAAAATTTACCGACGGTGAAAGGAGTTCCTTTACCGTTATTTAGATGGCCCATTGCGTCACTCAAAAAATGGTTAAGTGAATACTTTTATTTCGTTATCTTGAACGGCGTCACATGTAATAATTTTAATGGACCATCTAAGTGACAGTGAAGGAACTCTCTTCATTGCTGGTAATTTTCCATTCCCTCTATCTATATATATATATATATATATATATATATATATATATATATATATATATATATATATATATATATATATATATATATAGCTCTTCCTCGAGTTCCTCGATAAGGTTATAAGGTTATAACTATATACATGTCAAAAATATCGGACCGATACATTAATTTTCAAATGATTCAACATCAATAAAGATTAAAAATGAATAAAAGAGGAGATATCGATATTATTTTTGTGAATTGTACAAAAAATAAAAATTTTGATGGTTTTCACGTCATAAAATTGAACTATCGAACCATGGAGATCATGGTTCTCGTTCTAATGGGGATACGCTACCAGTTCCTTGTTTTTTTCCCCTAATGGAATGAAACGAAACTTGGTGGCAACACTAAGGGGGAGCTGGGCTTGTTTAAATCCAATTTGGGCTTATTTGTTGGGCTTGGGCATTAGTGTAAAGATCAATTCAAATAGCTAATTGTTCAATAACTCTCTATAAATACCTTCAAAGGCAAACGGGAAGTTCTAAAGAGGCACACCTTTTTTCCTAGTTAGCCCACTTAACAAGTTTCTATATATATCAACTTTGCCCTTTTAAAAAATATCCCATTTTGCCCTTCTCCTTCTCCCGCTTCCTCCAACTCCCGCTCAGCTAGGCAAGGTAAGATTTTTTTTTTTTTGAGGCAAAAAATCCATTTAAATTCTCCATCTCTTCATTTTTTTGTTAATTTGCTAATTTAAAGCCGATTTTTTTTCTTCGTTTTGGATTTTTTTTCCATTAGAAATCCAAACAAAAGAGAAATATTTGAGTTATGTCGAACGAGACGTAAATGGAGAATACAACCATGTCGTTGGTTCCATTCGACGATGAAAACACTCTTCAGGTATAATTCCATTTTCTTTGTATAAAATTTTTCCAAATAAACATTAAGAATTTTGATATACATTGAGTAGAATGAAATTAGGGTTTTTGGATTGATTTTTGCAGTTGAAGGCGGTGGGAGAACCCGGGGGAGGACGTGCTTGTCCGGACTTTCAGTCCGGACAAACCTCCTCGGTCCGGACTTTCAGTCCGGACCATAAAAGTGAGTCCGGACTGAAAGTCCGGACCGAGTCTGTTTGTTTGGACTTTCAGTCCGGACAAACATATTTTGTCTGGACTGAAAGTCCGGACAAAAAGATTTTGTCCGGATTGAAAGTCCCGACCAAGCAGATTAGTCCGAACTGAAAGTCCGGATGGAGTGTTATCAATTTATTTTTTTTGTTTCCGCAAGAGTCTTATCAATTAATAAGTATTAATAGTGTTAAATTATTGGAACACAGGGTAATGTTTCGACACAGAGTATGCGAGTCGAGAATGAATTAGTTTTCAATTATGATTTAGACTTTACAACAAATCAGGTATGATATTATTTATAAAACATGTTCATATTGAAATCAGAATATTTCTACTAAAAAAATATGTCTTCTCTATTTTGACTATAGATTTTTACAAATCGAGACGAACTTTGCCAGTGGGTGCGCGATATTGGAAAGAAATCAGGATTTGTCATCATATTTTCAAAATTTGATAGTGGAGGTCAATTTAAGAAGGGGAGAATATGGTTTGGATGTGAACGGGGTGGACAATTAAGATTCAAGAAATTAAATAACAGTTCAAGGAGATTGTGCCATCTTCGATTGCAACACAGAATGTTATTGAGTTGTAATCATTTTTGGCGGCGTGCATATAAGTTCCATTTTTGGTGTTATTTTGTTGTATATAAGTTGTTATCAATATTGTGTAATATTGTAGAAGGCCCAATGTTTGTAAGTAGTCTAATGTTTGTCCGGATGTAATCAACACTAATGTAATTTTGTGTAAACTGAAGTTCAATCGATCCATGTGAATAGTCTAATGTTTATCGTGTATATAAATTTGAGTATATATTATCCAGTAAACCCAGTCGGGACACGAATAGACACACCTGTCCGGTTCGACATATCGGGACAGGGAAAGCCCTGTCTGGACTGACAGTCCGGACAGGGAGTCCCTGTCCCGATATGCCAGTCCGGACACCTGACCCACTATATTTACGAAATAAACTGATATATCATCCGGTAAACATAAATTAATATCATTTTAAGGACAAAAAACAACATAAATATCACACATGAATACTTTAAAACTATAGTGAAGAAAGAAAACAGATAAGATAAGGTCCCTTTCCAACAACGATACACTTATACACTGATATAGCGAAGACAACACTAATACAATAATATCTTCAATGATACAATGAAATAGTAAAGAATATGTTTAAGCTCCCATACATATAAACCAAATTAGATCCTATACAAATAAACCAAATAAGATTCCATACAAACAATCCAGGATATTTTCGTCAAACAAAAAACAAATATTAGGGTACATTACAATCAAAGAGCATACATTCTTCAAATTAGCAAAATGTTTGAAATAAAACATTGTCACCGACCACTTCAAGTTCCGTACAACAGCCATATCAATGCACTTAGAATATAACCTAATCACTGTCTCCGTGTCTTTCTCGGGGGTTGACGTCTGCTTCTCGCTTTTGTATCAAATTAGGAGTTTCTACATTAAATTCAGGATCTACAGCAACTTCGATTTCTCGCTCTCGTATCGGGCGACGGATTTGTGGTCGAGATGCTGCTTTTTTCCTCCTTAATGAGACAGTTGTCGTACGCGAGAAGATTCCACCGAATCTATCTATGGAATACAAAGATATTTCATTCTTAGATGTTATTTTTCAGAACAGTAACTTCTCTACGTGTAAGTATGTACTTACAAAGTAAAATTTGCTACAAATATCATATTTTCTCTATTTTTTTGCTGCAAGATAGTATAATATTAAAGTTTAAAGACACTTAAACCGTCTTTTGCTACTTAATCAACCATTAGGACAATACCATCAAACTTCAAAATTAACTAATAAATTTTAATATTAACGTCCATTATTAGAAAAATAACTAAATTTCGCATATTTTACAACTAGGATTACAATATTAATTTTTCTTAATAATTATATTCTAAAAATTAAAAAAAATTAAGAAAAAAAATGCTACACCCATATTTGCTACCTCCTCCCCTCTTCCTCCTCTCCAACCCAACAAAATCACCAAACTCTAATATTGAAGAGTTATTTGATCCAAAAATAAAAAATCTAAATTTTAAAAAAATATTACTAAATTAGGAAATCTCACCTAGCAATGGCGGGAATGCGGCGGCGGCGGCAGGAGAATGGTGACGGCGGCGGCGGCGGAGGATCGGCAGCGACGGCGTGCGGTTGTTTGCTCAAAAATTGGGTTTCTCCTTCCATTGCAAAATTATTTGATTACAATGAAAATATTGAGATTTACAACTGAGAAATTACAAGAACGGGAATATTAATTTATTCCCTTTTTTGTGTGGGTTCGGGTGGCGATGGAGCCTCGTTAATGCCTCCGTTGACCGTCCGACTTGAAGAAGATAGCTCTGCTCCGCTTCTCAATTTCCCGAACTCGCCCGAAATCTTCCTAAAGTCAAAGAATCCAAAAGTCCTGTCTCTAACTAAATTTCTGTATTTTATAGACTGAATCCGCTTGAAATCTGGCTCCAATCCTTCCAGAAAAATCAGATCACGGGATATCAGGAAAATAAATAACGGAAACAGGTGAAACGGAAGCGGAAAACAATCCCCGGATTGGCACCTGCGGGATCGCTCCTGCGGGTGGCAACCCGCGGGATTGCTCCCGCGGGTGCTCACCCGCGGGAGCCCTCCCGCGGGTGCCCACCCGCGGGAGGAAATCTCGCGGGTGCTGAGCACCCGCCCATTTTTTTTTTAAATTTATTATTATTATTATTATTTATTTAATTATTATATATATATATATAGTATATTTTTTTAAATTATTTTTTTAGTATCTACATAACTCCCTCCAAAGTTTTCGAAGTTCTGTATTGAGCCGTACAGAATTTCGAAATACTTTGGATTTTTTTTATTATTATTTTTTAATTTTATTTTATTATTTATTTATTTTTTGCTATGAGGCGTTGTACGCCCGAAAATTGAATCTTTGATTCATTGCAAAATTATTTGATTACAACGAAGATTTGAGATTACAAAAATTTCGAAGAATTACAAGAACGGGAATATTAGTTTATTCCCTTTTTTATGTGGGTTCGGGTGGCGGTGGAGTCTCGTTGCTACCTCCGTTGACCGTCCAACTAGGAGAAGATGGCTCTGCTCTTTTCTTTGATCTCACGAGCTCGCCCGAAATCTTCCCAAAGTCCAAGAATCCCCAAGTCCAAAAGTCCTCTCTCCGGTTAAATTTCTGCATTTTATAGACCGAAGAGACTTGAAATCCAGCTCGATTCCTCCTGAAAAAGCGGATCACGAGATATCAGGAAAATAAAATAGGAAATAAAACAACGAAAAACAACGAAAAACAACCCGCGGGTGGCAACCCGCGGGATTGCCCCCGCGGGTTGCCACCCGCGGGTTGCAACCCGCGGGAATTCTCCCGCGGGTTGCTTCCCGCGGGTTACAACCCGCGGGTGCTCCCGCGGGTTGCTTCCCGCGGGTGCTCCCGCGGGACCCGCGGGTTGCATCCCGCGGGTGCAACCCGCGGGTGTGCCCACTCAGCAAATTTAGGTTTTTTTTTTTTTTTTTGGTATCTACAGGCGTGTCAAGTATTGGGTAGATAGAGATAACTGTTAACATGTTTAATTTTTCAATAACAAGCAGAGGTATGATTTTAACGTGATCATTAGATGACAAGCAGAGGTATGATGTTAATATTCTTATTTTAGGTCAAGCAACGGTATAATATTAACGTGCTTATTTTAATCCTAACCGTTCAGTGACATCTAGTATGACGGATCAGGGAGAGACAGAGGTGACATTAAACGTGTCTTTGAGCTTAACATATTCAGAGGATCTGGTCGTGATAGGGACAAGCTGACTAAACAGAGGTGACGGTTAACGTATTTAGCTTTGGAATCGGACTATCAGTGTTTGCTCAAAAATTGAGTTTCTCCTTCCATTGCAAAAATTATTTGATTACAATGAAAATATTGAGATTTACAACTGAGAAATTACAAGAACGGAAATATTAATTTATTCCCTTTTTTTGTGTAGGTTCGGGCAGCGATGGAGCCTCGTTAATGCCTCCGTTGACCGTTCAACTAGAAGAAGATGGCTCTGCTCCGCTTATCAATTTTCCGAGCTCGCCCGAAATCTTTTCAAAGTCCCAGAATCCAAAAGTCCTTTCTCCGGTTAAATTTCTGTGTTTTATAGACCGAAGAATCTCGAAATTCGGCTCTAATTATTCCTGAAAAATCGGATCACTAGATATCAGCGAAATAAATAGGAAACAAATAAACAGAAAACAACGGAAACAAACCGCGGGTTGGCACCTGCGGGAGCGCTCCTGCGGGTGTCGACCCGCGGGAGCTGCGCTCCCGCGGGTGTCGACCCGCGGGATCGCTCCCGCGGGTGCCCACCCGCGGGACGCTCCCGCGGCTGGGCACCCGCGGCCCGCGGGTGTGCACCCGCGGGAGGAACTCCAGCGAGTGTGCACCCGCCTAAATTTTTTTTTTTTTTAGCTTTGAAATTTGAGTTATGTAGATACCAAAAAAAAAAAAAATACTCAGTGGGCACACCCACGGGAATTTCTCCCGCGGGTTGCACCCACGGGAGAACCCCACGGTTGCACCCGTGGGAGAATCCCGCGGGTGCAACCCGCGGGAGGAATCCCGCGGGTGCACCCGCGGAAGAATCCCGCGGGTTGACACCCGCGGGAGCGATCCCGCGGATGCCAACTCGCGAGTTTGTTTCCGTTGTTTTTCCGATTATTTATTTCCTATTTTGTTTCGCTGATATTCCGTGATCCGATTTTTCAGGAGGATTCGAGGCGGATTTCCAGCGGATTCAGTCTAGAAAAGATAGAAATTTAGTCAGAGAGAGGACTTTTGGATTCTTGGATTTTGGGACGATTTTGGGCGAGCTCGTGAGATCAAGGAGCGAAGCAGAGCCTTTCTCTTCCCGATCAGACGGTCAACGGAGTGCACCAGCGAGACTCCATCGCCACACGAACCCACATAAAAAAGGGAATAAATTAATATTCCCGTTCTTGTAATTCCTCAGAGTTTTGTAAATCTAAATATTTTCGTTGTAATCAAACAATTTTGCAATGAACGGAGAAATCCAAATTTTGAGCAAACAAGAACTAGCGACCACAGTGGGAGCCCCTCTGTTCACAACAGAGAATATGGTGGCGTCGTCTGATTTGGTAGCGATCGGATCTGTCGTTGAAACACTGGTCGTAGAAATCGACCAGTAAAAATATAAGGAATTTCTTTCTTCCTCTAATTCGAAGCCTAGGCGTCATCGCCGGGCAATGATGAAAAAAGGTGAGGTGTCATCGCCCACCGAAAATCAAAAGGCGTCATCGCCTATGAAAACTTACGAGGCGTCATCGCCCATTGGAACTGACAAGACATCATCGTCTGTCAAGAACACGACGTTATCGCCCGTTCCAAAGTCAAGCCAAAAGTCAAACAAATTCCTGACCCACTCCCAAAAGAGAAATTTGAGGCGTAAAACTCAACGAGCACGTCTCAATCATACAGGAAAATTTGCAGAAAATTCCGGGACGGTGAAAAATATCGGAGCAAACTCACGGATGCAACAACGGGTTGAATCCCGTAAAAGCAACCCCACGGGTGCAAACCCGAGGCTTGCAACCAAAAGGCAACCCACGGTTGCCAACTGCGGGTGCCATCCCGCGGTTGCCAACCGCGGGTGGCATCCCGCGGTTGCCAACCGCGGGTTGCACTCCGCAGGAGCGAACCCACGGATACAAACCCACAGTTGCAAGCGCGGGTTGCATCCCGCAGATGCCACCGACGGGTTACGTTCAATGGACACAACCCTCATGTCTCTTCGAGCACGCCTATGGTGAGCACGCAACATGCGCCAAGAATTTTAATCTCTCTATAAGATGCATGCGAGGCCCACACAACTAATCAGGCCAGTGTGCACTCCAGAAGAATCCGCAGAAGAGTTGGAGAATAATTTGATGCTGGAAAAGAGCTCAGCCCTGAAATATTGCAAACTCTTCAGTATTATGAGCCAAATTTGCGACGCAAGAGGCGTCAAGATGAGACGTGCTCGTTGATTGAGACGTGCTCGTTGAGTTTTACGCCTCAAATTTCTCTTTTGGGAGCAGGTCAGGAATTGGTTTGACTTTTGGCTTGATTTTGGAACGGGCGATAACGCCGTGTTCTTGACAGACGATGATGTCCTGTCAGTTCCAATGGGCGATGACGCCTCGTAAGTTTTCATAGGCGATGACCTGTCCATTCGGATGGGTTCGGTCATCCGAATTTATTTAGACTTCACTCTTGCATCCCGCATAAAACAAGAACTGTGGTCGCCAGTTCTTGTTTGCTCAAAATTTGGATTTCTCCTTTCATTGCAAAATTGTTTGATTACAACGAAAATATTTAGATTTACAAAACTCTGAGGAATTACAAGAACGAGAATATTAATTTATTCCCTTTTTTATGTGGGTTCGGGTGGCGATGGAGTCTCGAATCCTCCTGAAAAATCGAATCACGGAATATCAGCGAAATAAATAGGAAACAAATAAACGAAAAACAACGGAAACAAACTGCGGGTTGGCACCTGCGGGAGCGCTCCCGCGGGTGCCGATCTGCGGGATCGCTCCCGCGGCTGGGCACCCGCGGGATTTCTCCCGCGGGTGGGCACCCACCTAAATTTTTTTTTTCTTTTAATTATTATTATTATTTATTATTATTATTATTATTATATATATATTTTTAGTATATTTTTTTTTAGTATCTACATAATCCTCTCCAAAGTTTTCGAAGTTCTGTATTGAGCCGTACAGAATTTCGAAATACTTTGGATTATTTATTTATTTATTTATTTATTTATTTATTTATTTTTATTTTATTTTATTATTTATTTATTTATTTTTTTGCTATGAGGCGTGTCAAGAATTGGGTAGATAGAGATAATTGTTAACCCATCTCATAAAATATGAGCGGGGTATGATTCTACTATGCTCATTGGAGAACAAGTAAAAGTATGATTTTAATGTACTCGTTGGGTAACAAGCAGAGGTGTGGTGTTAACATACTTGTTATGTGATAAGTAGAGGTATGATATTAATGTACTTATTTGAAGGCAAGCAGAGGTATCATGTTAACGTGCTCATTAGAATCATAACCGTTCAGTGACATCTAGTATGACGGATCAGGGAAAAGACAGAGGTGACATTAAACGTGTCTTTGAGCTTAACCTATTCAGAGGATCTGGTCGTGATAGGGACAAACTGATTAAACAGAGGTGACGGTTAACGTATTTAACTTTGGAATCGGACTATCAGAGATAACTGTTAACTTGATAGGGAGATGATTTTCGTCAGAGGTAATTTTTAACTTAACGATATCAAAAACAAATTTATCAGAAGCTGTAATATTGGACTTGATGAAGTGTGAATTTTCTTTTCTGTCAGAGGTGAAATCTTAGCATGACAGGAGATTTAATCGGATTTTATTTCATTTGATTTCGAGTTATGATGTCAGAGGTATGATTTTAACTTGACAAATATTTTGGAGTGTCACTTACTCTGTTAGAGAAAAATGACGAGAAAAGTTTCGTTGTCAGAGGTGAAATCTTAACGTGACAAGAGATTTATTTGATTAGGATTTTTAGCAAACCCCCAGCTATTAACGGATTTGATTTGCCTTTACCAACTACCGTTTGAGTCGGACTAGCCATACTATTCTCCTCAGCATGGTGAGTTGTCGAGAATTTCGTTTGCGCTTAAATGCCAAACTTTTCCTCTTCCCTTTGCCTTAGCAGCGTAGGGCAGCGATATATCCTTATATTCGAATAAGGATACTGTTGTGACAGATTTGTCGTAGGATTTTTAGCAAACTCCCAGCTATCAACGGGTTTGATTTGCTTTTACCAACTACCGTTTGAGTTGGGCTAGCCATACTCTTCCCCTCAGCATGGTGAGTTGTCGAGGATTTCGTTTGGGCTTAAATACCAAACTTTTCCTCTTCTTTTTACCCTAGCGGCGTTGGGTAGTTCTTACTTTTACCTCCAGTAAGATGGGGTTTGCGAGAAATTTATTCTCTTTCCGTAGCTTTGTCGGCGTTGGGTAGTTCATACTTTTTACCCCCAGCATGTTGGGGTTCGCGAGAAACTGGTTCTCTTCCCGTAACATTGTCGGCGTTGGGTAATTCATACTTTTTTACCCCTAGCATGTTGGGGTTGACGAGAAATTTATTCTCTTCCCGTAGCCTTGTCGGCATTGGATAGTTCATACTTTTTACCCCCAACATGGTGGGGTTGGCGAGAAATTTATTCTCTTCCCTTAGCCTTATCAGCGTTGGGTGATTCATACTTTTTACCCTCAGCATGTTGGGGTTGGCGATAAATTTATTCTCTTCCCGTTGCCCTAACGGCGTTGGGTAGTTCATTTTTTATTTATTTAATTTTTATTTATTTTATATATATATATATATTTGTTTTTTTTTTTTTTGGTTTAAATTAACCGCCCTGAGCTCGTCTTGGGAGTTGTTGTGAGCCCAAGTGGTACAT
The DNA here is from genome assembly GCA_036321105.1 of Dracaena cambodiana. Taxonomy (NCBI): domain Eukaryota; kingdom Viridiplantae; phylum Streptophyta; class Magnoliopsida; order Asparagales; family Asparagaceae; genus Dracaena; species Dracaena cambodiana. The sequence continues at coordinate 50,423,211 of JAYEPQ010000007.1, forward strand.
TTAGACCACACACATTAAATGTGTCGGATTTAGCTCTAACTCCTTTTTTGTTCAGTTTTGAGCTGAACTGCTCCAGCGTCAATCAACGCTTGAATTTTATTTTTTAAGATAAAATAATTTTTTGTAGGGTGACCTACAATCCGATGGTATAGGCAGTAATTCGGATCGTTAGTCTTCCCAACTTCTTCAGGCCTCTTGCTTTCCGGCAACTTAAGCATCTTGCGTTTACTGAGCAGATTGAACATAGTAGCAGTATGTTCATCCTTGAACGAATACTGCTTTTGAAGCCTGGGTGACTTTGCTTGAAGCCTAGGTGACTTTGCTGTGTTGCTTTCTACCGCCATTACCATTATGTCTTTCCCTTTAGAACGGGGAAAATGGAATAAAGACTCATTTGTACTGCCTCCGGTTGCAAACTGCTGCATTTCGAGGCGTCGAAGTATTTCTTCGGCCTGTTCACCCTGCTTAAGCAGATCTTTCCATGATTTGGATTCGACCGAGCCCATCTTGTCTAGGATATCGGTCAACAAGTTATGTCTGCAGGTTTCCACAAGCGTGTCCTGCGTCATGCCATGTGGGTATCGAACAGAAAGCTCTCGGAACCACTCATCATAAGTTTTGACCGTTTCGCCTTCTTCTTGCTTCGTTGCTAGCAAAGATAGTATAGAGACTTCTGTATCATCTTCAAAGAATCGGGCTATGAACTCACGTTCTACATCAGCCCATGATTTAATTGTTCCCTGGGGTAGTTACATGAACCAGGTAAATGCGGGCCCCCGTAAAGTGCTCGCAAATATCTTAGTCATAGTCGGATCATTCCCCATGAGATGTCCTGTCTGCGACAGGAAGTAGAAGATGTGCTGTTGCGGCGAACCTTTACCGTCGAATGACTGAAGATTCAACGGTTTATATTTTGCAGGGTAAGGTACGGTCTCCCATTCTATTGGATAGGGACGGACTACCCCCACCTCTTGCAATTTCTTTCGATGAAGAAGAGCTTGTAGTTGATTATCCATCTTCTCTATTTTCTCTGCATGAGGGTTGATGATAACCTTCACTTTCTCTTCCTCTCTTGAATGAGGAGGAATTTCTTCATTCTCGTCCTCGCTATCCTCATTTATTTGGACAGGCCGTTTTCTTTCCTGTCGATGAGAAATGGATGACGAGGATTGGTTCTTCCTACTTTGAGCTAACAACTCAATCAAAAGTTGTTTCATTTTTCCTATAGTCTCCCCTTACTGTTCGAGACGTTTCTCTTGTCTCTCAAGCCTTCCAGAGACTTCTTCTAGAAGCACGCCCTCTGGTTCAATAGAAACTCCTTTTGACCCTGGAGTGATTTCCTTATCCGAAGGGTTATTTCCGACCACCTTTTTGCCTTGATTAACCATATGTGATAAGGCAGCAGGTAGATCGATTCTAGAGTACACCTTTTTCACCGTCCGTATTCTTTTGAGCTCAGTGATCCGCTCAAAAACGGAGCGTTTCGAGTTGCATTGGCAGTTCGATAAAACGGTTGAGATTAGCCGTTCGCATTGGCAGTGAGGAATATTTTGTGAGGAGTTCTTTTTCCAATTGAGATACTCTCTCAAATCTTGAGGTACCTTATCCTCTCTACTTGCATCTTGATGCCTCTTGCGTCGCAAATTTGGTTCATAATACTGGAGAGTCTGCAATATCTCAGGGCTGAGCTCTTTTCCAGCATCAGATTGTTCCCCAACCCTCCTGCGGATTATTCTGGAGTACACGCTGGCCTGAGTAGTTGTGTGGGCCCCAGATGCTTCTGATAGAGGGATTAAAATTTTTGGTGCTTGTTATGTGCTCACCATAGGCATGCTCAAAGAGACATGAGGGTTGTGTTCATTGAACGTAACCCGTCGGTGGCATCTACGGGACGAAACCCGCACTTGTAACTGCAGATTGGCACCCACGACTGGCATCCGCGGGTTGCCACCCGCGGTTGGCACCCGCGGGTTGCCCCCCGCGGTTGGCAACCGCGGGTTTGCGCCCGTGGGGTTATTTCAGAGGTTTTTTACCGTTCCAGAGGAGTTTTCTGTAATTTTTCCTATATGATTGAGGCGTGCTCGTTGAGTTTTACGCCTTAAATTTCTCTTTTGGGAGCGGATCAGGGACTGATTTGACTTTTGGCTTGACTTTGGAACGGGCGATAACGCCGTATACTTGACAGACGATGACGTCTTGTCAGTTTCAACGGGCGATGACGCCTCATAAGTTTTCATAGGCGATGACGCCTTTTGATTTCCGGTGGGCGGTGACGCCTCATCTTTTTTCATCGTCGCCCGGCGATGACGCCTAGGCTCAGAATCAGAGGAAGAAAGAAATTCCTCATATTTTTGCTGGTCAATTTCTATGACCAGCGTCTCAACCTTGAGCCAATCGGCACCCGGTCGGACTGCGCCACCAGATTCTCTGTGGTAAACAGAGGGGCTCCCACTGTGGTCGTCAGTTCTTGTTTGCTCAAAAATTGGGTTTCTACTTCCATTGCAAAATTATTTGATTACAATGAAAATATTGAGATTTACAACTGAGAAATTACAAGAACGGGAATATTAATTTATTCCCTTTTTTGTGTGGGTTCGGGTGGCGATGGAGCCTCGTTAATGCCTCCGTTGACCGTTCGACTGGAAGAAGATGGCTCTGCTCCGCTTCTCAATTTTTCGAGCTCGCCCGAAATCTTCCCAAAGTCTTAGAATCCAAAAGTCCTTTCTCCGGTTAAATTTCTGTGTTTTACAGACCGAAGAACCTGGAAATCCGGCTCCAATTATCCCTGAAAAATTGGATCTCGAGATATCAGCGAAATAAATAGGAAACAAATAAACGGAAAACAACGGAAACAAACCGCGGGTTGGCACCTGCGGGAGTGCTCCCACGGGTGCCGACCCGCGGGATCACTCCCGCGGGTGCTCACCCGCGGGAGCGATCCCGCGGGTTCTCTCCCGCGGGTGCTCACCCGTGGGAGCCCTCCCGCGGGACGCTCCCGCGGCTGGGCACCCGCCTAAATTTTTTTTTTAATTATTATTTATTATTATTATTATTATATATATATATTTAGTATATTTTTTTTTAGTATCTACAATCAGAGCTAACTGTTAACTTGATAGGGAGATGATTTTCGTCAGAGGTGATTTTTAACTTAACGACATCAAAAGCACGTTCATCAGAGGTTGTAATGTTGGACTTGATGAAGTATGAATTTTCTTTTCTATCAGAGGTGAAATCTTAACGTGACAGGGGATCGATTTAATTAGGATTTTATCTCTTTTGATTTTGAATTATGATGTGAGAGGTATGATTTTAACTTGATAAATATTTTGGAGAGTCACTTGCTCTACTGGAGAAAAAATGACGAGAAATATTTTGTTGTCAGAGGTGAAATCTTAACGTGACAAAAAAATTTATCTGATTAGGATTTTTAGCAAACCCCCAGCTATCAACAGATTTGATTAGTCTTTACCAACTACCGTTTGAGTTAGGCTAGCCATGCTATTCCCCTCAGCATGGTGAGTTATCGAGAATTTTGTTTGGGCTTAAATGTCAAACTTTTCCTCTTCCCTTTGCCTTAGCAGTGCAGAGCAATGATGTATCCTTATATTTGGATATGAATACTGTTGTGACAGATTTGTCGTGGGATTTTTAGCAAACCCCCAGCTATCAACGGGTTTGATTTGCCTTTACCAACTACCGTTTGAGTTGGGCTAGCCATACTATTATCCTCAGCATGGTGAGTTGTCGAGGGTTTCATTTGGGTTTAAATACCAAACTTTTCCTCTACCCTTTGCCTTAGCGGCATTGAGCATTTCATACTTTTACCCCCAGCATGAAGGGGTTGGCGAGGAACTGCTTCTCTTCCCGTTACCTTGACGACATTGAGCAGTTCATACTTTCACCCCAAGTATGATAGGGTTGGCGAGAAGTTTATTCTCTTCCCGTAACCTTGTCGGCGTTGGGTGATTCATGTTTTTTACCCCTAATATGGTGGGGTTGGCGAGAAATTAATTCTCTTCCCGTTACCTTGTCGGTATTGGGTAGCTCATACTTTCCACCCCCAGTATGATGGGGTTGGCGAGAAATTTATTCTCTTCCCGTAGCCTTGTCGGCGTTGGGTAATTCATACTTTTTACCCCCAGTATGATGGGATTGGCGAGAAATTTATTCTCTTCCCGTAGCCCTGACGGCGTTGGGTAATTCTCTTTTATATATATATATATATATTTGATTTATATATATATATATATATATATTTGAATTTTTTTTTTGATTTTTTTATTATGGGGGTTTAAATTAACCGCCCTGAGCTCGTCTTGGGAATTGTTGTGAGCCCAAGTGGTACCTTTAGACCACACACATTAAATGTGTCGGAGTTAGCTCTAACTCCTTTTTTGTTCAGCTTTAAGCTGAACTGCTCCAGCGTCAATCAACGCTTGAATTTTATCTTTTAGGATAAAACAATTCTTTATCTCTTCCGGCCTCTTGCTTTCCGGCAACTTAAGCATCTTGCGTTTGCTGAGCATATTGAATATAGTAGCAGTATGTTCATCCTTAAACGAATACTGCTTTTGAAGCCTGGGTGACTTTGCTTGAAGCCTGGGTGACTTTGCTGTGTTGCTTTCTACCGCCATTGCCATTATGTCTTTCCCTTTAGAACGGGAAAAATGGAATGAAGACTCATTTGTACTGCCTCTGGTTGTAAACTGCTGCATTTCGAGGCATCGAAGTATTTCTTCGGCCTGTTCACCCTGCTTAAGCAGATCCTTCCATGATTTGGATTCGACCGAGCCCATCTTGTCTAGTATATCGGTCAACAAGTTGTGTCTGCAGGTTTTCACAAGTGTGTCCTGCGTCATGCCATGTGGGCATCGAACAGAAAGCTCTCGAAACCGCTCGACATAAGTTTTGACCGTTTCGCCTTCTTCTTGCTTCGCTGCTAGCAAGGATAGTATAGAGACTTCAGCATCATCTTCAAAAAATCGGGCTAAGAGCTCACGTTCTACATCGGCCCATGATTTAATTGTTCCCTGGGGTAGCTGCATGAACCAGGTAAATGCGGGCCCCCGTAAAGTGCTCGCAAATATCTTAGTCATAGTCGGATCATTCCCATGAGATGTCCTGTCTGCGACAGGAAGTAGAAGATGTGCTGTTGCGGCGAACCTTTACCATCGAATGACTGAAGATTCAACGGTTTATATTTTGCAGGGTAAGGTACGGTCTCCCATTCTATAGGATAGGGACGGACTACCCCCATCTCTTGCAATTTCTTTCGATAAAAAAGAGCTTGTAGTTGATTCTCCATCTTCTCTATTTTCTCTGCGTGAGGGTTGATGATAACCTTCACTTTCTCTTCCTCTCTTAAATGAGGAGGAATTTCTTCATTCTCGTCCTCGCTGTCCTCATTTATTTGGACAGGCCGTTTTCTTTTTTGTCGACCAGAAATGGATGACGAGGATTGGTTCTTCCTAGTTTGAGCCAACAACTCAATTAAAAGTTGTTTCATTTCTTCTATGGTCTCCTCTTGCTGTTTGAGACGTTTTTCTTGTCTCTCAAGTCTTTCAGAGACTTCTTCTAGAAGCGCGCCCTCTGCTTCAATAGAAACTCTTTTTGACCCTGGAGTGATTTTCTTATCCGAAGGGTTGTTTCCGACCACCTTTTTGCCTTTATTAACCATATGTGATGAGGCAGCAGATAGATCGGTTCCAGAGTACACCTTTTTCACCGTCCGTATTCTATTGGGCTCGGTGATCCGCTCAAAAACGGACCGTTTTGAGTTGCATTGGCAGTTTGATAGAACAGTTGAAATCAGCTGTTCGCATTGGCAGTGAGGAACATTTTGTGAGGAGTTCTTCTTCCAATTGAGATACCTTCTCAAATCTTGAGGTATCTTCTCCTCTCTATTTGCATCTTGACGACTCTTGCGTCGCAAATTTGGTTCATAGTACTGGAGAGTCTGCAATATTTCAGGGCTGAGCTCTTTTCCAGCATCAGATTGTTCTCCAACCCTTCTGCGGATTCTTTTGGAGTGCACACTAGTCTTAGTAATTGTGTGGGCCCCGCACGCCTCTGACAGAGGGATTAAAATTCTCTGTGTATGTAGTGTGCTCACCATAGGCGTGCTCAAAGAGACATGAGGGTTGTGTCCATTGAACGTAACCCGTCGGTGGCATCTGCGGGATGCAACCCGCGCTTGCAACTGTGGGTTTGTATCCGTGGGTTCGCTCCTGCGGAGTGCAACCCGCGGGTTTGCACCCACGGTTGCAAGCTGCGGGTTGGCACCCGCGGTTGGCAACCGCGGGTTGCCACCCGCGGTTGGCAACAGCGGGATGGTACCCGCGGTTGGCAACCGCGGGTTGGCACCCGCGTTTGGCAACCGCGGGTTGCCTCCCGTGGTTGCAAGCCTCGGGTTTGCACCCGTGGGGTTACTTTTGCGGGATTCAACCCGTTGTTGCGTCCGTGGGTTTGCTCCGAAATTTTTCACTGTCCCGGAATTTTCTGCAAATTTTCCTGTATGATTGAGACGTGCTCGTTGAGTTTTACGCCTCAAATTTCTCTTTTGGGAGCGGGTCAGGGACTGCTTTGACTTTTGGGTTGACTTTGAAACGGACGATAACGCCGTGTTCTTAACAGACGATGACGTCTTGTCAGTTTCAACGGCGATGACGCCTCGTAAATTTTCATAGGCGATGACGCCTTTTGATTTTCGGTGGGCGATGACGCCTCACCTTTTTTCATCGTCGCCCGGCGATGACGCCTAGGCTTCGAATCAGAGGAAGAAAAAAATTCCTCATATTTTTGCTGGTCAACTTCTATGACCAGCGTCTCAACCATTGAGCCAATCGGCACCCGGTCGAACTGCGCCACCAGATTCTCTATGGTAAACAGAGGGGCTCCCACTGTGGTCGCCAGTTCTTGTTTGCTCAAAAATTTGATTTCTCCTTCCATTGCAAAATTATTTGATTACAATGAAAATATTGAGATTTACAACTGAGAAATTACAAGAACGGGAATATTAATTTATTCCCTTTTTTGTGTGGGTTCGGGTGGCGATGGAGCCTCGTTAATGCCTCCGTTGACCGTCCGACTGGAAGAAGATGGCTCTGCTCTGCTTCTCAATTTTCCGAGCTCGCCCGAAATCTTCCCAAAGTCCAAGAATCCAAAAGTCCTGTCTCTGACTAAATTTCTGTATTTTATAGACTGAATCCGCTCCAAATCTGGCTCCAATCCTTCCTGAAAAATCGGATCACGGGATATCAGGAAAATAAACAATGGAAACAGGCGAAATGGAAGCGGAAAACAACCCGCGGGTTGGCACCTGCGGGATCGGAAATCCCGCGGGTGCTGAGCACCCGCCCATTTTTTTTTAATTTATTATTATTATTATTATTTATTTATTTAATTATTATTTTATATATATATATATATATATATATATATATATATATATATATATATATATATATAGTATATTTTTATTATTATTTTTTTTTAGTATCTACAGTGGTCGGCGACGGCGAGATCCCCTCCGGCTCTAGGTACGGGAGAGAGAGGAAGATTTCGAAGGAGAAGGAGGTAGAGAAGGGGAAATAGAGGATTAGGGAAAGTGGGAGGGGAAAGAAAATTTAGGGTTAGGGTATTTTTTGGGTTTAGTTTGTTAGAGAGGAAATGGGAGAGTTGAGAGAGAGAGGATGATAAATAGTAGAGAATGATAGTTTAGAAATTTTTAGTGTGCTCACTAGAAAAATCTTCCCTTTAGAAAATCCTTTATGGGCTCACTAGGAAATCTGGGCTCACTAGGAAAAATGGTGTGCTCCTTTGGAAGCTCCCAAGGCAAACCCACTGCTGGGAATGAAAATAAGTGGGTCAAAAAATCAATTCTTGAACTGTCATATTCAAATTTTTTAATTAAAAAAATAAAGTTTTTTATTTTTGATTTTAAAATTTGAATAGAATATGACCTTAGAACAGCCTATTCACTCTTCTCTTGTTCGTACTTTTTTTTTTTTTTTGTGATGTCCAGCTTAAGTAGAAGCCTGCATTTTTATTGAATTTTAGTTTAAACTAAATTCTAATATTTACTGGAAAAAAAAAAAACCAATAATAGAAATAGCTTTTGAAAAGAAACAAATGGAATAAAGAATTTCAACCACGAACATTTTCAACTTAAAAGAACATTGAAGCCTATTTGAGGTTGTAATGACATAAATATGAATGAAAATGAACTTATTTATTTTTATTTATCGCTACAATGACTCAAAACAATTAGTTCTATCTGACATTGAGTCTGAATATATTTAAAGAATTATTCATCATCTAATTAACATTTCAATGTGGGGCCGGATCTCGATATCTCTTTGCCTGTAACTTACTAATCCTGGACTTGAGACACCCTTACAATATACAAATAATATTTGGACATTTACATTATTTTTCACAGAGAGAGAGAGAGAGAGAGAGAGTATCGCTCCTCCTCCACCCTTGACAGTGAACATAGACACAGGGTGGAGTCAATATATTTGAGGGGATCCTATAAAATCTTTGGCAGCAGCCTGCAGGCCGGCAGCAAATCCACGTGCGACGCCGTGTTATTTTATTTGCCCGCGCTGGTCCACTCGTGTGCATTTATGGCCCAGAACGGCATCCTATGCCCTCCCAAATTTATAAAGTGATTTTTATATATTGGTCCCTTAGATTTTAAAAATTATATTTTAGTCCCTTAAATTTTCATATTTTGATTTTATTCTTCCAAATCCTTTAAGTTACTTCACTTTAGTCCTCCTGCATAATTTTAGACCTGAATTTCCCGTTACATCCCTAGAAGGAAGGAAAATATCAGTTATTTCTCTCCCTTCCCTCTTCCTCTTCTCTTTCTCTTCTTATTGAGTTTCCCTCTCTATTTTTTCCCTCTCTCTTTTCTTTTCCTAATCTTATATCTTATGGAGAGAAGAATCCAATAAGAAGAGGAAGGGATGAGGAAGATGGAATAGAGGGAAATAACTGATATTTCACTCCCTTTCAGGAGCATAACGGTAAATTCATGCCAAAATTTACTTAGAAAAACTAAAGTGAAGTAATTTAAAGGATTTGAAGGATTAAAATCGAAATATGAAGATATTAGGTACCAAACTGTAATTTTGACCGACGAGTAAAAGCCCTATTTATAAAATAAATGACTTAGGTACTACTACGCCTAGGCCATGGGCCAGGCCTAAATGCCCAGGGTTTTTTGTTTTCCTCTTCTGGTGGGGCCCCACCCCGTTGCGTTGTGGTGGAGAAGAATCAGAGGAGCTAGCTTTTAGCTATATAGGGTAAGAGAGTTCCGAGAGAGTGAAAAGTATCGTAGAAGGCATCCTATGAAGTCTTGTTGGAAAGGAATAAAGATGGTGGATGCTTCCTTTTAACTATTTAGCAGTAGAAAAAGTTTTATTAAATTATTTTATTAATTACTAATTAATAGAACACGACGATTCTATATATTTCCACCGTTCATGCTAAAAAAAGAAAAAAATAAAAAAACGATATAATTAATAATAGAGGTTGGAGACATGGGGCACCATCCAAAGACAAAGGGCCCATCTCATCCCAAACCCTAACCCTAAATAAAAGAGAGTAAAAAGTGCAAGGAGATCAACTTGGAACTTGGAAGAAGGAATAGAAGAAACACACACAACTCAGTAGAAACACAAAAAGAGTGCTGTCGAAGCCTATCTATCAAGCAACCCCAACCCTTTCAATATACACAACTCACTGATCAAACTATTTTTGTTACTGTTAACTTTTTCGCTTGCTATCCAATCCATCAACCCATGGATCTACCTCCCACAGAACCATCTCCGCCGCTGTCGGTGCAGAAAGAAGAAGAGGAGGTGCAAGGAGACGACGGGAGAGAGGTCTGTCGGACGCCGAGCTCGAAGGAGAGCAAGCTGCCTTCAACTGCCTCTACATGCCCACCAGCTCCCAAGAAGATGAGGAGCGCTTCTGTTGGTGTCGTCGGATGCAAGCGGAGGCTGTCGGAGCTTGATGACCTTTTTGCGGTGACCGCCGAAGAGATGGAGCGGGTGTTCCGACGGAGGGATGATCAGCCGACGACGACGATAAAGAAACGGAAGTGGAGTTCCTTCTGATGATGATGGTGATCGATGAGTCGATGTTGATAGCTAAGATCTGTCCACTCTCAACTGTAATTAATTATGTTGTTATTGATTTGTTTCTCTTCTTCTTCTTCTTCTTCTTCTTCTTCTTGTGTAAGATCTTGTTGACTGTAGAGAGTCGAGATATATAGCTGATCATACTAGTACTGGATATATACAGGACGCGTGCCTATTGTTTTTGCTAGGCATCGATCAATTGTCATACTTGTTTATGATAAGTATTTATCTATGGATGGCTTTTGTTCTAATTTGACTACTTCTGACCTGACCAAAGAGATTCCAATGCACCCTCGCTCACAAATATCTCTCTTCTCTTTGCGAGTTCAATCAGCTTAAGACTGTGGAATCCCTAGCAACACCCTCATCGATCCACAACAATAGTCGTCAGAGCTGAGTGTTGCATTTTGTTTTCAATTTTTTCTTTTCTTTTTAATTTCTCCTCTTTTATTTTTAATTACAGGGTGACTGTTGCAAATTGGGTGACCAGATGTCATATTATTCATTTTTCAAGAGATAATTTTGTTAAATAACAAATAGGCTTGTATATGTAAATCTATATATTTGTTTCCATGATAAAATATGAAATTCTCCGTTCAATACATAATGATTTAGGCCAATTTCGACAGGTTAATCCGATCAGTTCATCGATAATTAGCAAGTGTGATGGTTCTAATGATGATTCTGCACGTATTTCATGTATATCTTACAGACAGATTTAAAAAATCTTGCGAATTAACTTGAAATACTATTGTGGTTTTGGTTTCATTGACTGCAACTTTCGCATTAATGTGAAATTTGTTAGAGATGTAGGCAAATTGTCTTTGTTGCTGGTGCCCGCATGCTTCGGTTGCTATCAATTTTTGACATTTTGTGCCCGTCTTTAAATTTAGTTTTGATTTCTTGTACACGTAGTTTAACCTCACTCCTTTAGTTTTTTTTTTTTTTTTTAATCCTCATAAGCAAATTAAATCAGAATTTTTCACAATAAGCCTATGAGACAGCCAGTTGTTGTTTTCTCTGATAATATACGTGTTCGAGCTTTTTGTTCGTAGTAAAATTGAACGCTGTACTATGGAGATCACACGTGCCTGACACACCTGCACAAAGGAGGTGCCTCTGTATCTTGGATTTGATAGGTCAGAGGGACGCTCCTGCTTGAAATTTCAAACATATGAAAAGGATATGCGCTATATGCGCACCTCTCGTTAATAAAATATAATGAAACTGTAGCAATTAAATATATAGACCCTCCTTATTGGTCTGGTTTTTACTAATACTACATAGATACTATAATCGTCTTTGCATAAGGATTATATTGTACCAATAATATAATCTTGTATGCTTTCTCCTCTCTTGAATCTTCTTAGTGGCGTTGCTCATCCTGCTAGCCTCTTCTCTAGTTTTCTGCTACATTCTCGTCCGTTACCTCTTGCAAGTTCAAGTATCTTCGCATTTCCTAGTAGGTGCCTGATGTAATGCCCGCCCCTAATGTTGTTTGGTCTGTACTTGTCCATAATAGGAGGTTGTAATGAGTGTGTAGAGCAAACGATAAAACTGAACTTCTTTTGTTTTGAAAAATGTGATTATTCTTTATATCCATATATACCACAAACGTGCTGTTAGGAGTGGCAAATGGGTCGGGCAGCCCGTTTGGCATGTCGGGCACGTACCGTGCCCGAGCTGGGATTACCCGAGTCGTAGGCATGGCTTGGGCTATTTTTTAATTTTTTTTAAAAAACTAGTCGATGTAGCCGTTGAGGATTCTTGTAATTTTTTTTTTTGTAAATTTTGCCCCACAACAATCAAAATGGTCTTTTGGAGGGGGATTTGCAATTTCTTTTTTGCAAAAAAAACTCTTCTTTCCCTATAAATAAACACCATCTCTTCCATTTTAATTCTTCACACAAAAATCTTCATTTTCTTAAAAATCTTCTCAATCTTCAATTCTCTCAAAAATTTCTAAAAACAAAATTCTTTCAAATAAATTCTTCCATATTTAATCAAGTTCAAGTAAGTATCAAGTGATCAAGAAGGCTCAAATAAGCAAGCATCAAGTATCAAGTAAGCCTCAACATCAAGATTTAAACAAACATTAACTCTCAACTCTCAAACAAACTCTTCATAGTTTTTGCGGTTTCCTCTCTCAATTACTCATCTCTCTACTCTATCTCTCAAGCTGTTCACTACTCGAGATATTTATAATTTGATTTTTTTTTAATGTGGTTTTTTGGAGGTTTTTTAAAATGGATCTATACTCGTCCGGCGCTTCTTGCTCACGAAGTGAAGGAGCTCGATGGCAGCAGACATATTGGAGATGTGTGTTTACTTAAAAGACTGGCTCAACACAGAAGAAAATGAACAAAGATCGTCTAACGAAGTAGAAAGTAGATGACTCACCAGAGGATAAATGAAATTTTTTTCTAATTTCTATATTTGTAAATTTTTTCATGTAATTTTTTTTAACTTATAAATCTCTTGGAAAAAATACTAAGAACAAGTTGAGAGTGACGATCAGGATTCTCTCTCCTCTCTTCGGCCTTTATATGATTTCTAAAGAGATTTAGAAAACAATTATGTCAATGTATTGAGATTTAATATAATAAAATTTAATTTTTACTATCGTTTTTCTTGTTAAAATAAATTAAATTAAACTAACTATTCTATTAAACTTGTTTAATAATCAACTTAATATTGTAAAAAAAAAACATGCCGGCACGCTTCGGCCCTGGCACGGTACATGCCGTGCCGGCTGGCCGAGCCCGGGCGTCCTAGGCACAACACGTCCTGAAAACAGGGCGTGTTGTGCCATGTGCTAGGCACGACCCACTTGCCACCTCAACTCAAACAATGTGTTCTATGTTTTCAACCATTAGTTTGTTTATTTTGTCTTTCCTTTTTCTTATCCCTTAATTCTTTAACAAGCTTAGTCTCTTTTCATTTCTGTGTTGTTTGATCATTTGCAAGTAATGTTTATAAGCCATAACTTATATTATTATAATTGAATTTTTCATATTAATAGAAATTATTGTAACTTGTATTATTGTGTTTGAGAATTGCAAAAAATTTTAAATATGATTTTTTTTTTTTTTTCAAGGGGTTTGAGAAACACCTTGTTTATTAATAATATAATTATTGTTTGCATAGGAAAGAGAAGAATGTTTTGCGCTCATTTTTTCCGAAACTACAGTTACTATAGTGCATAAGTGACCGCAATTGTAGTTACAAATTTTTACAACTGCAGCTGCAACTAGATAGCGAAAAACGCCATTCGTGATAAAAGTGGTTGCAATTATAACCATAACACTTACACAAGCTGTCAACTATATTTGATCATTCTTTTTCTTGCCTATATTCTTAATTTATTTTCATGTAAAGGGGGAAATAATGTTTTTGTTCTTCTAGTGCAACATATAATATTAGAGGGAGCAATGTGTAACGTTAAAAACTTAAACTGTAAGTAAGTGAATTCATGAATATGTAGAGTTTTTGGTTATCAATAACTAAAATAGACTGTAACTATCGCCGATTCCTCACTTGAAAAGACTAGTTATGTAGAGGTCCATTATCGGGGTCAAGTCATGTACGATTTCTTTATGTCGCTCGCATATGACAATAGAATTAATAAGAGATCATCTGCTAAATTCTATCGGCAGAAAAATGAAACTTATGCCGAAAATGACACAGACCGATAATCAGTCTTGGTAAGATATAATTAAGAACAATTCATATATTGTATGTACAACAAATGTAACATCAGAATAGAAAATTATGCCTAATATAGGATAGTCAACTATAGCAGATTGTATGCACAGTTCTGCACAATTCTATAATTTTTTCACCAAATTTGGTACAAAGCTAGCTAACTAGACCGGTTAGGTGGAGTTAGTTACTGAGCAGGTGAGAAACTGGAATATCAACATCATCATTTTTTTCAATTAAGGTACTCTCTCTCTCTCTCTCTCTCTCTCTCTCTCTCTCTCTCTCTCTCTCTATATATATATATATATATATATATATATATATATATATATATATATATATATATATATGTGTGTGTGTGTGGATTATTGTAGGTGAGCCGCCCGCTCAGAAAAAGTTACGTGAGTTAGCGGCAAAATTACAATGATCCAATGAAAAAACTCCTTAATTTCTTTCGGACTAAATTTAATAAATTTTGAAACTCATTTTACTCTTTCATCAAGTGCATACAAAATGTTTTATTCATTGAAAACCGTTAATTTTATGCTAACTTGATAGAGGACTAAATCAAAACTAAAACCCAAGAAATTGGGTATGAGTGAACCCTAGGGGATCGAAATCATAATCCAAAAGAAATTTTTAAAATATATATTATTGGAGATAGTGGAAATGAACTGCAGGTTAGGTAACTTGCGTGAGCTGTCAGCTCATTTCCATCTCTCTCTCTCTCTCTCTCTCTCTCTCTCTATATATATATATATATATATATATATATATAGAAAACGGAAAATTCACCGGCGGTGAAGGGAGTTTCTTCACCACCGCTTAAATGGTCCAATACAATTATTACACGTGACGCCACTTAAACTAACAAATAAAATAACTCTCTTAACCACCATTTAAGTAGTGTCACGTGTAATAATTGTATTGGGCCATCTAAGCAATGGTGAAGGAACTCCCTTCACCGCCGGTGAATTTCTTGTTTACTCATACATACATACATACATGCATACATACATACATACATATATATATGTTAATTACACTCAGACCTCCTATAGTTGTAGGGTACTATAACTTATTACTCTTGAATTTTGAAACTCTCACTTAGCTCCGTGGACCATTAGTGAGGTTAGTCAACAGTGAGATATTCTTATTATGTACTCTTTTTTTTTTTTTAATTCCAACTTTTATCTATTCTTCCTCCTTAAGAATTCTATCCAAGATAAGCCAACCAACCCACTTCCCTACAACTCTACAATGTATCTCCTCCCTCCCTCTCTCTCTCTCTCATGCAACAGCAACAGTTGCTACATGTTGTACTAGCATGCACAACAGCGTTGCAGTGGAGGAGGGGAGGCAGGGTTTGGTAGGGGTGAGCGGGAGGTTTGGAGGGAGTCTTTTAACTTGTCAAGAACAAATTTGTTTTCTCACCGCACATGGGCCATCCTCTAAACGGTTGACTAACTCTCACATCTGCTGCTCTGTCGCCGAAATCTAGTGTATCAGTTTCAACTCCTGCTCTATCGTCACCGCCATCTTCAAATGCGTCACTTTTGATGTCTCCGTCTCGTGTCCAAGTGACTCCACCTGCTACTCTGTCGTCGAAATCTAGTGTGTTATCTTCGGCTCATGCTCCGTCATCACTGCTATATATCTTAAAAAACGTAGCCTTTGCTATCTATGTCTCTTCTTCCAGTGACTTTGTCTGTTGCTCCGTCACTACCTCCTATGCTAGAGATCCCATATGCTGCTCCCCCACAAAAATCTGATGGATCGTCACCGACTCCACCACCTCCATCTTCTGTGTTGCTGCCCTCGACAGGACTGGTTGCATCACCTGACGGTGCTAAGGACGTTGGCTCCGCTGCTGGCAATGCTACTCTCCCTGTTCTCTTGCTATCTGCTGCTATCACGGGATTGTCGCTCAATTCTAAACATCTTTAGATTCTCTTCTTATCATCGATTACATCTGATCATCCTGATTGCCCACTAACTTTCTCTTTTTATCAAGGCCTATCCATATAATCATCATCAGGATCTCATTTCCAAACTCAAAATAGCGTCTTCCAAACCATCTTGAATTTGTGAAGGATATTAAAATATCTAACTAATTTAAAATATTTTTTAAATTATAATATTTGATAAGTCTTATTAACATATCTCAAAATACAAAAATATTATCATGTAACTCTTACATTCCATATAGTTTTATCACCTCATATCTCAAACTTGTGAAATAATTATGCGAGTGCATGAGTTTGTCTTTGATGGGATGCTTGCGTACGATAGCAAAACGACTCCCGACTCACTATTTTGGTCCCTGCTCAGCATCCTGGTGAGTTGCATGTGCGAGTGACACGTGGACAGAGGGCCGCAGATACGACGGGGAGCGTCACCGTCACGTAATTACGTGTGTACCGTACCTGCACCATATCTTTATTCCCCTTGTCCCCGATTCCGTTCCGTGGAATCCTATGATCTGTTGGTAAAACCGTAAATATTTCGAATTAGGGTTCAGTAAACTTTTGAAAAATGCAAGTTCAGTAAACTAGTGTTCTGTAAATGGCAAGAGATCTATTGAAAATAAAATTTTAATAATTAATAATGCTCATCAAATTCTTATTTCTTTTTTTTTTTTCCTACGAGTTAAAGATTTCATATGAGTAAAGAATCCTTTTTGCTAATTTTCTATTGATTGTTTTATGAATTTGATGACGAAAAAGATTCCATCAAAAATATTAATCAGGAGTGAGACCAGACGATATAATTGATAAGACTAATGTCATTGTCTTTTGAGTCCACTTGTAATCCAATATAGCTAATTAGATGCATATCAAAATGTCAATTATTCAAGTGATCGGTTGATCTATGGAGAAAACATATATAAATGGTTATGTTCAAATGTGATGGTTTATACACACATATAATAACTAAATCAATAGGAATGTAACAACTCAACAAGTATAAATCGTCATCCACTATGCATTATAATAGAGAGAGACTCGTTCCTCATTGATTAGTCTTCGATCTATTATTCTCCTGATTGTATGTAAAGGGAGACGAATGCATATATTTAATTTTTTAAAATACAAAATAATTTCTCTCAATTTTTATTATAACTTTGAAATTTTGATGAGGCAGAAGAAACTTCAGTCGTGTAAAACAATTCTCACCATAATTTTCGGGAGACTAAAGAATCCAATGCCCAGAGGGCTTGTCCCTTAAGCAGCTTAAGCCAGTAAAGGTACATAACTGAGGAATAAAGTTTGGATGAATGATGAATGGAATAATATTTAAAGAGATGAAAGCTTGTTAGAGAGAGAGAGAGGAGAGAGAGAGAACAAACTGGTTTACAGTTCTTTAAGGTGGGGCCATCTTTGTTTCTTGCTTTCAGTTTCAAGTTTTGATTGCTAAGACTCGAAAAGCAAGACAGACTCAGAGTGAGAGTGAGGGAATGAGGGCGTTGCAGACGTATGCATGATTGCTGCATGCACTTTAAATTTTTGCAAGACAAAACAAGTCACTGTCAAAGTTGCCGAAAGATCTCGTCTCTCTCTCTCTCTCTCTCGCATGTACTAACAAAAAGGAAAATGGGTAGAAGGTGGAAAGGAGCAACAAACCAACTAACAACTCCCAACTACTTGTGATTTTGTTTGTCTACGTGTGTTGAGACTGTAGAGAGCGTTAAATTGCAGGTGTCCAAATACATCGAGGGCCGAAAAAATAAGGTATAAATTAAATTAAGTGGGTAGATATTGTGTATTAGAAAACCCAAAAAAAAAAAAAAAAAAAAACATGATTAGCGATGGCATCCAATTTTTGAGTTGTATTAGTCAGAGCAAAATTCAGGAAACTTAAAACTCCATCAATATATTTTTGGGTGGTTCTATCACAATGCATCCAATTTTTGTCCATTTCTTGTTAGACTTTTATCTGTAAATTAAAAATAATAAAAATTAGCAATATGTCAGTGATTACATTAAGTAGGACAAAGTGATACATTAAAAAAAACTTATTACATTATGATTTAAAAATACTTAATTATTTAGTAAAAAAACTAGAAGTAAAGTAACATTTCTAAAATATCAAGTATTATAATTGATCATAGAACTACTTATTATTCATAATCTTGAACCTATTACAGGAAGTAGCATTAAACTTGACTTATAATTTTCTTTAGAATATGCATTATAGGGATTTATAAACAAAAAAAATTATGTGCATGTGTGAACCCCTTGCCATAT